>VRYO01001681.1:744745-859230 GCA_009812075.1 Sialia sialis | reverse complement strand
AAAAGAAAAGAAAAGAAAAGAAAAGAAAAGAAAAGAAAAGAAAAGAAAAGTCTAAGGATAATTTGTGGCCAAAAAGAAGCAATTTAAAAGAGGCAGAGACTGATTTGATAAATTTAAATGTAGACCTTGAATGGTGTGCTTAGAAATATGACAGAGCCATCATGAGCTGCAGCTCCCTCTCAGCCAGTGGAAAGGGACTTCACATAATTTAAAGGAAAAGTTAGACATCCTGTGGGTCTGGCATGTGCTAGGGACAGACAGGGGCACAATGCTTATATTAAAACTCAGCTGAAAAGCTACCAGAAAGCCCCAGGGATGACTGTTCTTCATTTGACTGGCAAGAATAGAAATGAGGCCATGACATGGAAATCCTGATTATGAGCCATGTTTTGGGGAAAACAGTCCTTGTTGAGTAGATGAACTTTCAGTTGTGGTTTGGACTACTTCATACACCACCTTTAGTAAACACAGACCTGGGACTAAGTTCTAATTTCCAGTATCCCCAGAGTCCACTGGGGTTGAAGGTAGCTCTTTGTAAAGCAAAAAGCTTTGGGGTCTTAGTCACATCCAAAATCTGTTAGGGTCATGTTTCCTTTGTTCCATCAACACATAGATGAAAAGAAAAATCAAACTTGGGAAGTTTGCATGCAATCACCTTGCCTTCTGAACCAAAGCCTCACTGGACTTGCATGAGCAAGTACTTTCCTTGCTTATCTGACCCCAAACTCTGTATATCCTTGCTGTTGCAACTAATCTGGGCCCATTAATAACAATGGATAAGGTTGCTTGTTTCACAAGGTCGGTAAGTCTTTGAATCCCCAGAGCTGGCTGGCAGACACATAAAAGTTAGTTTGCAGTGGTTCTTCCACTGAGTGCTCTCCTAAGCTCTAAAGCACTGTCCTGGTGTGGCAGATCTAAAAAAGCCAGCCAGGCAGCTCCTCTCAGCCTCAGCAGGGCAGGAAGACAAAATTAAGTCAGCTGCAAGTCCATAAGAAGTGAATTGTGCTGGTATACAGTTAAATATGGGGGCAGCAGCTTTTTACACTGTGTCCCATCTGTTCCCTGGCACTGCTCAAGTACCAGCCCATTCCTCATGCCTTTGAATCACAGACACCGTAACAAGAGTGGGAGCTGGGAAGTTAAAGGCAGGCTGTGGTGAAGACCATTTGCTCCTGGGACACAAGGTACCCAGACCTCTTCACTATAGCAGATACCACAGCACTGAAAGCATAACCTTGAGTGACAATCGCAGGAGAAAAAAAGGAAGTGGTGTTCATACTCAAGGGGCAGAGCACTTTATTCCTTGCAGCATCACAGCGGGGAACAGCCAATCCAGGAGCTCGCGAGGAGGTGAAGCCAAGTGCAAGCAACTGAGAGGTGACCGGCAGCCGCTGTAGTTTTACATCCCTCCAGAGGATGTCAGCGTAGAGCCACCAAAAAAGGGGATCTTTGTGACCCAAATCCCCAGGCAGTGAGCGAATTACAATGTGTAGCCACTCTGCAGACATAGCCGCAAAGCCCCCCGCCTGCTTTCCCAGAAATAACAAACTTTCCCTGGCCGGTGAAAGGCCGCTGGTGGAAGGACGGGAGGAGCGGTTAAAGCCACGGAGATCTGGGAGCTGTGCAACAGCTTATCCCGGAAAACAAAGGGGATGTGTGCTCTGGGTGACTGCGCTGAGCAAAAGCATGGAGCGTTCTCACCCCTTACTGTGGTGCTTTCAACTTCCTTCGTTGTCCCTGAGCGTGGATGAGTAAGTGGAGGATGCATTCCCACACAAGGAAGATGAACAAACCAAACTCTGGAGACTGTGTTCACACAGAGCAGGAACAGGCTGCAGTCTGTGCCGATTAAGAGCCCCCTGGAGAGAGCTATGTGCCTATGCACCTATTAATGTTGTTCGTGTCACCAAAAGTTAGTCTTCGATTTTGTAAGCTTTATTCCCAGCAGAAAATCACAGCTGAAAGAAAGAAACTCTTTCTGGCACGTTTCTCTAATAGTTTCTATCCGTAATAATTTTAATTTTGAGAGTCTAAAGTCACACTGGATTTTCTATGGAGCTAATTCTAGCCCCTACTACCTTTGGTCCTTCATGGGGAGCACAGGGGCAAATGTCCTAGAAGCCTCAATCTAAGAAAAGGGGAGAGGATCCCAGATGGAAAGGCTGTACTAGTGATGCCAAGCATTAAAACAGCCTCTAGGCTACTATGCAACCTTAGAAACTGCCAGAACTTAAAGAGTGCTGCTGCAACCCTGATCACACACGTTTTCGCTGTCTGAAATGTCCACACGGAAAACAATGTGGTGATTGCTCGCCAAATGGTCTTGTGATCATTCAAGAAAAATTTGCTACCTGAGAGAAATTCTGCAGATATTGGTAGTGTCCAGGAAGGTGGTCTCTCTACCAAACACAGTGGATTTAAAAACAAGCAAGAAACTACAGAGCTTCTGCGTTTTGCTGTATCCGGTCCCTTCGAGCATGCATCACATCTGTTTTCCCATTAAAGCATATCAAATGAAAGTAAGTCATCATTTCATCCCAAGCATGATTTAACATTTCCAAATCCAGGACTTGACCAAGGCTATATCCATTGCTAAAGAATTACTTGCCAGCCAACCATGCAAGTTGTGTCTTCATCTCTCTCCTTTACTGCTATTTGTTTTGTGATGTTGGGGTTCTTTTTGTTTGTTTTTTCATGGATAGATTAAATTTCCTTCCTTCCCATTTTATTATTCAAACACATTACAGGGGAAGTAGAAGGAAGGAGGAAATCAGGAACAAACAACAAACAGAAAATGTCATTAGAAGGCTTAGAGAGGAGTCTGATCCTTTGCCGTGTCCACTGCCCCATTCTTCCACATCAGCAGTGCTCTCTACTACAAAGAAAGGAAAAGTGCTTTATTAGTGGTTGTTTTCCACGGAAACATATCAAAGAAAATATGCCAGAGCCCTAGAGTCAGGAAGTCCTGAGACTACCAAGACACTCCTCCCTAAAAAATAGCATTCACATGTCCAAAACTCTTGCCATATATTATCTCCCATTCTCTCTCCATGGCTGCAGAGGTGACCTAAGAAAACCTTTCTCTGAGCTAGTGCCAAAGCTCAGGAAATGCCTTGCATGTGCCCTCCCTTGCTTAGGAGGTCACAGACCTGGTAAATCTCAGTAACATCCTCTAGGCATGTGCAGTGCTGACAGGCAGACGTGGAAGAAAGCAAGGTGAAGAAAAAGACACACGGCCTTTCACTTTCCCTGCTTTCAAGGCTTGCTTTGTCCCTGATGTCCACCTACTCCCCTGCCAAGAAGAGGCATGCCTCAGTGAGCTCAGTGACACTGCATTCCCTCCCTCAACACTCATATTCCTGATCCTTACCAGCACATCTTGCCTTTCTTGTGGCAAGAGTAGACCTGTAACAAGGGCACAGTGGTTGAACTGTTTTTCTGGCATCAGGAAAATGAGCTGCGGCACAAGAGCCAGCAGAACTTGGAAAAGCACAGAAAGAAAGGCAAATCAGTCATTGAGAAATATGACAACAGCTCTGCTCCAGGCCTCTGTTAAACAGAGGCCATGAGTTAATATGAGCGCTTGGGTTTGCTCAGAAGTGAACTTGTGAAAGACATGTACTCCCTCAGTTTTCCATGTGATAGAAATGTTCAAGACCATCATAAGAGAATCTGCTGAGCCATTTTAGGTTTACCTGGTGCTGTCAGACATAGGCATAGGCTCATCCACTTGCTCAAACACCAGGGATGCCGTGGCTGGGAAGATCTGAGTTAAAGTGCAGACGCAGAAAAACATTTACATGCCTGAAGTGGATGAGGCTGGGATGCCAAATGGTGCTTCCAAGAAAAATTCAGTAACCTGCAAAAGCTTAACAATGTACTTGATGAAACCATGATTATAATGAAAATTCCTCCAATATAAAATGTATGTGTTTGACTTATTCTGTCCAGTACCATTGATCACCCAGTTACCTCCTGGGTGTCATCTGAGGCTACACTAATTTGATGTCCTCTTAATGGCGTCCTAAACCATGATGTAAGGAAGACTGATGCCATGAGCATCCCCCATCCTCATGGGAAAACCAGGCAGTTTTGGACAGGATTCTATCTGTTAGAGGGGTTTCTGCTGGAAAATTATCTCTGTTCCAGCAAGAGTGTGTTGAAGTGCATGCATCTGAGTAATTTCAATCTTTTTTTAGATCAGATGAACAAGCAGAAATGAGTCCAAAAGCTGTGTAAGTTAAAAAAAAAACTTCTGGCTGACTACAGACCAGTTTTCCCAAATATTTTTAACTGAGCTCTCATCTACACCAACCTCTAAAAAGATATCCACTTCTAAAGTGTGAAGCATCCACTCATGGTTATTTCTGTCTCATCACTCCAAGTTAATCCTTGTTTTAGAGCAAATTCCCCTTGGATTTTCTTTGGTAGAAGGTGATATAGACATAGATACCAACATTTAATGTAACATCCATGGCATGTGGTGGACAATCCCTTTGGCACGTCTGGGGCTGAAGGCTGTCAGCAAACTTGACCATTTCAATGGTGACTTTCACTTACTGCTGGTATCTTGAACCTCTGTTTGTTTTTTAGTGATAAATTATTATTTTGGAGCACTACAAAGTTATCTAACTGGTAGAATGTTTTTAGTTATTTGTATTGTAGCAATACCTCACTAGGCATAATTTGGAGGTTTAAACTCCAGCATTCTAGGTGCTGCACAAACATCAAAAACTATCCTGTGCCCTAGGAAATCCTGCTCTGGATCAACAAGATATGCAAAAGGATGATTCAAGGAGCAAACCAAAGGCAAAGGATGGCTAGTATAGCAGAATACTGAAAGGGCTATCATGGGAATAAAATGTAAAGGTGCTATTAAATGTCACATCAAGATTGCACAATCAAAACCTGATAAATGGAAACATTAACATTCCTATGACAACTTCCTCAAAATGGCTATGCAGCTGTCTTATTTACAGTGAGGTCTATAGCTGAAAACACATTTACAAAAGCATTTGGAAGTAGGTTTTGAAAAATACCCAGGAATGAGAACATGATGCATGTGGAGCAGGGCTGAATTACTACTGCTGTTGATCTGTAGGTCTTTGGTTTTAATAATCACTCTCAGAATATCTGTGAGATATTAGAGAAGAAATAGGGAAAATAAATACAGAGAGAAAAATGCAAAATCCCTGGCAAAATATCAGGTTGCCTTAACTAATAATAACCTTCAGGTAGCAGCTGTCTACATAGACTAAGTGTATGCTTTATAGTCCCCTTATCCCTGAGAGTGTGAATGCTCAGGCACTGAAACTTCACATGTTCTGTCTATAGGGATCAGTACTTCTGTTAAATTCCTAACAGTTTCTCCCATCAAACATTCAAATGCCCAAGAAAGTCAGTGACTGCCTTAGATTTTAAATCTGGGATAAACATGATGTGTTTTTGATTGAAAAACTAATACATGAGCAAAATTTGGCAACTATAAAGAAGCATTTTCCCACATGATTCAAAGTAGCATAGGACCTCCCCTGCCAAAAGACAGAAAATAAAACTCACCTTTGTCTAGAGAAGTAGTGACCTTGCAGGCCTGGGAAATTGTACATTCAAGGGCAATGTGTCAGACTATTATGAATTAGAAAAATGAGGCTCTATTACCACAGCTTACTACCAAATAGGCTGGCCTAATAACATTCAGCCCTCGATTGCATGGTCACTGCGTACTGCCAGTCACATCAAAGATAAATATTAATGGCCAAAGTCATTGTGGTTACAGAATTAGGTAGGAGGAAGAAAAAACCAGGAGCAGGCAGGCAGAAGTCCTTTTTTTTATATGAATAAAATTTTATTGACTTTTATACAATTAGAAAGAACAAAGAAAGAAGAGCAAATAGTCTTGTGGAGGGTAGAAACCAGAGGAGCTTTCCCAGTAAAGGAGGGCACCTGCTGAGGGCAGTGTTCCTGTAAATGTCACACAGGTGTTGCTACAAAAGCAGAGAGAATGTGTCTGGGCTTTTCTTTGATTGTGTTGGGTTTTTTCTTACCACATTAGGGTTTCTCAAGCCACTCTTCCCCCATCAATCCTACCACCTAGCAGCAAAGTGAGCAGACAGGCAGGAAACAGGACTGCTCCAGTGCAATGTGTACGCACACAGAGCAACCGCCTGCCTGCACCACCGGGGAGGGGTTTGCACACATTCTGGATGCAGTGCTGCAGAGGGGAAAAGAAGAGAAATTGGATCTTTTATCTCCTTTTTATTTTCATTTTTCTTGGGTTTTTTTGTTATTTTGGGGTGGTTTTTTGGTTTTTTGTTTTTTAATCTTAAGAAAAGAAGGCACAAAATCTCAGCCAAGCTTCAAACCTAGCTCTGCCTGGGAGCTCCCAGTCTCCCAAAAAGCCATTGTGCCCACCTGGGAACCCCGCCCTCACCTCTCCCTCCTCTCCCTCGGAATCTGTGCTTGGATTTGTATTGTTTAGGTAGAAGGCCCTGCACAAGGCCACTGCTAGGGAAAATAAAGCCGTGCCGGGACAAGGAAAGTGGGGCTGAGAAAAAGTCTGTTGTTTTAAACAGACCATTTTTTCAAAGTGAGTACTGTGGAAAGCCACCTGTGACTCCCCACATTGCTTTTCCAAGAGCAGACCTGGAAGGGCTCGGGTGCTTTTTGAGCAAATCACTGCCTTTGCCTGTGCAAGGTTTGGTGTTATGCCAAAACACCTACCTGGCCTCTTTGAACCAGTGCCCTCTAGGAAGGTAAACCCCAGCCCTCAGTCCAACCCTCCAAATGCCATCAGGTTCCTTCAGAGGTTTCAACTCTTGGCTTTGATTAAGGCTATTAAGTTGCAATAGAAAAAAGTAGAGGTGCCAGTCAAAACCACCTGCCAGGCTGCAAGGAGATGGCATGGCCACTGGCAGATGCCACCAGTACCCAGGCAAAGGATGTAGAGGGAATTGAAGGAGGCAGAGAGATAGTGTGTGGGCTTCCATTAAGCCTTTGCTTTCTAAAGGAGGCAATAAATCATGCCAACATGTCTGAGCATGTGGGAGAGCAAGAATGAAATCTCTGATGCCTGTTTGTGAGGGCTCCAAGCACAACATGTGCCCTGCCGTGGTGCCCAGCCCTGCATAGCCTGATGAATAAAATCCACCATGCAAAATCAAAGTTGTGGGGTTTGAAATCACTTGCCCTAAACCAGAGCAGCCTAGGGGCAACAGATACATCACGAACCTGCCCGGTGCTCCACCAATCACCCTGCTCCCCTTTGCCTTCTGAATTACCCCAGCAACACCCCAAGAAAAGAAAAGATCCAAGCCCTACAGCAGCAGCAGCAACAGCAGCAGCAGCAGCACAGCCTCGCTGTGCACCGAGTGTCTGAGGGAAAGATGCTCAGATGGCTGCATCCTATAAATAGGACTGTGGTGGCACTCCAACCTAGTGCAGGAGAAACATCCAGTCTGAGGATCTGCATATGTCTGTGTGTGTCCCTGTGTGTGTCTGTGTATGCTGAGGTAGGGGGAAGAACTGCAAAAGAAAAGACAAATGTTTTCCAGCCCATACCTTCACACAACAACTGCCTTGCCTGGGCTGGTGGCTGTGCCTTCTCACCCCTCTAGCCTGTCCCATGCCTCCCCACACCTGGTCCCAGTGCTCAGTACTCCATAATCCAGCAGCAGAGCCAGGGCCATGGGAAGCTGGGGCTGCTCTGCCTTCCCTGCCCCTACACAGGTCATCATCCTCTTGGAAACAAAACAGTAATGACAACAGAAAAAAAAATAAAATATATATATATCCCATACCTCCCTGAAAGTCCCAAATGGATGGAATCAGTCCCCAGCAAAACTAACAGGAAATAAAAGCAAAAGTTCCCACTAAGATCAGGCCTGAGTACATGTCCCAGCTGGGGCCCAGCAGCCCAGGAGCATGCCCCGACCTCTCTGCTCCTCTGGCCTTGGCACATCTGTGGTGGCCATTGGCACAAGGAGCTCCAGCAGCTGGAGGGAAAGCGACTTGGACAGGACTGTTCCACCAGATGGAAGCAGCCTCAAGAGGGGAGGGCAGGTGGAGGTAAGTGTGTGAACCCTGCCACCTCACTGCCTTTCAGGAAGGAGTAGAGTCTCTTCATCCCACCAGGGATAAGAGACCCCTTGATCAGGTCTCAGCCACCAGCAAGGTCCTACACCAGGGAGCCAGCCCGGCTCTGGGCAGGCACCATGACGGGGACAGCGCCAATCCGCTCCAGCGTAGCCTGGCTGACTGCATAGGAACGGGTATGCGGCAGCCGTGGTTTCCTGCTGACAGAACCATTGCTCCGGATCACCTCCTGAGGTGATGGTGCCGTGCTGGCTGTCACTACCAGCGTCTTAGGGGGAGCCGGGGATGGGTGGCTGCCATTGGCATAAACGGGCCGGGCACTCGTGCTCCCTGAGCGGGAGAAGGGAGGCTGGTGAGCATCATTGCTGTTGCTGAAGCGGGTGAAGGAGTCTGTGACATGGTTAGCTTTAGGGTCATTCCAGAAGCGGCTGTTGTAGGTGTTGGAGGAGGTGAGGGTGTCATTCTCTGATGAGGATGCATCAGCATGGAACGTCTTTGTGGCAGAGGAGCATTTGGGTGGTAGGTCATCCTCCCTGAGAAGGAGAAGGTGTAAGGGCATATGGAGGACACGGATCCACTTGTCCAACACTCCCACCTCCAATTGCCGTGCTGGGGTCAACAACATCAATTCAAGGAGAAGGAGAGCACCAAAGTGAATCTGCATTGAGGCTTGGCCTGTTTACTCATCCCTCTCTGCATCCCTACCTCTATGTTCCATGTGCCAAATTTTTCAGTGAGGCAAATGTGTCTACAAAGAAAATCAAGACATGCCAGACAGTGATAGCTGTGACCATAACATCTGTGACCAGAGAATATCACAGCTGTATCTCCAGAGCTTTTCAGCTATCACTGTCTGGCATTATGGGTCAGAATTCCCACCACAACACTCTCCTACAGAGCTAATATGAAGTCCCATCCCTCTTGCTGGCAGAGGTATCTTTAAAGTCTCTTCCAACACAAACCATTCTGTGATTCTGTGAAGCCAAAGCTCTCATTAAAGGCAATACTGAAAACAAAATCTGTTAACATTCTTCATTTTCTCCCTCCATTTTCTGAACATATATGGACATCTTCCCCTGATCCCAGGGAACCCACCCAAGATTCACAAAAATGAGATTTCCAATTCCACTCCTGTCAATGACAGCCTTTTCTTGGAGGTCCCCATCACCAGCTTTGCCTGACCTTTACCTTATCTCATTGGGAATTTCCTCCTCCTCTTCTTCTTTGTGCTTGTTTTTCCAGTAGAACAGTGCAACAGCCACCAACACAATGCAAACAACAAGCACGACTGCACCTGTGGCCACTGCTCCTGCAATCAGGCCAATACTGCGTGGGTGGGCTGTGGAAATGATTGAACAGAGCACAGAGAAGAAATCAGGGATTAGCCGTGGCCATCTGTAAGCACATGAAGATACCGTGGCTTGGGAAGGGAGAAAAGCAATGTTCCCATTCTATGGCATAATTATATTCTGATAGAGAGGAAGGTAGTGGCTCACAGCAAAGATGGTTAGACACCTTATTGTCACAAGACAGAAGAAGGCGGCCAAGCCTCCCCCGGAAAAATACTTACGTGCAATGACTTGCAGGTCCAGAAGGCAAGTGCTGGTTCCAATGGCATTTGAAGCCACACATTGGTAAAGACCTGAGGACACGGTGCTGATATTTCGGAGGGTGACAGTGCCCTGGACTTGGTCTAGCCAGAGAGAAAATAAGGCTTTAAATCCCTCCCCCACTTGAGGAAAACCATGAAAAGGAAAAGCCAGCAAATAAAGAATTTTGGTTTGAGACTATTAAGAAAGAAATAAATTAGGAAATAACCTTGAGATGGAAGCATTGTGCATGCACATACGCACACAGAGACAAGATTAGGCCTTAAGGAGCTTACACTAGAGTTTTCTTTCTCTTCTTAGAGAAATATATTAAGGGAATATTTGCAGATGAAAGTTTGGGACTCTCAGTGTTGTGCAAGAACAGGGGAGAAAGAGATGCAAAATTACCTATAACCAGATTTACTTGTTGAATTCAATCTTGCTGTGCAGAACCCTTACTCTCCCATCACTTTTCTTCCAATATTCCTCATTCCTGAATTATATGAAACTGAAAACTGGCATATTCTTAAAATAGAGCAAGATAAAAGGCAAAAGTACAGCTATCAGTATTTGATCAAGACATCTAGGCTAAGAAAATTTATGGATAGGACTTGAGGCTGGGAAACACCAGAAGCCTGCTTCTGCATTCATCTGAAAAGCAGCTCTGGCAGTAATTTACTAGAGAATTGTGGCATCAGTGTGAGAAACTAGCTGTATTTCGCTGGGATTATTCTGCTTCTCTTTTTGCAGTTTCCGTTCTATAAGACTTCCATTTGGTTAAAAATGCAGGTGACTTGGCAGCTGAAATTCCCAGCTATATGAAAACATCTAGCAACCACTCTTTCTTCCATTCAACCCAATCCTTGTTTTTAATAGGGAACATGTTTCTGTACCAAAAAAATCATGAAAATTTAAGTGGCCTCTGGATGTTACCCAGTCCACGGTGGGCTTTAGGAATCTTTGCTCCAATAAAGGGACCATGCAAATGGTGACATAGTTCAATGAGCCATGCCACCGCTGGCAGCTCAGACAAAGGACAGCCCAGGCTGCCACCTGGGAAATAAGAAGATAATCAACAGAATGAGCACCTTGTGTGGCAGTTGGGGGCAACTTGGGGACATTGTCCAGTTTCTCCCAGAGGTATGTTGGCCGGGGGATGCCTTCTTCCGAGCTGCAAGTCAGTGTGATATCACTGCCCACGTCCAGGGATCCCTGGATTCTGCAAAGCGGGGCAGAAGGAGGAACTGCGAGAGAAGAGGGGAAGGTGATAGCAAATCAGGAAATGTAACCAAACAGTGGAGTGCAGGCTCACTCTGGACATGTGCTGCTGGAGAAGGCAAGGACAGTGGCAGGAGCTGTCAAGGGAACAAGAACGAGGCAGCAGACTAGAACTCATTATGGTTTGAGGGGCGACAATTCACACAAAGATTCCTGATCTACCAGCTCAGCAGTGTTATAGACTACTGCTGACTTTCACAGGGCACAGTTCTCTTAGATCCCTCTCTTGAGAGAAATCTGAATATTTCTGTCTTTGAGATAGCAAGGAAGGTTAAATTTAACAGAGCTGTACACAAAATTTACTGTGATTGTGTTTTGCTTTCATATCCTATAATGGCATGCACTTTGGAGTATTTAGTATCAATGGGAGCATCCAGAACTATCTGCTTTTATGGAAAGGAATCAAAGATATAAAGTAATTCTCTCCTCCCTTTACACTCCGTTCAGCCTTCCAGGATGCCCTTTTATTTTATTCCTGCTTCTTTGCAACTCCAATATGACCACAAAAACTTTCTCTCAACCATATTTTGAAACTTCACTGCACACTGCCTGCATATGCAGTCTGTGCCCTACAAACCCCCACAGTACCCACAAGGCAGAACATTTCTCATCATGGTATGTCTGTGGGCTCAAAGACCCACAGTACCTTATTTGCTCATGATGCACTATCATTCACAGAGGTCTCCTTGTCCCTGTTCCCCAACTCTTCCCCATAATACCAATAAACACACCCAAGACAGTAAGTCCAATGACTCCAATATTCCTGACACCTCGGTCGGGAAGATTGTTGACCAAACACTGGTATGTGCCAGTATCCGATAGCTGAGTGTTGTTGATGAAGATGGAGGCACTGGTGGTTGGCATTGTCACAGCAAACCCCACTCGCCCATAGAACTGGGGTGCACCTCCAAAGATTTGACCTCCTTGGTAGAGAATAACCTGAAAAAGAAAGAAACACTCAAAAAACACTATGCAGGAGCTGACCAAGGAAAAAGAAGAGCAAGCAAAACATGGACTTCCAAAGCTGAAGGGACCAGTTACTGAAGGATCTCTGAATAACCAAACCTCAACATCCTAGCACAGGTGTTTTTTTCCAAAGCAGGAACACACTCTGTAGCCCATTTTATGCAATAAAATTGTTCATAAATGTAGCAGACCAGGAAGATGCCCAAATCACCTGGCATAGCTGGCTTGACAATACAAGCCTCCTTCATATGATGGTCATTTCCCATCTGGACAGGATCAATGTACAGAAACAGATGCTCTCTGCAGGTCAATGAATACTTTGATGAAAAGCATCTGCCCAGTGGAAAGTATCATTTTGAGTTTCCGTCAGTAAGACTCTGCCATGATTTGACACTGCTTACTGAAGACCTTTGGGATGAGCTGAATGACAATGCAACCTTTGAACTTGCACAGTCTCCGCCAGTCAGACTGTACTCAGACCAAGTCCCTGAGGAGCAAGAATTCTTCAGTGCAGGTTCTCACAATGATTACAAAATGTGATGAGGGCAGTGGGACCCAAGAGGGATGTATGTCAGAGAAATTATATTCTGTTGTTAGAGCATGTGGACAAAAAAAACAGGTCAACATATCTCAGGTTATGAATCATGTCCCCACCATTACATACTCTTATTTGCTAGTATTTATAAGAATAGAATTGCAAAAGCTACAGACAGTGGAAAAATAAGGAGGGAAGTAAAAGGGGTGATGAGTCTATGAGAAGTTGTGTTAGAGGACATTTTACAAAGATTTCACAGGTTTAAAGCTGAAGCTACTCTCAGGCCCTCAAAATTCCACATTCAGTGTACGAAAACTTGGATTAAATCTCCTGTTCTCTTTTGAACACACAAACCACTAGAAGCCCTGGGCAGAAACACAGTATCGCATACACATGTCCCAGCTGCACATCCAGCCAAGGACACAATGGGCATCTGTTAACAAAACATTGAAGAAAACAGACTCATACTATATCCAGAGGGCATGCTCAGCAGTGAATGGACAATGAAGTTCTGGTATAACCAGAGAGTAAGCATTGTAGATGTACTACATCCAGAACGGGGTGGGTAACAGGAAAGCCCAAGGAAATACATGCTCCAGTAAGAAAAGACCCACCTGTTGAGGCTGGTTGGCGTTAGAAAGAGGAATGACCATCCAGATGACATTAAGGTTAGTGAGGGCAGCATTAGTGGTGAAGGTGCAGGGCAACACTGCTGTCTGGCCTCGGGCAACCTGGATACTTCCTGAACTGACTGACACCTCCAGTGGACACACCAGACCTGGAAAGAGGAGGACATACAATTCAAGCATTTTGGGAGAAGGACATAAAGTTCTAAGTGCTGCAGGTGGCCCCATACCCTTGCAGTTCAAAACATAGTATCCCATTCCTACAGAACCATATCCTACTACATCAGGCTAAAAGGAATTATATTCCTTCCTCACAGATCACTCTGCTCTCATGCAGACTTTTTTTACTTCCAAATGTAGATATGTGATCCTCTTAAGTGAGGGAACTCTAGTTTCAGAGCCTCTGAGAGCAGCTGTCATTTTTTTGGCAACAGACAAGGAGCCATAAGAAAAGCCAAGCTGTATCTAAGAGAATGAGATATGTTTTCAGATCCATCACTCTTAAGGACACCCAACATCAGGGAAACAGAAACTCCAGTATTAACCTAGAAACACAGTTCTACTCCCATTTCTATGCCTCATAGAATCCAGCAAGACCAGAAGTATTTTAACAATATTTTTAATTTAAAGGGTTAAATGTCTAAATATTTTCCAGTCCAGCCATTTCTATTTATCTGATGAAAAATTACTATTGCTAGTGGAGGATCTCATCAAATCTTGTTTATTTTCCAAAATTTCTGCCATTTACTTCTTTGTATTCCACACAGACTGGACAAAGATGAAAGTCTGAAAAGACCCAGCTATCAAGCTCAGGGTTGCCATTTTAAGACTGCAAGTCACACAGGGAAATATCTCTGTTCCTACCACCAAAATCTTGTTGAATGAAACTAATCAAGGGGCCACCACCACTTTGCACTAAAATGCTTTACACCATTTTTCTTCACAAAATCAAAATACTGTCTACAAAAAGCTATGTCTCTATAAGACAGCTTGCCATCTTTTTGTTCAAAACATGTGGGAGAATACTAGAGAAGAAGGCAAGGAATTTTATGCTCCAAGGCAACAGCAGAATACTGCTAATATTCAGGTGCTGTCTGAGGACCACCTTATTCTCTTGCTGAATCCAGGAGGGGCTGTCTGCGAAGTTTCTATTTTCTGCCAAGAGACAGAGGTTTGCTGAAGATGACATGCTTCATGAGAATAGTTTTCTATCTGCAGTAACAAGAAATCAAACAGACCAATGTCTGAGGAAAAGATGAGTGTCTCCCACATGCTTGTCTGCTGAGATCCTTCCTGGATTGCCTAATGTAGAAACCAGAGCCTGAAGGTGCTGACCTTCAGATGCTTCATATCCCAAGTTTTTGTCACCTGAACAGCCTTCCATGTGTTCTGGTGTTTGAACTGGCTGCTCCAGAGTTGCAGTACTCCAGGACTTTGCAAATACTCAGCCACCTCCTCCGAACTTCCATTCCCTCCTCCACATGTCCTACCTCTAATACCCTGAGTAGTTCAAGCAGGCTCAGAAATGCTTCAGAACAGAGTCAGACAAAATTCACTTTAACCTCTTCAAATGAAGTTCACACGTTTCTTACTTTGGGAAAAAACACCCTGAATCTGATTTTCCTCATTGTCTTGTGACATATTTAAAAATATGGAACCTTCTGGAAAATCCTAGGGAAACAGTTAATCTCCAGTGCTAATGTCTCAGAGAATTAGGATGAAAACAGCTGGTGAAAGATTAATCCATCAATCTCCTATGCAACTCTGTCAGTAGTAAGCAGAAATAAATAATTTGAAGAGCCAGTAATAGGCATCCCCTTTATTACAACCCTTCCAGCTGTTTCTGTGGGTAACAGGCTGGGAATGGATTTGAACCCCTCATTTTCTTATGGCTGTCCAGGCACTGGCAGTAGCCCAAAGGCCAGAAGTGATCCATATCAACTTTGAAGATCTCTCTTGCTGAATGTGACTCTGACAAAGTATTATCTTTTCTGCAGGCTGAAATTTGAAGGCTACCTTGCCATGATTGCACATCCAGTCTAGCATCAACCATGTGCTAACCAGTGTGCAGGGATGTGAAATCTGTTGGATTGATCTCTCTCTCCAACGTGGTGTGGAAAGTTCTTCTGTTATGTTCAGCATAAATTTAATTACATCCTCTCCATGAGAGGAAAAGAAACTAGTCATCCAATCTGGAAAAGCAAAATGTGTTTCAGCCTGATTCCTTATTCCTTCCGCTTTCTATTCCATGAAAAACCTACCCATTCAAATTCTTGTAGTTCATAAAAAGTACAGTAATTTCATGATTATAAGCCGCACCTGAATATAAGCCGCACTTTTTTTTTTTTTTTTTAAGCAAGGATCCATGTGTAACAAAGTAACAAATTAATAACAGAATCGCTGCCAGCTGGGTTTGGTGTCAGGTGCTCAAGTTGCAACAGTTTTCATGGACCAGGGAAGCCTTTAAAGGCAGCCCCAGGCGCCCTCCCTGGCCGGCTCTCACTTCTGGGTTGGCATTTCACTGGGATCTGTCCATAGATAAGCTGCACCTGAATATAAGCTGCACTACTGGGATAGGCTGGATTCTTCAATGAAAAAGGTGCGGCTTATAATCGTGAAATTACTGCAATACGTAAGTGTGCGTGTCCCACTTTACTGGAAAAGTTAGACTTTGCAGTTTGCTTTGCAGGATTAGTTACATCAATCACTCAGTCATCAACATGATGAGATTTTCATGCCTAATCACCCTCTTCCTACTCCTAATATTTATTATTAGTTGATTGTAAACATCTTGCAGAATAATAAAAACACTAAAATAGAACATGCATAATTTATTCACTATAAAAATAATTTTTTGATACATTTGAGAACTTTCCAATGTACTCATGAACAATTTTAAAAATGAAAAAAACCATGTATTCTCTTTTCCCTGCCAGTACCCTACTCTTATGATACAACACCCCACAGCCCACATTATCTGCTTTTCTTTTTGAGGCACTAAAGCATCCCTTGTAATTTGAATGCCATGGAGAAGGGAAGCACTAAGGAAGGCTTAGGTCTACATTCATTTTTCTGGTCAAGGGGAGGTGAATCTGGTTTACCAGATGAGCACTCCCGCACACACCACACTGTCCTATCTCTGACTTGGTAAACCACCAGGCAAGCCAGCTCCTCAGGCTTGCCTTTACCTCATGCAACCCAAGGCATACCAGCTGCTCTTTGGTCTATTTGGTGTACACTTAAAGACTCATTTTGTTAAGCTTAGTGGCAACTGTGGGGTTACAGCTGGAGAAAACACACACAACCATTTTGGACAAGGAAGCTTAAACAAGGCAAGAGAAAAAGTAGGCAAAGTCCTCTTCCAGCAGAATTAACAGGGTAGGGTGGTGTGTTAGCACAGCACTGGATGGGCAGTACTATAACATGACTCCTTTTCCAGTGAGACAGCCGAAAGAGCAAAGACCAAGCCCTATTCAGAAGCTGCACCATCTCAAGACTACTAGAACACACATTTACACATGCACTTGTCCATCTATGCAAGTATTTTTGTGACTGCATTCTTCCACAGCAACACTTGTGGCCCAAAACACAGATGGATGCACACAAAGTTGCATATATTTAAAAACCTGTATGCCTAGGGAGACACCTACTAGGAAAACACAACCAAATTATTCATGCTTAAACATTTCAAAATTAGGCATTGCAAAAATATGGGTTTGTATTAATGCAAGAGAAGGGAGGCAGAGGAGAGAGGGAAAATGAGATTTCAAATTTAGCATATCTATTGGGATAAAGATTTTTCAATACAGCCTAAGGAATGAGGACTTGAATTCCCTCGAGTAGATGTAAATGCAACTATAGACATATGCACACACATATAGCCTACTAAGTGAAATTATATATATGAGGTCAGAAAAATCAAGCAAAGGATGTTGTAAGAAGTCTCCTTCTGCAAAGTTATACAATCCAGGTATTTTCTAAGCATTCAGAAGTTTAATGACTTCAGAGAGACAAAGAATCGATCACCACCAAATCATCTCTCAGAATTGAATTACAATAGCCATTACACCCTCACTTGTGACTGCAGTCTCCTCCTTTCTTAGTAATTAAGCAACCCTGTAAGCAGCATGCCCAGAGGATGAGCAGGGTAAACCGACGTCAGCAGAAAGAGGAATGGGCCTTCCTGTACATTGGATACTTTGATCTTATCTTGATTCGGCAAACAGCGTTCTCTTTTGATCCTGAGGCAGCAAAGTCCCATCACTAATTAGAATGGATGTTCCATTTTTCTGTCCGCTATCAATGAACCCATCAGCAGAAGAATGTTTTGGCTGCAGAGATTCGTTCAGAATTTCTTGTCATTCAGGATCAAGTAATTATTCTGGCAACAGAACTGATTTCATTTTTGATGGCTCACTGCTGCTACTTTTTCAAGTGGCACCTCAGCTCTTGCCTTGGTATCCATGAAGGAGTCTATGTAGGTAGTTTATGTATCATGTCACAAGCACGTAGGACACAGTCCTACAACCCACCCTCCCTGGTAGGTGTAAGGAGGAGCCAGGTGCTGCCACATTTTCTAGCTGCCCTAGAGGCTTGCAAGTATCACAAAGCCTTCAGAACATAACAGATATTGTGAAGCTGAAAGACATGGGCAAATCTTAGCACTTTGACTCATTCTAAGCTGGTAAAAAAACGTTCTCAGCTCCCACTCACTGCCACACTTTTTTGCCAGAGATCACCAGCAGAATGAGCAGTTTTGGCACTTGCTAGCAGCAAACTCCTGATAACCAAAGGTAGAAACCAGAGTACAGATTCATTCTGCAGTGCTGGCAAGCCAGGGAAGAAAATGAACAGAGGAGGAAGGAGGGAAGAAGTTGTGAAAGGGATGAAAGAAACCCTCAGCTTTGTGAATTCTGCATCTCCAGACCTCAAGGGAAAATGTGTCAGAATGTGTGTCACTTTGGAGAAAGTGAGAATAAAGCTTCAAGCTGATTCAGCTTGCATCTGAAACCCAGGGAATGGTTGGATTTCTTCCCACCAGTCCCAGCATAATTAGCAATCCTGTTGCTGGGGAAGATACTTTTGGCAGTATGATATTTTGGGTCCCTTGTTAGAGAGGCAAAGATGAGTTTACACAGAAGTTTCAAGAACAGGGTAGAAACACAGTTTTCCCTTTGGCTACCACAGGCATTGGAGGGAGAAACTGCAGAGCAGTCTTTTTCCTGAGATGAAAGAAAAATACAAGTTGCTGTGCCTTTTGCCTGCCTCACACCTTTGAGTCTGGGACCAAAGCCATCCCCGTGCTAAAGAAGAGAAATGTCTCCTACCCCAAATGCACTGAGGTACACCGCCAATCCAACACACAGCAGCAGCAAAACCTACCACCCAGGAAGGAGTGACTCTCAGCAGGAGGAGAGGGGAACAGATGCAGGGAGTACATCTACCATAGGACCTGCCTCTGCAGCAAACGTTCAAAAGCCCCTGAAGGAGACTGGCTTGCAGTTTCAAACACAGAAAACACATGATGTGACAGCATCCAAACTGGCTGTTCAACAACAGCTTGAATACTCGACTTGCCTATTCTCACCAGGGATTCTCTATACTGCTTCATTCTGGATGTGGTACACTAGCTAGTTCAGAGTCTATCTAGCCAAACACAGTATTCACATAGCCTAGTGTCTGGAGGCAGCCTGCAGTAGACTCCATCCTGCTTGGAAAGCCAAGATAACCAAGCACTGCAATGGAGGACAGATCAGAATTTATGCCTAGCAAACTACTTCCAGGTCACTACGGAAATTCCACCACAGCAAAACTTCCAGGCTCTAAAGTTATTCTGCAGAACAGGCATTTGGGACAGATTCACACTGTCATAGGGGACTGCATCCTGAGTCCAAGGTGCCCTAGCACAAATGTTCCTGGGAAAGATGCTTGGTAGAAACCTCCTTGGACCAATAACAGTGGAAGCAATGGAATGAGGAATGACGGGCTCCAGCAAACAGCTCCTGCCAGCTCACAGCAAGAAGACAAATTTTGCTCCAGACATTTGTAGAGGGGATCGTTTCTGTGCCCCAGTTTGAGGGCACATATTATACAAGTGGCTGACAGGTCTAGCAATGGGATAGTAACCTGTGGGGGACAATGGAACAGTGTACAAGGCAAAATAATTCCCAACACCTTCCTTCATATCTTTGCTGGCTCTGCATGACAGTCTGGAACAAATAGCAGGAAAATAATCCCATCTAGCATAGTTTTGAGCAAGGTCTCTGTAACACAGGTATTAAAACTATACTGACACTAACTTTTCCTGTGAGATGTTTCTAGCCTCAATATTCATTTTAAAGGCAGGTTGATAGGCACCTTTATCCCGAGAGAAATCATCAGACATAGCTTGTGGTATGAAGTCATGCCCCCAGCATAGATGCTCCCAAGTGAAAAGATCCATTTTACTCTAGTAAGAGTAATCTTAGAATTGCTGCCCAACCTTTAGGATATGCAGGCTAGCAGACACTAATCCAGGCAGAAAACACAGTATCAGTGTCTTGAAGTTGAGTCCTTCTGAGTTTCTTGCCAAGAACTAGACTAGATGCGAGGGACACTGGCTATCTCTAAAACTCTGCTCATCGCACTGACCCTTCTTCCTTACCGTTTATAACCTCATCTGAGGTAGACAGAAGACTAATGGGAAAATTCCCACTCCACTCTGGCCTCAGCTCCTGACTAGTGAGCATCAGTCACTACCATCCCCACTATCTTCTCTTTTGGAAATAGGTCTTTCTCTGCAGGCTGGTTGGGAGGAGAATCTGGAACAACTGACTGATTGGGATGATATAGAGCATATCTCCCTGTGCTGACCTCCCCAAACTTCAGCCATAGACAGTATGAAAAATGTACTTTACAACAACAACAAAAAAAAAAGCAGAAAAGCTTTCAGCTGCACATACATCCAGAGCGGTGTGAGTTCCCCTCCATGTCCTTGTCAGAGGAACTGGATTCACTCCTGAAGGGGTAGGAAAGGGGCTCTCATGACATACTGAGGAATTTGATTCTTTTCCCATTTCTGGCGCTGAATCCTTGGATCCTGCTGAGCAAATCAGACAGCTTCATGAATCTTCAGAGGGTTTTCATTAGTGTGATATCCTCATGTTCACAGGTTTAGACCTCAAGAGTTTGATTTGCTGAACTACTGATCACTCAAACTTGCTAGGGAAATTGAGAGGTGTTATGATGTCCAGGTAGTAGAGTCCACATGATCTTAAGCTACCTGAGCACCTGGACTGTGCTTTTATAACATACCTTAATGCTTCAGATTTGAAATGCAAAAAAAGTTTTTGAACAGTGAGAATAATATAGTATTAGGGCTGTTTGTTGACATGTGGTAAGTAGGAACAAGAACCCAAATCTGGTTTACAGATGCAGCATAATGGGGCCAATGACCCAAATAAATGGTCCTTCTCAGTTCTGGACTCCTGCTGCGATCCCAGTACAGGCTTCTCTTATATGCTTCTATAAAGCCTTGCTGAAGCTGCCAGGAGAGCAGCTCCAGTAAGCTGAGATGGATGCCTTGTGTCTATCTCTGCTGCCTTGAATGCAATATATGTGCAAGTCAGAGACAGAAAAACAACTGCTTTGTATTATAGCAAGATTATAAAAATACAAAGGAACATTGATAGGAACAAAAATAGTGTCTACAATGATATTAGCTAGGATAAAACTAATCAACGGCTGTCCTCTGGACATGCATTAATCCCCTTTCCATGGTATAGTGTTGCACTATTAAATACATTATGGGAAGATCAACACTTTCCTCTGATGCATGTGGCACTGGCTGGAAACAGAAACTACTGCAATCTGAGCTGGCAGTATTTGCAGAGGACTCAAGGAGCAGCTGCAGTTCAGAGGCTGGGGATTTTTTTGCTGTAGCAGATGAGGAAGGCCAGAGGGGATTCGGGGTGAACAGGAACTGAAGAACTCATTCATTTCTCCCCTGAATTGAGAGTGGAGAAGTGGGTAAGGCTACTTCAGCCTAGGTAAGGCTAATTCAGCCTACACTGTGGCACCATTTGGTGTCAATTTTGTCCATTTCTGGCTATGCTTAGAATCAGTCATAAATGGCTCATACCCCAGGACTCAGGTGGGCATATCAAGAGCAGGCGATCTGTCTACAGAAGGCAGCTGAAGGCCACACAAGGCAGGATACCCAAGGTACAAGCAGAGTGGTGTGTCCTTGCAAGATGATGCCAGTCATTTCCTTCTCTCCTCAAATCCTTCAGAGATGCCTGAAACACTATTTTCCAAACAGCAGGCACAGATAAGGAGGAAAGCAAAAGTTTAACTGGTCACAGAAAGTTATTTCTCTCTTCTTTGTCTTTTACAAAACTAAGACTGGCAAACACAGTTCCTTTTCCTTCACCCCTTCTTCTGTGACATATCTGCTCTGAGGAATCCTGCTGCAGTAACTTTAGATGTTGTCATTTTCTGCTGTTTGCCTTGCTCAACACAAGGTTATTGCCTCAAAGCCAGCAAAAGGAAAAAAGAAGCAGTGGCTCCACCAGGCATTAAGCAGCATAACCTGCTGAGGAAGGTGTGGGGACATTCTAACTTCCTTTGCTGTGAGAGGGGAAAGCTATATTGCAGACACACTACCCTGTTCTGCTCACAGCTGTAGTGGAGGCATCATCTTACAGTAATGGATGTCTAGGGATGGGAACATTTTAAATGACCACAACCAGTTAGTTTAGCTGAAGTGACTAGGGGATGAAAGCATATCAAACATTGGTGTAAGTATATTTAAGTTGAGAAGCTCAGCTTGAGTTTTCAAAAATCCTGCAGCAGCAGCTCTCAGCTGCAGACTTACCCATTCATCTAGCTGGGATGCCAGCATAAACCTCCCATATCTCTCCTCTTAATTATCTTACTGCTTGTCACAGCACACCAGAAATGAAAATTCACCTTTTACATAAAGATTAGTATCCTGAAAGAGGAAAAGGGACGGAACTGCCTGAGAGCAGTGAAAGTACACATTGGCTGAATTTTCCTGAACTTCACTGAAGTCAGCTCCACCATGGCCAGCTCTTGTCTGTGAAAGCATCCTCAGGCATCCCTGTGTGTATCTGTAACCACACCTAAGCCCATGCATGAAAAATACAGGTTAAGGCTGCATCAGATGAGTTGAGAGTTGCATGTATCATGCTTACCCCAGAGTGGGCATCTAAATAGAGCTCTTCCTAGGATCTAAAAGCAAAACTAGGCTCAAGTTCCCATTCCCCCATTCCTGTTTCTTTGCTAGTATTCTCCTTGCACAGCCCAGTCAGCAGAGATGTGTAACACTGCGGATCAGTGCTAATTGCTGGCCACAGCACATGACATTGCTGACGCAGTAAAGTTGTCTCCTTGGGGAGAAGGTAGGTGCCTTCTCCCAAGACTGGGGAGCAGAGAGTCAGGGTTAGGAAGCTGAAATTAAAGCTGGTCTGCGAAGCTTTGCTAAGACACTCACTTCTACTTTCTGTTTGCCAAGACATAAAAAATACATTAACAGCCCAGCAGCTTTGTAAATGATTTATGGTCTAAAGAATAAATTTCTTCCTTCTCTTCTGGCTTAAAAAAACCAAAAAAGTACAAAAAGATTGCAACAGTGATAAACTGCTTAATAAGGGAAAACAACTCAAGGCTTAAATATATTCAGTGGTATATTGAGTGGGAAGGAAAGAACCCATAAGGAATAAAATTGAAGTTCAGTGAAGGGAGTTGGCACAGAGGAAGGCAGGATGAATGGGTGGGCAGGCTGGAATATAAAACACGTGTGGTGGAGAAAGGCAGCAGCATGGAGTGCAGCTGCCAGACAGCTGTCCTTAGGTCAAACTCCACTGCAAATAACCAAATCTATGGTTCAAACAGCTGCTTTTACCCAAAGCATCAAGAGCTATGTCCATCCTCCTTCAAAAAAAAGAAAAGCAGAGGGTGATGAACAAAAAAGGTGCAGAGCTTGCCCTATAAGACACAGGCTGGGTGAAGATCCAGGGACTTGCCAGATGCTGCATCTTGTCTGCCTCCTTTCAGACACCATTGACCTCATCTGGGAGTCCTCAAGTAAGTTCCCTGCAAGAGGGGTTTAAGCTGGGCCAAACCTAGTTCAGGCTGGAGAGGGGCTGAGGACAGCTTCAGGAAGGAGAGCTTTAGGGAGACGATTGTGGGGCTGCAGTAGTGGAATGGAAACTGGAATGTGGGTTTAGGAAGTTCAGGGGTCTGTGGGCAGTGAGATTTAGAGATGGAAAATAACTTCCAAGAAATAGCTTCACTTCTCCGAATGCAGGGGAGCTCCTCCAAGTGTTATTTGGGGCCACCTCACCTGTCTTCCCCTGTTTTTGGGATATTCCATCACCATCATCACCCCGTGGTTGCTTATGTTGCCCTGTAGGGGATTATGATGGGCTCACTCCTTAACAAAGGGGTGCCTAAGACAAAACAAAATTAAATTTAATATTTAAAAAATTTGGATAATATAATTTAAAATATTTAAATATATTAAATAAAAGCAACCCCCAAGGAATCAACAACCCAAGCCCTTTCTGAGAAGAAAATTTTCAATAACAGACTGATCCAATTTTCCTTGAGGTTAGAAGTGACTGTCACTAGGATGATTATCAACTTCTTAAAGGTTCTGGTCCAGCAAAACCATATGTTTTGGTGAGACTGCGAACAAGTTGGCTATTTGCTTTCCACACCCATTTTGCATCTCATGTATGAAACACTCTCATCCTGTGGAGTGAACAAACTTTGCAAGTGAAAGAATATTTGGCCAATGTTTATTGTTCACCACACCTTTGAGCTCCCTTAAAAGCTTTTCTGCTCTGTGACCTGACTGAGTCCTGCTTCACCAAAGCTGCCGCCTGTATAGCCAGCAGGAGCCAGGGCTGGTCAGCCAGACACAGATGCCTGGGTGCATTTGATATGTCCTAGAAATTCCACTAAAGGCAGGTAACTCAGTGGAAATATATTTTAAAATCTATGTTAAAAATTAAGTACATATTTAAGTATCTTGCCAAACTGGGGTTTAAAAAAATTCCTGTAGCTTATTCATAGGAGAGAGAGCCTTTAAGGCTTAAGAATGTGGAAAATCACAGTGAAACATCCCTTTCTCCAAACAAGACTGATTTAAGCAAAGTCTCTCAAAGCAGTCAGATTAAAACTAGTTACGCAGGCATATTTAAATATATTAGACTTCCATATCTTAAACTGTATTAATCTCAAAATACTTTGGATTTAAAATTATTAAAAACAAGCAAACATAATGGAAACAAAAAAAGGCAGGTTCTTTTTCATATAAGTTGGAAAGAAAGGAAAATTCAAATTTGTCTTGCTCTGGCAAATGTCATGTCAGTAATTGAATTTACAGTTTATGAGTTGAGCTGTCTAAAAGAGGTGGTAAAAGGACAATTTTCCACTGGGAAAATAAGTGTTTTCATTAAAATCAAAATAGGTTGATGATATTTTCAGTGAATGAAGACAAAAAAAATTGCTTCGATTTCACCATTTAATTATGGTAATATTGGCACGCTTCAGTTCAATAAGATAAGAACACCTTTTTTTCAATCCATTTGAATTTTTGTCATATATTTAGATATTACGTAAATTCTGACTGTGCATCATTTTTTATTCAGCACCAGTGCAGTGAATACAGACATGCATGCTTCGTGTGCTCTAGCCTTTAAACATCATGTGAATAGTCTATTTTCCCAGTGGAAATTTACCCTGATTTTTGGCCCTTCCATTACAATATCTCATTATGATGTGAAATGAAACAGAGAGGGTACATTAGGACTTCCCTGGAATAAATGTACAGTTTATTACTTGCTTGAGCTACAAACAACTCCACCACAGTTTTCTCTTGGGAACACCCAGAATGCTGGAGCTGTAGATATTTCTATGAGAAGTTTGGTCCCCATGTGGCTCAAGGGGAGCCACACTTTGCAGTCCTTTCCCAGAAGGAGCCACTCCAAGCTCCCTGCACTCTGGAAGTTCAATCTTTCTAACCTGACTACACCAAAACCCAAATGGTGCAATTTTTGTTGACTATATATCAGTTTCTGACACTCCAGTTGTTTGGGCTAATCATTTCCACATTGTATGTTGGAAGCAGGACCAACAGATGAAATGTACACAGCCAGATTAATACAAATCTGCAGTCCATCTGCTATGTGTCCTTTTGGCATGTGCCAGCACTGGGGGCAAAGTGAAATATATCCTAGAGCTGAAAGGCTCTCCCTGCTCATCGTGTACCCAGAGCTGAAGCATCTGCAGCTCTAAGCGTCCAAGCAAAGATCACTGAGCCTGATTTTTCCCAAATGCTATGCACTTTCCCCTCCAGCCAGTGCCAGCCCTCCAGAACTCAAATTGTGTACAGCAAATCATGCTGAAAAACTCACATGCAGAAAGTTGCACTGGTAGCTCTAAAATATGTCAGTAAGGAATGCAGACGCCATTTTGAAGTGAGGAAAACCAAGATGGAGCTAGGATATAACTTATCCAAACACCATGATGCAAGTCACTGGTGAGACAGGAACAAAACTTTAGAACCTGATTCACGGGCCTTGCTCTGCTTATTAATCTCTCTCTCCAGCACTCTAGCAGAAATTAGTATTGATTTCACATTACACACACATATCTTATCAATGAGAAAAAAGAATAACCAAGAAGGTTCACTGTGTTTAGCTCCATTAGAGGCCAATATGATTCTAAGAGCAAACATGTTTTGCAAACAGCCCTGGCCCA
This sequence comes from Sialia sialis, assembly GCA_009812075.1. Lineage (NCBI taxonomy): Eukaryota > Metazoa > Chordata > Aves > Passeriformes > Turdidae > Sialia > Sialia sialis. Next base: position 833,377 of record VRYO01001681.1, on the reverse strand, counting down.
AAGCATTCCAGTCTGGGAGGCACAAAGCAGGCACCCTCAAGGAGCTATCAAATACTTATAACATGCCCCATCTTCTTGAACAGATTTTCAAAAAACACAGAGTACAATCATGACATGCTTGAAATACAGAAAGGTGACTGCGAAAGCAGATGCTGCTGTTGCTGTACCTGACAATGTACCGCCCTCTTTAACACTAAGATCTAAGAGTTAACCCCAGACAACCAAGCCTCAAAGTACCATCTGATTTTATATTTACCCTTTCTTCTTCCCTTCCCATGACATCCTGAATTCTCTTTTACAACAGCTGCTAACTTTTGGAAACATAAAACTGCTACAAGCTTCCCTAGTCTTTTAGAGTGAAAGTCTCAGCAAAACATTTTGTAGATTTTTCCCTCTGTAACAGATGCAAGAAGTTGCTTATGCCCAAGCAGCAAAGTACACAACTGCTCTGAACTAACATTTTTTTCTGCACAGCTGGACCAGTTTTTCACATAGACATTGCTTCTCCTGCCAAGTCTAAGAGCACACAGAGCAACATTAATATGAAAGAGCCTGATAGGACACTGGTTTAACAACAAGTTGAAAACTCCCCAAGCGCAGCCATTGTTTTGGGTTTTCCCTTTCTTTTGTTTTGGAGTTTTTTTGTTTGCTGGTTGTTGGGGTTTTCTGTTTTTTGGTTTGGGGTTGGGTTTGTTGTTTGGTTGTTTGTTTCTTTTTATGCACCCATTGTTGGTGGGGGCAGGGGGTGGGAAGTCGAAAATAGAACAAAACCATTAGAAGCCACTGAAGAAATTATTCTCCTTTCAGGGGTAAATTTCCTTTCTGAAATTTGAAACACATGTTAATCTTTAATGTCAAACCATAGATTAAAAATTAATTTAAAAATCTCACCATTTGGAACACTTACAAGTCCACTGCATTATTAAAAGCTCAGATCAGTGCTACTCTGCTTAAAGAAGTCTCCCCAAACTGTTTGTTTCCTCCTGAAGCCAAAAGCAGGTCTCACTACTCTCCCCAAGTATCCCTAAAACTCAGAAAAAACTATTTGTGGTTCCCAAGAGCTGGGAAAGGCTGAGCCCTCAGTTTTACTTACTTTTTTGTTCTCCTTTTTGTTGGCCCAGAGGAGGAACCAAAGGACCAGACAGCATGTGTAGAGGTGTTGCAGTTTCCATTAGTATTTTTGGAGCCATGGCTCTCTTACCAGCTGCTGCCTTACAGTTCTGCAGGAGGCTGAGCAGGAGATTTCCATCTCTAGAGTCTGTGCTACCATATTGTTTAGCATAAGGGGTAAAACTTTTTCTTTAAGCATCACTGTTTTTAACAGCTGCCTCAGCACAGTTACTCTAGCAGTTACCATCAAAAACCAGCCTCTCTCCTACGCTATTTTCTGCACTCTAAGGCTCATTTCTGTCCAAATCCTCCACCTGAGACCATCCTCAGGAGGCTGCCTTCACCTTCAGCCACCTGGATCCATGCCAGATGAACCATAGTGCCAGCTGAGGTGAGTGCTGCCCACACACCTCCTGGGTGAGGGAGCTACACAGGCAGCCAGCACAATTCTTGGAAAGGACTGTCCACCTCAGGGAGGTGCTGATGCCTCTGACCCTCCAGATGCTGCCAGAGGAGAGGACATCTCATCTGCAGTCCAGACTGCTACCTGCTGTGTGATAGCTACTTGTGTGAGAATTAATAGGCTGCGCTGCCCCGCATGCAGGTACCCTGAATATCACTAGGCTCTGTGTAAAAATCCATTCCTAGCTTTAAATCAGTGCTTATATTCAGGGAGAAAAGTAACTAAAATTGAAAAGAAAAAATGCACAGAAGGGTTTAAAAACCTACAAATCGCACTTATTTCTCCCTTGTTAATCATATCTTTTCCTGCCTTAGTTGCTAATGGAAATAATAATAATCACCACAGCAGAATCATGCTTTGGCTTCTTTCCCAGATTCTCCTCTTGTACACCAGGCAGTGAAGTCATTCTATCACCAAAAGTTCACAGAGACCTGGTTTCACAGAAGTGCCACCAAGAAAGGTTTTGACAGCTTGCCATGGAAGCTGACAAAGCAGAAGAGGAAAGGAGCAGGGCCCTTGACTTGGGACAGAAGCGTGATAGGCAGAAGGACAAAAAAGTGGCATATCTCCACTATACTTGCCAAGAGTGGAAAGAAAAAAAACAGCAATTATGAATGAACACACAATTCAGCACACAAATAGTCCTGCTCAGGATGCCAACGTGTTCTCCCAGCAGGATCTGAGCACCACCAGGACCCAAAGGAGGCAACGAGCAATAAGCCTAGGTGATGTTCCTATGCTTGTGCAGAGCCAGACATGAACCCTCACTATCTGGCTTGGTAGTTTGTCTTCCAAATCATCTCTCTTTCCGTATATTCAGTCTTCTACTTTTGCACTCATGCGCCCATCAAGTCAGATTACAATTAAAACTCTGCAAGTGTGGCAAAATATATTCATGAACATCTGTTTGAATAATAAATCTGAATTTGCTTCAACAGTATTCATCCGACCTGCTTTCCTTGACTTCTGAAAGTGCTCACACCAGCTCTCTCCAGTACAAAAATGACAACAAAAGGGAGAAGCTGCTGCACATTCTCACATAAACATGAAGATGATTTTGCCTGGTGGAGGAGGGATTTCCAGCCTCTTGTGCACAGGCCTTTCAAGTGTTGCAGGCTGCTTCTCAGACTCCATACAAACCAGCTTAAGTACATCAGCCTGAAGTCAGAAAGCTAAAACTTACTTCATCAAAGTCCGGTCTGACACTGAAAAATATGTATGTGGATTTGAAACCTGGGTTCTGCAGTTTTTACCTGCTGGGAGAAGAGGGATAGCCACTCCTGCTGAGGCCATACCTACTCCTTTGGCTGGTTGTTCTCAGAGGTGCAGGTAAGTATCCCTCTTACTCCTCATCCATCTGCCTCCCACTCAGACCTGCCAGTGGAACTACTAGCTCTCTCTCTAACACAGTTTCGGCAAAAAGATCCTGGTTAATGGGTAAGAGCAATTTCTTTCCTACCTTAGGTCACACTGAGAGGATCAGGCTAAAGAACAAGAATGCAGGCAGCCATGCTGTCCACCTGAACTGAAGGTAACCTCTGGCAGGGGAAGGGGAGTAGGGACAGCCTCTGACATCTCCATCCTCCTCAGCAGCTGTCCCAGTAATACATCTGACTGCCTGACTCCTTTTCCTTGGCTGTGAACTGGGGCAGTGTCCCCTCACCCCATGAGTGCTTTGTGCTGCTTGGACATGTGGTATTGAGGGAAAGGAGGATTAAAAAGACAGGGACCCATGGAAGGAGCAAAACCATACACTGAGGCATAGATGCAGGTAGAAAGCAACAAATACTCAAAGAGATAGGTTGCAAGCTAGAATATGATGCTGGGGAAAACATTTGTTGAAGGGCAGAGAGGAATAAATACAACAGTGTACATTTGATGGCTACTTATGGAGGTAAATCAGCATACCTTAAAATACACACCCCACAGATATACATGGAGATGTCACCCACCAGAGGCTTCTGTAAGAGCCTCATATCTGCACAGATAATTTGCTTATCTCTAAGCAGCATGTAGAATGGTTAAAGAACAATACAGCAGGGCAAGAGTAGTGTCTGAGCAGGAGGAACCAAGAGTTTAAGAAAGACACTGGATAAATCCTAGAACCATAGAAGCGCAGAAAGAGTTGTTTTGATGCTGCCACCAGAATACTCTGTATGTTAATGGTAAACACAGGCCACAGGGAAGGGATTCAGCTCTAATGACAAGATGCTATTGTGGGAGATTGTTTTGTACTGAGACTGACACAAGGCTGTTGCCCATCCAGGGATGATTCCCATCAAAGGAACAGGTTTTTAGAACTGCTTGCCAAGCTTTCATTGTAGCACAACCTACGAATATGTATTTCTGTACCTAAGTCACAAAAAGTGTTTTCCAGGCTCTAGGAAGCAATACAACAATGGAGTAGAGCACTTTTGCTCAGCTGGAAGACAGCATTGCTCCAGACAGCACATAATAATAATAATAATAATTCCTAATAGTAATAATTCCTAACCACAGAGGACAGATGAAGAAAATACAGCTACCTTTGGAAATGGGAAATCTGTGGAATGAAACCAAGCTTCTGTTAGTTTTTTGGCAAGAACATCCCTGGCTTAACATAATTAAATTAGTTTGGATCATACTTTTTATTTAATCGATCAAGAAGAAGGATGGTGCTGCCAACATATCCCCACTACATCTAAAATGAAACATCAGGCAGTGTGGGATGGTGAGTGGAGGGAGGGCAGTGTGCAAGCTCCCTGCCATGATAGTACATTCCTCCCCAGCACACTAGAGCTGACCAAGCTATGCAGCCCCAGTTTGGTGTTTTGCATCTTCCAAGAAGTGAAAAACAGGAGATGGCAGAGTGGTTTCCCCACTGCTTTCTGGATGCTTGGGTTTCTGACAGATTTCTCTGTGAAGGGATACCCAAAAGCTCCATGGAACTGGAGTGTCAAACGTGAACATTCAGCACTTAATTTGTGGTGCAAATCCTGTCAAACTCGATTGCATCTCTTTGCCCCTCCAAGGCATCCTAGGCTTTCTCCACCTCTGCAGGGGGATGAGGCTTTAAGGAATGACCAACTGTTAAAGTAAGCCTGCAAACCAGCAGGATGCACAGCATATGCTCCAGAGCCAGATATGCCCTCTCCTCCCATCCGCCAATTCCACATACACACACACAGTGGTCAGCCGGGAATACATCCCAGGAGGCCTAATTAATGAACATATTTAAAAGCTTCAGGTGTCACCATGCTGGAAGAAATGAGTGATAACATTAGCATCTGAGCACAGGCTGTTTGGATTGAGTGAGGAAGAAGATGGGGCTGGAGGTGCTGCCTGGGAAGCATCCCAAAAGCACAGGACCCTCTGCAGGGCTCTGCCATACTCATCTGTACCAAGCACGAATGTACCAGAGCGAAAGGAACATTATAATAATGAGAGATCAGGCAGGATTAAGTGGGAGCTCAAAACGCACAGCAGATGCTTCTTTCTGCTCCCTGTGAAAGAAGAAAGTGATAATCATGGAAGAAGGAAGCTAGGAAATAAGATAGAGATAGTGAGATACATCAAAGGGACAGAAAAGAAGCAGAAGAAAAATAGATAGAAAAATGCTAAAAGATAAATATAGTGTGCTTTTAATTTGAATGAAAAAAATAGTTCTCTTTTCCCCATTGATCATCTTTATTAGCAACAAAATTTGCATTGAGATCTCTGACTAGCTATCTAGCTGTGACAACAGCAAAGGTCTGTAACAAACTGCTCCATAGAGGCTGTGAAAATTCCATCTCAGGCAGTCTTAAATGCAGGGCATAGGGCTGACCTGAGACTTAGCCTGCAACTTTGCTAAGCAGCACATAGACCAGAATAGTGGTGCCTGAACTTCTGGCCCACAATCCAGTCTTATTTTTGTAAAGTGGTTGAATGAAATCACTGAGTTTCTTCTATTAATTAGAGTTTACCTACATAGTGCTCACCTGTGTCCCAGACCACAGTCAACGAATCACTGGCCTAAAAAGATTGCCAAAAATCTCAAGCTTCTGCATTCTTCAACTCTAGGGACAGTCCCCAGGACATGTCAAAGACGACACAGAAATAAAAAAAGATGTGTAGAAAGTCCACTTTCTCCAGGGATCTACAGATTGTTCAGCAATAGGTCATGTGTTTTATGTAGCTATGCTGGAAGGGACAGCTACCCCAGTGCTTCCAAACTCCCTTTTCAACCCAGCCACACACATCCACATCAACATACAACATAGAGCCTGAGAAGAAGCACATCAGGCTGTGAACTCTGTCAAGTCAGATCCTGGCTACGAGCAAGGAATTCAATGGCAACCCCTGGGAAGAGGAAGAGACTGGTAGGAGGCAACTCTACTTTCACACCTTCTTCATAACACTCACTACACGGTACATGGGAAAAGTTCCTCATTGAAGGGCTTCTTTCTTGGAATACCTGCTGCAACGCAAATTCCAACCAGTAGCCCAATCATGGGGCTTGAGGCAAGAACCAGCAAAGCCATTGCTATTAAGAGGATAGAAAAAGCAGTAGATTACATGACACAGATTTCTCAGAGAAAAAGCATGCCTAAGAAGGCACCTGCCAAGAAAAAATATATACCAGCTCCCTGCTGATATATTTTTAAGATAAAAGCTAGCTCCAGACACACAAGTAACTGTCCTCAGCAGACACAGCACGTGTCTGTTCTAGGTTTAATACAAATAGCATGTTAAAAACAACAAGAATGCCACACTAGAAAGGACATTGTGTGCCTTCCTGGCGGCAGCTCACAGTAAGATATGGGGCAGGCCCTCTGACTCTTACTCATATTTAACAAAATAGAAGCAGCAATGCTATCACAGTCTCCTTTGCCCAGACAAAGTCCTGACATGCACGGGTTCAGCACTATAATCTCAACCACCAGGTATCAAAGCCCCAGCTCCCAACCAGAAGCAATAGAGCATCACGTGTGTGGGGCTGCTGTCCAAGGTACACCTCTCTGACAGATTTATTTTGGATTCCCATCTCCCTCTTATTGGCAGAATTCAAGGCATAGATATTTGTGACCATGCTAATTCAATATTTCTCCTTTACTGGCAGGTTTGAACATAGCCTTCAGGGAAGTCTTATGGCCACTGGTTGTAACACTTAAGCCCAGACCTTTTGAAGACGTCCCGGAGCATCAAGGGCTCACATTATAGTACAGGTCGGATATCAGCACTACAAATGCATTGGGGAAAAGGGGCCTGCAAGGACCTGCAAGACACAGCCAGTAGACACCACCACGCACCCTAGCAGCCACACTTAACTGGCAGGTGGGTCACATTGGCTGGAGGAATACAGGAAGCAGGCCAAGCACAGATGGGTCACACCAACTTTAATGGGATTCACACATCCTCAAATAGCTGAGTGCACCTCCTTGTTTATTTGTATAAACAGGAGAACGGCACTGTTTCCTTTGGATCTTCCTCTAAAGCAGAGTGAAGAGAGCAAGGGGTGAGGTATCACCTTTTCTTCAGTCCAGTGTCCTATCATGAGAGAGCTGAGAAGGGGAGCAGGCACAAGGGCACATCTTCCTGTTGAACAAGTAATGCACTGAGATTTCTGTGGCCAAAACATTGTGTTCCTGTTTGGGGCAAGTACTGCCCCAATTATCCTGTAAAAACACTTACTACCCTGATTTCTTTCTGCAACAGCCTTTACTTCACCCTTGAAAGCACAAAAAGAAGCTGAGCTCTGATAACCACTGCATCCTTCCCTTTATTTTCATCCTTTCCCCTAGAACAATTTGAAGAGTAATGACCTGAACCAACCTTAGCTTATGACAATGGGTGACTGTGTACTGGCTTCAGTGGAATGTGGATTAATGCGGGATTTCAAAATCTCCGAAATCAATGCAACAGTAATGCTGTTAAAATAATGGCTCAGAGATCAGGAGATCTCTGAATTGAAATGTTTTCCTTGAAATTAAGTAAGCTACACCACATAACCTGCATTGCCTATGATTATGCCTTCATACAGAGAATGAGATAGAGTACTGCACATCTGAAATAAAACCTGGAATATAGAAGTCTATTCATGCAAAATAAATACTAGGAATAGATAGCACTGCTAGCTACTGTCTTTCTTTATCTCCCAGCTGGTTCACTGCAATGCCTTTTGTTCTTGTGCTTTTCTTGAAAAATTCATAAAACAAAAACATTAGAAGAAAACAGTGCACATAGAAGAAAAACTCCTCTGACAACAGTAATTCTACAACAAAAGAGCTCAGAAAGCAACAAATTTGGCCTCAGCTTTAGTTTCTTGTAGTCATGGAATGCCACCTTTGAGCCTCCTTTCCAATTCACCAGAGGCCAGGCAAAAAAGCAAAAAGATGTTGAGCAATATGCCACTAACAATAACAATTTCTTTCAGAGCTCCTCTCCCTATACAGCTAATGTCCTTGTGTGTAGTATCCCAACTGTTTTAATCACAACACCCCCTGAATTGCGACTGCTGATAATTATGGATGCCCATCTTTAGACAAGAGATGACAGCTAGAGGCTGAGTACCTGCCGTTCCTGTTGAAGGAAGTGAGGGTTGGCACTTTGGAGTAGTCCTTTCTTCCATCACTGTCATAATGCCATGATAATGTCATATGGATGGATTCGAAGGGAAAAGCAGACAGACACAATTGCCACTAATTGTTCACCTTTTGAAACCTGTCTGCTTTCTCCAGAACTTCCCAGGGAAATCCTGACTAGATTTATTTTGGCTAGGGTACAAGGCTAGTTTTAGGGAAATAAATAAACAGCTAAATATTTATTTTTAATTTTCATTTAGGTCTAGGATTTATATTTTGTTAATTTTGCTTTAATCTCTTCCTTTATTACTCCCTAGCAGTCACAGCAGGGGAGATGAGAGTTGCAGGGAGGAGGGTGAGGAATAGGATCCAGTGGGAGCAGTGATGAGGAAGGTACTGAAAAGGGGAAGAGAATGAGGGGAAAGAGTATTGTTGACAGCATCTGATCCTCCGATTAATGTATTTCTAAGCAGATTAATCAAATCCCAACTGCTCTGTGCCAGGTCTCTTCTCTAAGCTTCTCTCTTCCCCATTAAAATAAATAAAAAAGACATTTCCTCTGAGAAAACTGCAACATACCGACCAGAACTCTGGCAGGATCCCTGCCCTCATTTAGCCCGACACTGTGGGTCACAGAAGAAGGGGGGAAGTATGGTTCTATGGGAAAAGTATGGATCTCTGGGGATAAACTCTACTTTTAGCATATTTTGTGCTTTTTCTTTTTTTTTTTCACCTCCTCGGGGCTCTGTGTGACTCCTGACTTGTCCATCTCCAGGAAACATGTGAAGGATGCCATGATTTGGGAAGATAAAGGCAGAATGGCTTCTGGTCCAGAGTCACATGAGAACTCATGATCCCATTATATTCTGCTTGTACATAGCTACTCTCCCTGGCATTCACAAAGGGAGAGTATGAGAGAAAGGTGAGTCAGAACACCCCAAAAAGATGTGGTGGGAACCACTAAATACAATCCACTTCTTCCTACCCTGCCCCACAAAAATCTTTACTCTGACTCCCTCAAAGAAAGAAACATTTCCATTTATGCCCAGTTTTTTGGAGCATTTCACACTCAGGAGTTGGCTGAAGCCCTGTAACCCTGTATCACTCTCCCTGTTTTACAGGTCACAATATCAGCCTTGGCTGAATAGGTCTTCTCTAATGAGCTTCAAAATTTAGCCTCCAGGTTTATTTGTTCCCAGATCTTGTGCAGGAACTCCTTCAACAGACATTCTCCAGCCTTGCTGCCCAAGGCAGTTTTGCCATCACCCAACATGCTGATGGAGCTCAGACACTACCACGCCTGTTTTCAAGCACAGCACTATTGCCTATCTGTCTTGAAGTGGAGCTTGGAAGGATGGAAAGACCTCCTGACTCTTTTCCCGTTTCACAGCCACTCAGTGTTTCAGCCAAGGTTTCTTTTTAGCTCTCTGCCTTCTCCTGAGCAGCAACCGGCTGAAACATTCACAGACCTCCATCACCCACTTTGGATTAGAAGGACTACTCTTCAAAAGGGAGCTGTTTCTATATCTCCTTGCAGGGAAGGAGAGCAGCCCTTGTAATGAGCAGTCAACACAGCACAGTGCATGAAACCTCTCAGAGAGCAGAGGAATTCCCATTTGCTCAGCTTGCCCTGTTCAAGTCATGGTGAGCACTTTTAATTTTAGCAAAGAAATTATTAAAACAAAATGTTAGCAACATAAATTTACCCTGAGAAAGCTCCACAACATACAACTTTGAAATGAAACATTTCAGATCTTATAGTAATATACAGCATGGTGTTTTCCTATTGATGGCTTTTCATTAAGAAAATCACCAGAAATTCCTGTGCTGCAAATGGAAGGGGGGGCTGTGACTAAACAAGAGTATACAGCACCAGTTAAGGATGCAGGGAGGAGATAACGGCAAGGGGAAAAAAGAAAAGCAAATGAATTTATGTTGCCTAAGGCATCAAGGAGAATAAGAAGGGATTTACAAATTCATCAAGAGGAGAAGCAGCACCAGAGAGAAGGTGGGTTCATTAATAAGTGAGGATAAGGATTAAATGAAAAGTTCAGAAATGGCTGAGCAGCTTTTTTTAATCTCTCTCTAGCTATAAGAATAAAGAGAGGAATTTTGGACTAGAAAAGAGCTGGGAAAGGCAAGTTTGAAAAAAGAAGAAGCAAAAAGAATTTGAAGAATTATATTTCCACAAATGAAATAAAGAAAGCAAGAGCCTAGAATTTAAACCAGAAAAGACAGAGACATTTCTTAAAAGCATTTTTCACATGAAGACAACTAATACTGGGCTGAACATTAGGCAGTCTATACACATAAGCACCTCCATAAATGTATGCAGGATCAGGAGCCTAATTTGTTATGGTGAGGCATTGACAAACGTATTATACCAGCGACAAATAATCTGACCATTTAAATTGAGCTAAGGAGGTTTCACAAAAGCAGCCAACAAGCAAATATAATAGAGATTTTCAATACAGAATAAAGCTGACGATATTTAATTCTAAGACAATGCCTAGCCATAGTAAAGTAAAGAAACAAATGTGTAGGGTCATTAAGAAGCTAAAGAATAAAATCACATGGAATGCACAAGTTAAAATCTTTTACGTATTAATACATATACACAATTAGCACACAGAGGAAAGGTAGTGAACAGAATTTGAAGGTTTAGGAGTTTGAAGGATTTGACACTAACCTGCTGGAACCAAAAGTCCATGGATCAAAAAGCTGGCCAGTTGTACCAAAACAAAATAGGCTTTTTTGGACTTGGAAATGACAACTGTCATGCCAAGAGGGTTTCATCCACAGTGGCCTTGTTAAAGCAGTGTCACAGGAAAACAACACTAACTGTCCATGAAATTTGCAGCTGCCACCCTACAGAGAAATTGCAAATAAAATGGAAGACAAAGAAAAAGGGCCTCGATGAACACACAGCTCCTTAAAATTGAACATGTGAGGGCAATGGTCTGAAAGTTAAAGCAGAGAGTAGCATGAGTGGGACAGAGGATGATTGCATCTGGACTTATAAAACCCACAAACTGAATCCATCAACACAGAAAAAAGAAAACAGTTAATGTCTTTGGAGAGCAGTAATCTAAAAGATGTATATGCGGCAGGAGGGAGAAAGCACAGAAACTGTTTCATTCTCTGAAACTTGAGGTTATGGAAAAGAAGCAAATAAAAAATCTTGATGTGCTACATTAGCAAATCAGGCTCTTGCAATTTTAAGTGGGAAGCAGAGGTGCATCTCAACACAGCAAAGGGAAGAAGGGAGGGGAGAGTGTCCACAGCATTTCAATACAACAAGTCCAAGTATTCAGTTTGGTTTAATTCCATCATTTTTTTCCTTATCACCAATTGATGAACAGCAAGCTAGAAAAAAAGTCAGAGATGATTGATAAACAGACACAGAAGAAAATACACACAAGACTAAGCAGGGTCAAATGTGTACAGTTTATTAAGGAACAGCCCTAAGGCAGTAAACTGTAAGATTCACTTGATGCATGTAAACACTGCAGAGTGAGAGGAGGGAATAACTAGGAGTTATGAGGTTAAACCAGGAAGAAAAAAAGTAGACCTTATTCAAGGGAATAGGTTGGCCTTGCTCTGCTTCTGAATCAGTTTAAATCAGAAATAACAACAAGGAAAGAAGGAGCACAGAAAACAGGTATTACTGTATCCAGAGAGAGCATTTTGGAGATTCTTTCCCTGTCTTTGCACTGTCTGAGATCCCAGTTCCCAAGCTACAGCAGCACCCTCAGTTGCATGGATTTGTTCCTTCCTTCTAGGAAAAACAGACACTTTACAAAATTCACAAGTACTAGGCAAAATTCAAACTGCTTCTGAGGCAAAACAGCCTTGCTGGGTGTTTGAGCAGCCCTGGCTATTCTAAGGCCCATTAGCAACATGCGTGGTTACATAAAAGGGATACTAAGGCTCTAATTCCACTATTTCATTACCATTACTAATACAGTGACATACAAATACATAGTAACATTCTCCTGTCCCTAGGAAGTTCATGTTTCCAGATGCCTGCTGACCATAAGAAGGGCTGGGAAAGGGGCACAGTACCTGAATTTCTTTATGCACTAACATGCTTATAAATAGATCTGACCTCTTCGCCTGGACAATGACAAAAAATAAACATTTTCATCTCTCATAGAAATTTAAGTCAGCTCAAACTGCAGGTACACCCACAGAGCAGCTAATGCATGAGAAACATCCTTGGGGTTGTAATATTTTCAAAAAGCCAAATCCAACCCCCTTGTCAGATGTTACTTAAGAGCCAATGAAGGAGAAAACAAGAGTAGTAGTGCTCAGCAGCCCCGAGGGCCTTCAGCTGAGCTGCTGGGAAAGGTCTGCACTACTCCAGGCACAGGGAAGGACAGAGCACACTGGAGAGAAATGTGTAACTTGGTGGCAGCTTGTGACAAATTTGGCCACCCATTATGCCCATTACTACAGAATGGAGTGCCTTGGGAAGTCTTTGCTCACTTACTGGAACAAACAGGCATTGCTTGTTTGAGAGGTGTCTTCTGGAGGTTAACACACTAAATATCCTCATTTTCTGATGGCTAAATCCTGGCTTACCCTGTCTTCATATGTTGCAGTGTCTAGCATATGGGATGCACATATGTATTCGCTACCATTTATTTTGGGCAGGGCAAGATGCAGCACAGCTTTGAATGTTCCCAGGTCACCTGGTGAGAGCAATACTCAGTTGCACCCCATGGCCCCAGAGGAGCAAGCTCAGCTCTTGGGGGCCTAGGAGTGAAGACCTGCCTTCCTCTCAATGCCTGGCAGAAGCACTTGAGTAACAGCAATGCTTTCATCCATCAGGCAGAAAAACTTTTATACGACTCACTTGCCCCTCCCAGAGGCATTTTGCTCTACATACTGCGCATACCAAAGTTCTGCAGCCTCCAAATTCCACAGGAGAGGGGGAGACAGCAGCCGTGTTACTGAATTAAACCCAAGCAACAGAAATGATGGTATTGAGGGAGTCCTACAGATCTTGACAAGTTCAGGCTCTCTGGAGCCCTCCTTCAGTCTCTCAGAGTTGTGGAATTGATCTGGAAACCACTTTATTAATGTTCTTTCTTTTCCTCCCCTTCTCCCCAAGCAGCATCATCATTTATTAATTCATGATTAAATGAATTATTGATTCTCACTGCACCTGCAGTATTCAGCATTGTCCTTCTTCCCCAGATAGAGCTTTGACTGATGTGAGAATGGCAGGATGTCAGAAAGACAAAAAAAGGGAGAGAAGAAACTCAGTGAGTGAGACCTCAGACAAGCATGTTCCCCACCAAAGTGCCAAGCTGCAGATGAGAGCCACAATGCAGCAGGGCACAGCAATGATGCCACCTTCTCAGACAGCTGTGCAAAACCCCAGACATCTCAAAACCAAATTGCTTCTGATAAGGAGGAAATGAGTAGCAAAGCTATTCATAGACATTCAGCATGTGGGGAGGTATTAAAAAAAAATTCTAACCCAAAGCAGAAGCTTTTGTTTTTATTCAGAAAATTCAGTTCTTTGAATACATCATTGAAAAAACCTTCCAGGCTTTTGGCTTTTGCCTTGCAATTACAATCAACAGATGGTGATTATTTCACAGACTGGGGCATCTGGTCAGCTCCCAGCCAAACATAAATAAAAGACCTTTGCATGATTGTATCAGGCATTCTGGTCCAGAAACAAAACCAAGGTTGGGATTTAAAGAAAAAAAGTGAAAGAGAGTTAAGTTCCCTGATTTTGGAGGTATCTTCTTTCCAGGAGAAAAGATCGAGGGGGATAGGAGAGAAACAAATATAGTATCTTAATAGATACATGCCCCTTGCATAGATTATCAGAGTACAGCACTCGTGAAACCAATGGAAATATCTGAGCCAAAATCTCTCTCATGAATTAAATCTCAATCTTGAGTTTTTAACTGGTTTTGCAGGTGAGATAAACCTTCACCCTCTCTTATAGCCTATTTAATCCAAACATTGCTATGCAGTTCTCCATAAAAAGCCAGGCAAGTTTTGCTAAATCTTAGAACAAACGGAATACATCAAGTTACTGCTTCTGCTTTTCATCAGGGAAAAAGGACAACCAAACTACCGCAGGAAAATGTTCTTTCCCCACACATCTCTCCTGGCCAAAAGAGCTGCAATATTCTCCTTGAACTAACCACACAGAAAACATGCCTCCAATTTTTGTTCTTCCTGTAGCCTTCACATCCACATGAACTAGTGCTGGCCCCAACACCAAGCAGTGTACGCTGGCTGTGTGTGCTCTGTACCCGCTGCTCACTGAGGGGATGAACGCACAGCTCCAAGAGAAAACCTCATCGCAGCAGACAATACTCCCTTAGGTGGGAGGCTGTATTTTGCTGACATGAGTTCCCAGATGACAGAAGCTTTGGCCATGAATGTGTGCAAATACACACAGAAAAAAAATGCAACAACCACATCTGCTGTTTCTGCACCCTGATTTTGTTGGTCTCTGCTAGCCCACGACTCTGTTAGCCCAAGCATATGTGAAAGGATGACAGGTTTTATCCTTCAGCAGTGCAGGCACTACAAACCTCGGGGACGTAAAGGAGTTATTACCTGCATCTCACTCCTCACCTTGACAGATTCCCTCAGTGCTTTGCTGCATATGAAAGCAGCGTTTTGCCATCTCCCTGCTATCCTCTTTGCTCTTGGTGGCACTGCAGGCCAGCTTCACCTGATCTGCAGAGATGCTTCAGAACCTTTATAGTTACTTTGTACAGCAGGGCGATGTCTGGAAGTCTAAAAAGCACACAGCCAGGGCACAATCTTGTTAGGAAAACAAGGTAAACATTTCCTGTTCCTGCCTTACACATGCCTCTGGGTTACTCAGCCATTATGTGCTAAATTAAGTCCAGCATGGCTGGCCTTAAGAGCTTGTTCTTTCCAGCAGCTTGCACAGAATCCTCGCCCATCACTCATGAACTCACAGCCTTTGCTCCTATGACAGCGAAAGGAAAGAGATAAGTATCTCCTCCAGGATCCCAGCTTGCACTGTGACATACTGCTGGACTGTCTCTGACTCCCACCCAGGGAGAATCCACAGAACCTGGCCATTTCATTACATGCTTGGCAGGACTGCAGACATGAGTAGAATTAGATGTCTGCTCTCTAGCTGAGGAGGAATGAGAGAGACATATTCAAGCCAAATTTATACAGCAGCATCAGAAGCCAACAGTAATACAGGCCCAGGGTGGAGCAGGAGGCATGGACAGGTAATAGAAGAGTGAAATCTCTGCAGAGAATGTAAAAAGGTTATGGGAGGAGGAAGGAAATTACATTACACCCTATATGTGCAGAGAATAACCTGCACTATGCAAGAGCAGCTTGCTACCCCACCACTTCCTATTAAATTGGTGGACTATGTTGCTGTGCCTCGGGCTTCTCAAGATAAAAACATTCATTTCCTTAGAGAACAAAGTTTTGATCTTCATGACCTTACCGGGCCTGTGAGCATTTACCCATTTTAATTTCAGATTAGCATCTCTCATTTTCAGTACCTAGGGGATTACTGTTTTCGCCTGTGCAGCAAGCACAGTTCATAAAAGTATCAGTTACCCTCCCCCTTGTTCAGAAAATCAAAGCAGATCTGACCAGATGGCACATGCTCCTGCGCACTGTGTCAGGCTGCATTAATTCAGGGGAAATGAACTCTCCTCCAAAACTATATTTATTTCAGACACCACCATGCACAGTTGCTGGGCTGTCCTCAGGAAAACCTAGAGCCAGCTATTTTCCATGAGCTTAGCAGGAAAAAAGAACAGCAAAGGCCTTGTTGGAAGTCTCAGATTCCAAGAAGGAGGAATATCCACAGGCTTCCAGGTAGCTGGAAGTATTTCAGTGTCACTTCCCTTGAGCTTTGAGGCAGTAGCTGCTTCCCTAATGCTCAAAGCATCATAAAGCAGAAGGTGCTTCAACACACCATTGGACCAACCTGGTTATATATTAAGGTAGTGTTAATGGAACAGCACAGCCTTTTTGAGAGGCTGCCTTGCTAGGGTCAGGAACGACATCCCTCCAAGTGACAGAGGAAGATGGAAGCTCTTCTGATAGGGTGCAGAGTGTGCAACTTGAGTTACGATCTTGATCCACGTCTTTGAAAGGCCCACTCCTGTGGGGCTAAGCAAGGCATTTCACCTATTTATAGCTTTGCCTATGCTGGCCATTTCCTTCACCTTCCACCAGAATAATTCTGCCCACTGCTGGAGAAAATACAGTGTGAGTGTTGGAAAGAGTCTGATTGGGTGAGAAACGCCTTTGGCTCTCTCTATAAAATGTTATTTACCTTCTTACACAGCACATATAACAACACCTAAGAGCTATACTATAATTAGTAAAATCATGCAGAGAAACTGTTCATGTGGATAATGATACTTTTCATCCTCCCATGTGGGTACTTCAAGGTTGAATTAATTCATGTTTGCCCAGTTTTGCGAGATCTGTGGAAGAAAGGCTATTGTTATGCAAATAATTATTAATAATGACTGTTCCAGTGTTGCTCTCTGTTAAATGTGCTCAATTTATTAGTCAAAGGGTGTTTTTCTTCTTGTTGCAAGGTTAAATGTGTTCTACGAATTGAAATGTTGGTGTCAGTGTACCTGGAAATAGAAGATAACTCTGAAATTGGGGTGTTTTTCTCAGATTGAAGGTTCATCTTCATGTGCCTCCCTTCTGTCCTATAAGCATTATACATGACTCTGAAAGTCACTTGGAAGAGTAGTCACACTGCCTTCCCAAGGCATCAAATCAGGCCCAGTTCAGAAGATCTCAACATAGAGGCAAGCCCATGCTGACTGAAATTTGGACTACCAAATACACTATAATATGCCTAGAAATGAATTATCTTTATTTCACAGAGCGAAGCAGGAAGCAATGAAGCAACTCTTAGGGGTGTGGTGACTAAAAATGCATCATCATACAGTGCTCAAATAAACACTAAATAAGGACAGGTGTCTAACAAAGACATTTTTTAAGAACTCTAGGGGTTCAATACAATGTAGGCACAAAGAGTTTAATATCACAACCCCCCGTCTTTGGAGCAGATAAGCCAAACTGCTCCACAGGGGTTGCTACAGTCACTGAGAGGTCTCCCATTCTGAAATTGAAGGCAGGACCACACAAAATAAGTAGATAAGGAATTTCATTTTGATTAACTTCTCTAAATTTTGAGAGTATATCATGAGCCACACAGGGGTCACACCCACATACCCACAGGACTGTTGCATGACCAGGTGCCCCTCAAATAATTCTTTCTTTTTTAATCTCCTAAAACCATGTGAGCAGAAAATGAGAAATTGGGCTGTAACCATAGTCTTTTTAGAGCCCTATGCTGGCACAGTCTGATGACTTATGAAAAAGAGCAATTCTGTCCACATGCCATCCAAGCCTGCTTGCAGCTAGGACACATCAGCTTTATTCTGCTATTTACACACATGAAACAGCCTTCAGTGCAGCCCATCTAACATACCCCAATTCTTCATGCATACTTAATTTGGTGAGGGAGTTATCAAACAAAAACAAGGAGAAGCAAGAATTAAGTTACACCCGTGGCTCTCAAGGCAGTAGTTTGTGTGCACAGGGCTCCTGGGCAGGATAGACTCTGATGGAGGTTAATGGAACTACCCCAAGTGATCACCCTCCATCACTGACAAACATTTTCATAGGTTTCCCATTCCACCAAAGTTGGCAGATGCATTAGGCAAGACACAGGGGTAGTAAGGTTTGAGATGGCTGTCTCCTCCATCCTCAGCAGCTGCAGACGCTGGAGAATCTGCAGTCAGAACTTCACTAAAAGAAAGAGGACTATTTGAGGACCACAAGAGACAGAAATGATGCCTGCTCATCTCCCTGCAATTCTGCAGATGCAATCCAGCCTTCCACCAAGGAAAATTGATCTATGCCACATGAATGAGCAAGTATGAACCTGGAACTGTGGTAGAAAGAAGGTTCTTCTCCATTTTATTTATCTGCGACTCTGCTTCCACAGTAGCTGTGATAAACAGATACTAATCATTTCCACTGACAGCCCAGTTCAGATGTGTGCCCTTCCCTGAGGCTCCTGGAAGAGCACATGTTGTTTGCATGAGAAATGCAGTCAACCCCATTGTTTGCACAGACCTGCAGGTTTCCTCCTTCAGTTGTCAGTCTAAGTCATGAACTCTTGCAGTCCTTCCACAAATACCAAAAATCTTCAAGAATCGCACCAAGGTGTTGCAGTTTATGGATGTTGCTGCCATGAAGAAAAGTGCTTCCCCTAAGTCCTGCAAAGCAGTGTGTCTAGGATCTGATACTTCAGGGAATCCCTAGTGATTTCCACAGTCTGATAGGAACATCCTAGAACAATTCTTTTCTGAACTGTAGCAATTTTCACCTAAGAAAACTCTTTCTCTTTTTTGTGTTTTCAGCTGAGGGCGTCAGATCTCTGGGTAAGGTCTCCAGCCACCAACACTTCTTGAACTCTGCCAGGCTTGGTGCTGTGCCAGCTTCCTTGGGGAGCCTGTTACTGTACTCAAACACCTTCTGGGGGAAGAACGTTTTCCTGATACTCAACCTAAACCTCCCCTAACACAACTTCAAGCCATTCCCTTGGGTCCTGTCACTGTTCACCACAGAGAAGAGATCAGTGCCTGCCCCTCCTCTGCTCCTCACAAGGAAATTGTGACTGCAGTGATGTCTCTTCTCAGTCTCCTCTTGTCCAGGCTGAACAAGTGGCCTCAGCTGCTCCTCACCCAGCTTCCTCTCAAGGCCCTTCTCCATTCTCATCGCCCTCCTTTGGACACTTTCTAGCTACTTAATATTCTTCTTATATTGTAGTGCTGAAAAATGCACACAATATTCAAGGTGAAGCCATACCAGCACAGAGTAGAACACAGAGGGATTTTTATTCCAGCCAAAACAGCTTTTCTTTAGGCTAGTTTGCCTTGCTGGGGTCTGCTGTAGTATCCCACTTTGGCTAAGATAAGACATCTTTGATTACAAAGCATTTCTGTAAATACACTTTCTAAGGAATGACTCAGTCTTTTAAACATCACACCCAGTCTCTTCTGTAGAAAGTAAAGATCATAGGGCATTTTCGGTTGGCCAATGAGTGTCCTATGACTGGATGAGGAGTCCAATTAAAAATCTTTAAAGATCCAAACCTCTTCTACTTTGTGTGAGCAAAGCATCCTGTTACTTACACACTCACAAGTCATTAGCTAGAAACTTGTATCTCTTGAGGGCTTTAAAGGGTCTTTAGGCCCTTTTGTTGAGAAGAAAATACGAGACTGGCCCATGAGAGAACACGAAGTTGGTAAGTCTAAGCAAGTCACAAAAATGAGAATTTCACTTTATTTCTTTTTCCTCTCTTGGACACATTTCTATACAGCAGCAGACAGAATATTTATTCATGGGCAAGTGTCCTGGTTTAGGGGACAGGTGTTGTCAGAAAAAGGCAGGAGATTTTCCTAAAATGGAGAGTGAAAATCCCCTCCCTCCCAGTTTACCATAATTTGAAAATTAAGGGGCTCTCAGGCAAAAAAGTATGGGTTTATGAATAACAGTTCTTTATTGATATATCTGCAAGACAAACAAGAACAACATCAGCTATGAAAAATCAGTGATAAAACAGAACAAAACTCAGTCCCTTTTCCAGTCACAGGCACTCTTCTTTTCCACATGGTCTCAGTGAGAGCAGGGCAGGCCCCTCACAGCTGCGGCAGCACAGCAGGAGCAGGGAGGTGGAGGTGGCAGGGCCGCGTCCCAGATGGGAGAAAGGGTGAAGGAAGACTCCTTTCACTGTTCCTGGGTCCCGGTACTCAGCGCTGTTCTCAGAAGCAGGAGGTGGTAGCAGTTCAGGGGCAGATCCGAACCGCAGAGGAAAAAAGGAACCTCTCTCCTCCGTGTTCAGGCGGCGAGTGTCCCCCAGGGAGGAAAAAGCAACCCAACCACCACCACCCTGACTCCTCAAACCTCCCGCCCCCACCAGCAATTAAGCCAGACAGACAGCCCCCCACCCCATTCCTTTGTCTTGAACAATTAAAAAGCTCTGGGAGCTGCCCTGCCAGCTTCTTTTAACATGATAATGGAAAAAATTCTCAACCTCCACCAAAGGAAAGAGTAAAAATCCCCCAACCCCCAACAGCAAGAAATAAAACTAATATTTTGAAATTACAGAAAACAAGCCAAAAGTCCAGTGCAATCAGCCTACAGGTAGAGTTCATGGTTTTCAGAGTAACATCCCAGGTAAGGATGCACTGTGGTGATAAAACACTGAAACAATGCAATTGCCAGGGTCACAGCAGGACAGCTACTTCCTCAGTCCTCTGGTTAAACTTATTATTCCAAAAAGGAAAGAAAAGGTTCTTGAGCAGAATATCTGCAGCATGGTTCCCTATAACTGTCTAGTATGTGGCTGTCCAGGAACTCATGTGAGTTTCTACTGCAGCCATCACAGAACCAAACAATACCTTCCCATACATCTCCAACCACCTCAAATTCACTGCTTTTCTTCAATATTCACTCGAGAATGACTGGTCATTTTTATTTAGTTCTTGCTTTTCCTGTAGAAAGTACCTCTTCTGCAGAGGCCTGTTCTGCCACTGGAGTGTATTTGTACCCGGATCCCATTGATTTCACTGGCAAGGAAGAGGCATGCACACATACACACCGGAGTTTGGATCTGAACAGAAGCATTCAAGAAACAGGGCAGCAGTCACTTTCTTGGACACAAGTTAGCTATGTGATTGTTGTCTCGTAAGTCTGGCCCTTGGGGACAGTTGTGATGTATGATTGCAGTGCAAACACTGCAATATATGGGAGTTTCTCAGGTCTAGTACAACTTTCATGTTACTGGTTATATATGAGCAGCATCAGGAGAAGAAACACTAATTAGATGACTTATGACCCCTGAAAAGAACAGGAAGAAATGAAACAAAAGATTCCTTTCCAGACATGGAAACGGGTCACTGACAAGTGAACTGGCATCTGCCTTGGCACTTGTGTCTATCAGCTTTGCACAATGCAGTTTAAGGTTCATGACAAACCCCTTCATGTAACAGACACCTCCAGCAGATATGAAGGCCAAAAATTTCCCATTACCATGTCTGCCAGCCCCTGAGATGTGCCAACACTTCGTGCTGTAGCAGAGGAACATCCAGGAAGGGGAAATCAGTTTCCAAATTTTACAGTTCAGTGATTTCTTGCTTAAGACTTGCTTAAGAAGAACAACTCTGTTCTCCTTAAGTTTTGAGGAAAAGTGGAAAGACCTAAAATATCCCTGGCTAGTCCATCTATGGGAGAGATCCCACCACAGTGTGGTTACTGTACGCAGCAGAAATGCAGGACTTAAAAGTAAGGCAAAATGCTTTTCCAAGGAAGGAATGTGCAGTTTCATTTATTTACAGCAATGCTCCCCACTCTTTTCCTACTCTACTGGCAGCTCAAAAGATGCACAACCCATATGAGACAGCTGTTCCAGGGCCAGCCTTTGTCACAGAAAAATGCTCTGAATAAATCACAGTCTCATGTATTACCATGGCCAACAGGATACCCCAGCATAATTAACTTCCCCATTTTACATACTGTTCATTTGAGACATGTAGCATTGACTTAACCTGTCATGATTCCATAGGCAAAGAACAACCAAGGCAGGGGCAGCAGTCCTCCCTAGCCTCACATGAAGGTACATGGACAAGCAGGAATGAAGGAATGTCTGCTTTCTTGCTACTCTGCATCATCTCCTTGAAATCCCTCCTTCTGAGAGCAGAGTCTTGCAGTACAACCTTGGCACTTGTGTCAGCCGTCCACATACAACATTGATCATGGATCAGGCTTCATAGGATGCTTCCTTACTTGTTTTTCCACTGATGGATATAATTTTTAAAAAGTAAGATATTGGGGGGAAAGAAGGATGAGGGAACCCTAAGTGAAAGCTGCCACTGTGCTCAGTCTCTATGGAAATAATCCACAATGCTAATACGTCCTAAAATGGTATTAAAGCCTGTGTTCTCTTATGTAATCCCATAGTAAGAAAGAGCTCTGTTGGCTTGCCTGACAAATGATATCTCTGTAACCTTGGAGGGGATTATTACTAAAAAACACAGGGTGGAAAACAAAGCAACACACAGAGATGCACGCAAATCCATCCGATGCAGGAAAAGAACACACAGCTCCAGCCAGCTCCTGTGCATTGCGCCTGAGATATTTATGTTTCTGCCATCGAACGAGGAAAGGATCTCCTGGAAAAGCAGCAGTCTTGCCCTGGCTCCTCCTCTGCTCACAGACCCTGCTCTCTCCCCAAGCACCTCAGTACCAGAAGCAGGTGGAGGACATGTTTTCCCGTTTTCTGTCTTACTTCCCTCTCTTCTTCCCTCCCTCCCTCCCCTAAAATGAACATTCAAAGCCCCGGCAGCTGGCCAAATCCAGTTTGCCTGCGTCACTGATGCATGTGGATTCACATCTGTCCTGCCCAGCGGTGATGGAGCCAGCGCTACGTGCATCCCTAAGAAGGATTCATGCCCCCAAATCCATCAAGATCTGTGTCAGCAAGGGTGGGGACAGTATTTTCCTGGCACAGCTGAACAGCACTGTAAGGCTTAGACGTGTAGGGAGAAGGAGGGTTTAGAGGCAGGGCTATGCTCATTTTGGAACTGTCTTTAAGTTTGGCTGATGAACCACAAATCAAATCCAGGCAGCTCTTTGTTCTTGAGCCTCAGGTGCCGAACAAAGATAAGGCAGCACCAGCTGCTTCACAAGGTGCAGTGGTGTACAGGTAGCTCTCTCACTGCTTCCCTCTACTCTATTCCCCTGGAGGCTGTGCCTCTCTGTGAACACAGAAAAGGGTCCACCAGGCCACCCTGGAAGCTCTCAGAGGTGCAGATTTGCTGGAGTGAACACTCCAGTCCTCATGTGACTTGTGACTCAGCCCTAAGCTCCATCCTCCAGGACATGGCAGCCAGACAGTCAGGAGGCTGACCACAGAGCACGACTCACATGCAATAATATGAGCAGCAAGCTCTTATCTCAGTGGCAAGAAAAGATGGTGACTACTGTAGTATCTCTTTTCCAGATATCAAAGCATGGGAACACTTAGTGGAATGCCAGAAAACTTCCTTAGAAACAAGAGATTACATCAGGCAGGTTTCCATGCCAGATTGAACATTCCCTCTTTCATGTTGTGCTGTGTTTGAGGGAACTTTTATGTTTTCTCAGACAGCAGAAGATGCATGAATAGGGAGTCTTGTGTCAAAGAAGATTCCTCAAGTCTGGAAAAACACAATCCTGAAGAAAAAAACCATCAATTCTAACACTTGAAAAGATGTTATAATGACATTTAAAACACATGTTTAATGCAGCAGAGCCTTACCCGTCAGTGCATGTAGAGAGCTCTAATTCATACTAAATACATGCAATGTGGCTGTCTGGAAAATAAAGGGTTACAATCATTATTCACAGCAGTCACATTTTTTTAATTAATAACCTTGTAATTATTATCGATTTAAACCAACTGATGACAGTCTTATGATGAGCCATTCCCAGCCAAGCTTTGTACCCAGTTGCCCTCAGGTCAGGAAAACAGTGAACTCCATTATTGGCCGAAGCTTTCTGCCCCACACCACTCTCCTTCCTGTGACAGGGAGGTCACCCCATGCCCCCCACCTCTGCAGTCTTCCTCCAGCCCTTCCTTTACAGCACCATGGCTTCATGGAGCCTCTGCTGTGCTGCAACCTGGATGCCACAAGCCAGCATCTAAAACACCAGCTTCTTTGCTTCCTGCTGCTTTGATTTCCCTGTGGCCAACTTTGACTCCCAAAGGTGAGCCCACTGCCAGGACCACCAGAGCCCCTACCCAATGGCACCCTGGCAAAGAAAGCAAAAGGCAAACCCACCTCCAGGCACTCACTTCTAGGAAACAGAAGGAGCAAATCCTGCTCCTCTGTTAAGACATATTCTCAAGAGATGGAAATTGCCCCCACATGATCTGCAAGATCTGTAATTTTGGACATCTCTGACATTACTGCAGTGTGCAGATTGGACATGCCTCTCTAAAGCAAAAAGGGTGGCACTGACAAAGGGCAGCCTTGCCTCTGGAGAAGCTCAAGCCATGGCCTTACCTGAGACAGGCCACAGCTATAAATAAAGCCCTGGGGCAACAGTTCTGACCTGAAGCTCTTTCACAGCAAATTCTGGAGAAGTTTACTTGCAGAAAGAAAAGCAGGTACAGAAGGCACCGCAGCAGCTCCTCTGTAAGGCTGCAGCACCAGGCTCGCCTGGGAATTGACAGTCTGACATCTCTGCTGGCCTTGGCCCTCCAAACTATGCCCTGATTCTTCCCCGCGGGACCGAAAAAATTCCCTTTTCTCCCGAAGCCTCGGCAGCGCGCCCGCGGGGCTTCCTTCAACCTGCCGAGGGCTTTCCTCCTCCACTACCAGGGAGCAGCATTAGAGGGCAGTACGCTGCCTTGGAAGCGGGATGTGCGTGTGTCCCACCCCGGGGCCGGGTGACGAGCGCAGCCTCGGGCACGGCGCCTCCCGGCTGTCCCGCAGCGTCGTCGCCGCAGGACGAGGCCACCTCCATCCCCAGGAACAAGCTCCCCCGAGTCTGCCTTCTGCAGGCGGCAAGCGGGAAGTCCTGCAGGGCTGCGTTTTAATTAGAAAATGCTTGGGTTTAATTAAATAAATGTGAAGCTGAATAATGCAGTCAGGAGAATTGCCTATGCTCTTTTATTTTGCAATTCAATTTGGTTTGTGCTGTACTTTTGGTTTTCTTATGCCAAAATCTTTTTCATTGATCACTCAAAGCTGCATTGCAGAGTTTGCCAGGGACAAAGCTGGAAGCTCTCGCTGTTGAATCAAGGGCAGTTGGAACTTTTCACAGCTGGGGATGCATTGGAGGCAGCCTGCCTCTGCAGCAGAGGAACAGATTTTTACAGATTTTTGAGCACCGAAGTTCCCACTGACTGCCTGTAAGTGGAGTTCAGCAACACTCTTGAAAATTAGGTACAAAAAAAGAGGACAAGAAAATACACTGTCCCATCTATAACTAAGGAGAGCAAACAGGTTAGCATGCACACACATGAGTGTGCAAGCAAGCCCGTAAACCAACGCAGCATCTTCATTCTGCAACCCTGCAAACACTGCATTGATTTCCTGAGCACGCAACTGTTAAGAAAACAAAATTACAAACAAAACAAACATTTTTGCTTTTTAAAAGCCAGTACTGGTTGCTAAGTGACTACAATACACTTCTCTATCACATAATTTGAAAAGCCCACGCACTAAGAGCAAGGAAATTGCTAGGTTAGGACATCAGGAATGTGCCCTAGCGAGATGATTAATTTTAAATATGTATTTGTATTACTGTAGCACTTAGAGACCCTGTGGAACCACTGTCTTTGCTACATTTGGTACACTTGGGTATTAAGAGTAAAATATGATTCCAAGAGGTCTTAAGCTAAAACAGGGTACAAGAAGTTAGTGTCAAACACTAGAGCACAGACCTGGGAAAAATAATGTGGGCAAGGAAATAGCTCTATCAGGACTGAAAAGGAAACCCATTGCAAATAGAATAAACTTTAAAGGGAGGTATCTAGAGGCTGAACTGGTGACTGAGGCTGTAATAAAATGTGTTTGGATGAAGAACTGATGGAATATTTGGGGAAAAGAACACAAAAATGTAACATGAATGAGGGGCTAAAGTAGGAAAGCATTAAAACCTACCACAGAAGTTTGAGAGAACAGGAGAGAACACCATAGTAGCATCCTGAAGGGGAAAAAAAGCATTGTGAGGGATCCACATAATGTCATAGGTAAAAATCTGGAGGTAAAAATAAGAAACTTTGATAGACTGCAGACAAAGAAGCAGTAAGATCTGAACCTGTATTTGAAATAGCACAATAAATAACAGCTGCAAGACAGCAGCACTGCTTCTGGTTACTGTGGCAATATATGAAAAAATGCGCAGACTGAGAAATATTACTCCTTTTTGGTCTATCAAAGAATCAGATAATGAAAAGTATGAAACAACTTCCCCTCCACAATAGCTGTGGAATTCTTAAAAAGGACTATAGATTTTATTTTCTAAATGCTATTTTCAAGACTACTTGCCCATAAAAATGCATGTTAGTGAATAAATTAAACAGCTGACTATGCCTGTGAATTGTCTTTCTGCTTGTGATTCTTGGGAACATTGGCATCATTGTCAGGTGTAAAGTCTGCATGTAGCCACAACAAACCCCGTTGTTTTGTAAATACCCTTTTATTTGTTAAACAGTGCTATGCTTTCCCATACGACTCTCCTACATCTCTCTCAAATGGGAATTACACGTGCTGTGCCAGGCAGGGAACAAAGACAAACAGGCACAGATATTTTGCCATGGGCTTCGGAGCATCCACATGTAGGGTATGGTCTACAGGATGAGAGCTGGCCCATTGGAACCCTGGCTAGGTAAAGATGTGATACCTGAGGTCACCAAGCCAGAGGACCATAGCAGCAGTGAGACCAAAACATTGGTCTTAGCACAACTACCCACCAAATATCCACCTCAGAGAAGTTGAGAAAAGACCAAGAGACTATGCACAAGTAATTCAGAAAGAAAAATGAGAAAATTTGATTGGTAGTCAAATTAGAGATGTGGTCTTGCTTTTAAGACAAAGAGCTATGATTACTGTCTATATATACAACACTTACAGCATTTCTTGACATACCAAGAGTTTGTGTGGGTGTATGTCAGTGTTTTTTCACCCATACAGTTTTCAAACTTGCTGGTCAGAAAATTTAGCAAAGAAGGGTTTGTTTTCTGTAAGATTTGTGACAATGAGGAGATTAGTGAATTTGTGTTGTGACAAACTGTTGTAACATATCAGCTGATAACTGCCTGGTTTCTTCTGCCAGGCAGTCAATCACGAAATACAGATCCCAAAGCCAAGCACTCGCCAGACCAGTACCTGGTCAAGTAAAGAGGAAGAGAGCAGAAAGTAAAGGATATTTCTAAGCGTCAAAAGAGATGCAGGAAGAAACTCAGTGTTTCCAGTTTGGGCAGGGGTGGGGGTGGTCATGTGGAACTCTTTGGCAGGACATGAAGTGCCTGAAGATGTGTGCACTTTTTTGCAAGTGCTTGGTGCTTGATCCTGGTCAGCAGAAGATAGCATTGCAGGAGTGTGGGATGTAGGACAAGAACCTGCAGGCAGACAAGTTTCCCAAATTAGCTTTTTTTGTGTGTCAGCAGGTGGAAACATAATTTTCCTTCAAGGTTTAGAAAAGAGGGATAAGTACCAGGTACTAGGTTGGTACAGATGCAAATCGATATAAGAAAGCTTATTCTAGGCATGCCCGCACACTGCACAGTAACATTAAACACATATCTAGGTGCAGCACTGTTCTTATTCACCCATATGTCACCAGCAAGCACAGAGAAATCAGAGCAAGCCCAAGCTGAGTACATTAACTCATCATATCCCTTCTTTGTGCCTTGTTCTTAATGAAGTATCCTCTCTCTTTTTCTAAACTGAGTTTCTGTACCTGAGGGACTTATAAACTGTGTTCAACAGCACTTTGCATGTGAATGATGCCTTATCCTTATCTGTAGATGTTCAAAATACTATATCTATGAGCAATCTCTGCAACATGCATTACCATCTAGCAGATAAGTTACAGATCTACCAGGCCATCTGTGACCCAGGTTTTGGTCATCCCTGTGCCACAAACCCCCCACATCCTCAGATGAGTCATTTCACCATGGCTATCCATGCAAAAAACAGGTCTGTATCCTCTCCTTTGCTGCCAAGGAAGCACGGTAGTGGAGAGTCCGGGAGCAGGAATAATTTATGGTTAATAGATGAACTCCTGTACACTCTTTCAGTGCCACTGCTTCCTGGTCTTTAACACATTTTATCTCTGCAATCATCTGGGTAAAGAAAAGTGGGTCCTGCAGCCTGGCAGGTCCTTGGCCATGCTCTTCTGCCCCCATGGTGTAGCTCCTGCCCCCCCGCCACAGTACCACACGTATCCCTGCCAGTGATACTCCAGCATCTCTGGCATGCCATGTGTCTGGAGTGGTAACCAAATCCAGCTCCTCAAAATAGACACACTTGCCCTATGGCTTCCACCCCCCTCCACCTTCAGTAACCTTACCCCAGTAGGGTATGGGCTGGAGGCAGGAAACCAGGCAAGCCAGTAAAACAGGAGATGCTCAAGACTCCGGGGATTAACTCTATCCACCAGATGCAACTGTTACCCAAGGCCTCACCCTCACCCTATCCCCCAAATCTTCCTAACAGGTGGAGAACAAGGGGGTGGTCATCACTCTCACAAGAATCCCTTCATGGATGCCAAAGGGCTGGATATAACCAGGTACAGCCAAGGCATTCTGGCAGAGGGCAGGAGATGGCAAGCCAAATAAAGACATGGAATTTGACATCAAAGTGGAGATAAAAATACATGGAGATCACCCCTGTTCTGAGAAGAAGGAAGGGCCGAGAAGTCTCACTGCCAAAGCGAACAGATTTCATTTTGCCCTTCCTGAAAGATTTCAAAACACACAGCAAGTATGGACTGAACTGCTACAGGCAAGTCAGGCCAAGCATGCCAGGAGCCCTTTAGCAGCACTGGCAGGCACTGCTCACATGCAGTGCCTACGATGTGTTTGTGGGGTGGGCAACCCAAGCCTGCCGTAGGGGCTCCAGGCCAGCAAACCAGCATTACTCCTGGAACATAGCTCATAAAGG
The DNA here is from genome assembly GCA_009812075.1 of Sialia sialis. NCBI lineage: Eukaryota > Metazoa > Chordata > Aves > Passeriformes > Turdidae > Sialia > Sialia sialis. Next base: position 804,527 of record VRYO01001681.1, on the reverse strand, counting down.
GCAGGACTGGTGCCACATCACGGGTAAAATGAAACTGAGTGTACAAGCTCTTCCAGGTACACAAGGACTGGGCTGGGTGTGTGCACAGCACCCCAGGAGGCACTGCTGGGAAGAGTTGTTCCAGGCTCCTGGAGGGCAAAGGAGGTGAGGGCAGCCCTGGGCTGGCAGATGAACACGATGAAGCCTGGGAGATGGCCAGGCTTCTTGGACAGATTGCTGAAAAAGAAGCCACTGTTCTTGAGCACCCTGCCCCAGTCACTGGGTGAAGACACGTGACCAGAGGACAGTGTGTCTCTATGTAAACACAAGGAGATGCGTGGGGGGAAGTGGTGGGAGAAAGGCAGAAGCAAGTGTAAGAGACCCCAGTTGTGCATGGCTTGGAGTGGGACAAACTGAGAGACCAGAGGGACACAGAGAAAGAATGAGACTCAGAGAAAACTAAAAAGAAGCAAGAGCCACCAGACAGAAAACACAGAGTCTGTGTTTCTGCATGACTGAATGGAGTCACTTAAGTCTTTTATGAGACCAGTGATGTACTAGGAAAAAAAGATAAACCTTTCCTCAGCCTGAGCAGTTGAGGCATTTCTAGAGCAGAGCACAAGGAACAGGTCAGAGAGCTAACCTAGCTGAGCAGCTCTTGCAGCATGGCACAGCACCATGATGAACAAGGCACACAGCACAGGCAGGATGGCAGAATAGTGTGCAAGGCAGCAGAACTACAGAGGTGATAAGACCAGTTGCATTCAACACATTGGGGAGGAATGGTGAAAAGGCCAGTTTGGTGGGTCTGGAGCCCTCCATCTGGGAGCCTTAAGGGCGTTAAACCTAATCTGGATTTTGGTTCCTAGCCTTTCTTGGGGAGTTCTAACTATGGCATAACACTCCATCATGGTTCAGACAAGAATCTCACATTACACCTGCCCTGGGAGAGGCAGAGCTCACCTGTGGTTGCAGCCTCTGTGATGCAGCTTCTCTGCATTACCTTGGGACAGACCACAGATGCAGAAAAACCTGATGAGACCATGAAGAGGAAAAAGGAAAAAAAAAGCTATAAAACTCTGAGGAGGTAACTAGATATAATTTGTGTGTGATGAACCAGATCCAGAAGAGCAATTGATCAGCTCCACTATCCAGTGCGTAGTGCAGGTCCAGCATAACAGAAGGCACTTTCACATATATAATAGAATGGTCAAGAAATACAAGGGAAGAGAAGGAGAAAGTCTGCCTATAACCTGGAAGAGCATAACCAAGGGGTCACTTGTGCAATGCATCTCAGGCACAAAGAATGAGATGCACCATTTGGTAGGAGAGGGTACACATTTAGGTAGAGCTCTTCAGGAAAATTTAACCACCTTCTGTAATGTGGCAATAAGTGCAATCAGTGCAGATTGCTGAAGGAATCAAGTTGTGTGGAGGATCTGGTACCAGTGGATATCATGATTAATAATGCAGGATTCTTTAAATACCTCTAGAACAAGAAATTTTAGTGCCTAGACTAAGTACCATGGTTTGCTGGCACTGCCTTCCTTTGGAGAAACACAGTCCTTTTCATGGATAGGGTTACAGGAGGCAGGATTATGTCCAAATTTCACCAGACACTCTCCACAGGCAGCTTCCCTCCACAGACAGCTTCAAAGCACCACCAGTGTTATGGCTCAGAGGTGCCAAAATGGATCAGGCAGACACAGTGTTCTCTGCAGCAGTTGAGGGCTATAAGAGGAGGTTGAAATGGGCAGCAGCCGTGACACCTAAATGCAAGTCTTGAACAAATTGAATGCAAGGAAAATCACAGACTCAGGGTCGAGGTATCTGTGTTAACATAAGCTTTTACATAAAATGTGCTTTAATTTGGCTCCTTCTATATTTCACCCCCATCCCATTGTAACTATCAATGTCTTTACAAGAGATCTGAAGCAAGGGAGCTGTCAGGATGTTGTAGCAACAGAGCATGAGACAGCAAGGCTCTTCACACTTCAGCAATACATTAGAGACAGTTAAGACCTGGGGCATATTTGCTGGATATTATTGATAGTGATCAAGGAGCTAACTCCACCAGCAGTTACATTTTGGGGGTTATGTCACACCTCTTTGTACTAATGGGGTTTTTTTGTCCCTCTGACAGCAAACATTGCAGATGCCTTTTCCAACTCGTTGCAGAAGATCTGCTGCAAACTCGGAGCCCCCCTACCATACCCTCAAACACCCAGCTCTGTCTCTGAGGTTTACCTTTCTCTCCTGTTTCTATCCTGTGACATGCAGGCAAGCAGGGCTGGCAGTCAGGCCTTCCCACACAGTGTGAAGGAGGGACCATTTTGCTGGGAGTAGGATGCCACTGCTCTCAACATAAAGGTGCCTCTTTTTCTGCTTAGTTCTGACTGTGAACTGTCCCTGGCCAGGAAATAATCCATCCTCTTTCTTAAGAGTTAGGAGAATACTGATAACATTTGAGCAAAGCAAACAGTCTGACGATATGAATCTAAGATGCAAAGAAAGAAACCCTATAAAATTATAGCAGCACAGGGTAAAGAGCAGCATGTTGGACTGGTCAGCTTTTAATTTCTCAGTGCCTCTGACTCAGTAACCCAGCTGTTTAGGAGAGCTCAGAGCCCATTACCTCCATCCCACCAAATACCTTCACTTCAGAGTAATCCTTAGCTCTTCCATGGCTGTCGTCCCAGCTCTCACACATATTTTGGACCCAGCATGTGAGCCTAGTCCTCGCTATCTACCTGTGTTAAAGCCAAAATGCTGATCCCACTCCTGCAGATAACCCTACACATTCAGTAGTGTGGGCAAGGCATCCTCATGATATAGCAGCTCCCTGCCTTACCTACACACTCTCAGTATATCCCTTATCCCTTAAAAATCTGTATTTCCCACATCCATCTTTAATGAATACATTTTTGCAGTGCTGTTCTCCACATTAACACTTTACTTCCAGAGCAGCAGGAAGCCGATGGGAAATCATTCACTCCCTCTGCCACCACAGGTGAAGGGGCCAGAGACCTGCGGGACATCCAGCCAGGAGTTCAGAGATATGCACTCAGATCTGCCACTCTGTTATGGCTTTACACAAGCCCGATTTCCAGAAGAAATTTAGGAAAAAATTTAAATTTAGGAAAAATTTAAAGCCTTCAAGCTATGTATCAAAAAGATGAAAGACCATATCCTTCATCCTCAGCATTTATAAAACCATGTAGCATACTCAGCAGCAACTTCCAGCTGAGAGACTGACTGATGACTCGCAGTGAGGACAAAGGCATCTGAGAAATCACACAGAGTACAAGTCACAACACACAGCTATCTCTCAGCTGCTGATGATTCAAGAACACCATCATTTAGGGTATGTAACCCTCACTTAAGTAAACTTCCTTGTACTATGGGAGATCTCCACAGCAGAACCCCAGCAGGTACATATTTACACAAGTTTTTACTGAAGTTCTTTGCATAGAAATCCCCATCTGTCATTCATATCACGTGTCTGTGAGACTCTTCAGAAGCATGTACAGTGCACTGTGTACAGCACACTGTGTGTACAGCATGCACTGTGTGTAGGCAGGGTCTGCAAATGTAACCTCTTTTGCTGTTCTTACTTCTCTCAGTTCAACACACATCATCCCTGCTGCCCATGCTGCTGACAGACAATGGCAAAACCAGTTGGCTTGCAGGTCTCCAAATCCCAAATGCCTGAGATAGCAGCTCTATACCCTCTAGCAGAGAGACAGCAGTGCAGTAAGAAATACCATACTGAAGAAGATGTTATGATGTCACCAAATATAGCTGGGAAGAGGCACACATGCCCTTGAAGAGAAGGAGCAGCAGGCTGCAAAGTATGTGCAGGGCAAGAACAGTGCTTCCAAGAGTCAGCCTCCATCAGAGCACCAGTTTCTGCAGCACACGGCCACTGGGCTCAAATTGTTCAGGTGTTTTCCTCTGGCCATGGCTTTAAAGACTGCCCATTCATCTGATTTGTGAATTACATAATCACCATAGGAAAATAGGGTTTGATTGTTTGCTTTTTGCTTTAACAGAAGTCATGTAATCACTTTAGGTTTAAGCTCCAGTCCAAATCGGACTATTTTTACATTTCAGGCTTGATCTCTCTGGAAAGAAGACAAGTCATTTTGCCTGGCTTACAAAGAATGGGTTGTGATAACACAGTGACTGCTAGAGGACTACATGGAGAGCAGCATGTCCCTTCTCATCCTGACCCCTGGGGTGCACTCACTGGTTGCTCACTTCATAGGTCCCGGTAGAGATCTGTGGGAGATAGTGTTGAAACCTGAATTACATGGCCTGGGCAAACCTTGATTCATTTAATAATTCTTGTTCCAGCTTTCCTACACCCATAGATTCCACTTCCCCTGCTCCCCTGAAGCAATTAATTCACTATTTCATCCCACATTTTGAGCTCAGCACATTGTTCAATATTTGTCTCTGAAATCTAGCATCTATTGCCTTTATGAAATGTCCCTTGGCATTAGCTGTCACTGTGCCTGCTACCTTCCAGCTAACCATTGAGGTTCCTTCAATCAGAGGAACAGACAAAAGATTTGCACACTTTAACAAATCATACATTCTGTTGCACTGGTGATACTTTGCACATAGACCAAGTCTGGAATAAAATAGATTTCTTCACCTATTCCCCACTACCAGCCCATTTTTCCCCCTTTGCAGCACAGACTGGTTTCTGACAGTGCACACTTCAGAGATGTTTAGATCTTGGCCCAAGTCACAATACAAACAAAATTTATGTACAGACCTTCCTCAAAGCAGAGTGTTTACAAACTGATTTATTGCCCCAGGCCCATCAGTAACTGCTTTTGCTTCTTGTCAAACAATTTGGTTTTCTCTCAGCACTTCTTCTCAGGCAGAAATACCCATCATGTTTGCAGCAGGATTAAAGTGGCATGTGAGCCAGCCAGGGTGAAAATGTCCCCATTAATTTTTCATCTTTCCTCAGGCAACTCTACCTGTAGATCTACACAGGTATTAAGACAGCTTTGTCAATGGAAACTGTTAGCCCCTCTTCCTCTCTGTCCACAGTGTGCAGCCAGCAGAGCAGTGGCAGCATTAGAAGGTGGTGACCCTTTCAGAGCAGCTGTGCCCCTGCCTCAGCAGAAGGCCTAGGGCACCTGCTGAGGCTGAGGGCAGGTCCCCATGGACTGAACATGACTTCAGCCAACTTCCTTCCACAACAACCCTGGGAATACCCAAGCTGGTGGTGACCAGTGAGCATCTTTCATGGGGAGTCTGCTGCCAGGTACCACATTTTTTTTGAACCCACATACCTTCAAGCAACCATCACTTGGAATCAAAAATGCTTACACCATCTAGAGCAGCCCTCCACTGCACTTCTCCACCTCCTTCAGCAGGGCCCACAGAGGTCAGAGTACACTAGAGAATCTTGTCTCTCTGAATGGACATCTCACTGAGATGAAAAAGACTGAAATCATCCCCTGCTCTACCCCAGAGCTCTTAACAACAGCAACAATGGTGACACCAACTTCAGGTTCAGAGAGCTGCTTTGCTCCAACCCACACTCATTCCACTCTTCTCTGATATCAGGTCTCCTTTCAGTCATCCCCAAGGAGAGATTCACCAAAAGACATGTCAAAAGCCATCATTCCCGTAAACACAAGAAACTTGTAATCACCCTTCATTACCAGCCTTCACAGAGCTAGGTTTGCACTGCTCCCACACTCACTGAGCCCAACCAGGCAAAAGCCTGTGGCAAAGCAAGGAGACCTCCATGGGGGAAAAAATGCTGCCCAAGGTGAGTTGTTAGCAGGTTGTTTTCTCTGCCAAGCCCAGGCTTCCCACAGAAGAGCCATGCTGTTGGAGACCTTGGCTTCAGACCAGAGATAAAGCTGAGAACCTTATTGCTTCTAGCCATTGGAAATGCTGTGGTCCTGTTTTTTAATCATATTAAGAGTGATGAGCCAGTGTCAAGGCTAAATTCAAGCTCAGGTGATTATATGCTCCCTATGTTAATCCCTCCACTGCCCCTCCATGGGTCTGACTAGATGTAGGAACAGGAAGCCAATAGTTGCTCAGTAACTTACGTTCATTTTACAGGAGAGGCACAGCAAAAGCAGAAACCAAGCTCATTGAAGATTCTGTTCACATGTATTGGAAGCCAAAGAGTTTTTGACAAATGCCAATAAGCAGAAAATGTATTTGAACTCTCTACCAGGCAAGATTCTCTCTTACAAAACTGGTGAGAAATTTAGAGGTTTGTGTGCATTTTGTTGCAGGTCTGGTCATATGTCCTATTACTATATATCCAGTCTCTTAAAATATTGCTAAGGATGCAGCCTTACAACACATACTTGATATGAGGACCATTAACAATGAGAATTGTGTAAGTACTAGGCTTGACTAGGCTGGAAGGTTTTTTTGCATTTTCTCATGATACTGTTACCAATGGCTCTGCACCATCATCATAATAACTTTGTCCTCTAGCTGTATAGTCATAATTGCATTTTATTTTTGTATTTCTTTGCAATTTTATGCTAAGCACAGTTCTCAAAATGGCTGCTTTTGTTCCACATAGGACTCTTCCCTCTCTGTGCTGACTGGCTTTAGCTTCTGTTTTCACAATATGTTTGCCTTCTCTAATATATGTTTACCTTTTATTATTCCATCTATTTTCTTTGACATACATCTTTAATTAGCTGCATTCCTCTTCTTTCATTGCCTACTAAAACATTCATTTAGACAGTGTGGTGCTCACTCCTGCTGGAAATCTCAGTTGTATGCTTAAAAGGTCAAATATATTTCTTGCAATAACCTTTGTCTGGCCAAGTAATCAGTTATGTATTAGAGATAAGGTGGCCCCTAAGGAGACAACTTGTATTCAAAATGTATTGAAATATTTTTCCTTTGGCAACAAAGATTTGTAAACATGATAGGCAACTATCACACCGATACAGCAATAATTGTTTTCTACTTTCAGAGATAATATACCTTTTGAAAGAGGCGCTCCTCCCTCCAGACTCATAAAACTTGAAATCTCTGGAGATTTTGTTGAAGGGTTTTGTTCAAGGTTGCCTCTCTCTTGTAACTAACACCCACTGCTGAGCCTCTGAGCCTCCAAACCCCCTTTGGGTAGCAAGTTTGATCACCCTCTGTATTTTTCTCTGGAATTTCTTCAAAAACTGGGAAGAACTGGAGCCACTTCATTCAATGCCACAGACCCTTACCTATTAGTTTTCCCCAAGGTGGCGCCTGGGATGAGGAGCAGAAGAGAAAGCAGCAATGCTGAGAGATGAGCACTTGGTCTTCCTCTTCCTCCAGCCCTGCAAGTGAGACAGGGGACCACAGCATGGCTGGGGCACTCCAGAAACAGCTTTAGCTTTGCAAAACAAGGCAGGTACCAGATTTTTCCAGACTACTGGAAAGTATCTAGGGACACAGTGAGCAATACTGACCACAACAGCAGTTTGCCCCTTTCTGCCACAGCCTGGAGAGGTGACCTGTCTTTGCCCAGATCAGTGACAGAGCTAGAACTAGGATTTGGTATGAACAGGACTCAAAGCAGACTGGATCATGCCTTGCTGACATCCCAACTTTGCCCACACCTTGTCATGCTGCCTTCACATCAGCCCCAGCCATTGTACTGCTCACTAAAGAATCAGTTCCTGGGGTGTGATTGAAAATGCCAGTACAGGCATACAGCAGTGGCAAATCATCGATGGGGGGCAAGGTGTTGCAGCGTGCTCTCAATACAGCTTACAGCACACAGGCCCACTCCTTGAGCAGCCCTGACCGTCAAACTTGTGCACTGACTACCTCCTCAGGTGTACAGCAGCTGGACTCTATCTTCAGCCAAGTAACTGAACCACTTCCAGCGTAAAGCCGTGCTCTCCTCAGCAATGCTTCTGTACTGTAATTCACAAGCCTTTCCTTTTCCCCTCCCTGTACCAGGTCAGCAAATTTACTGTTACACCAGTTGCTAAAACTGTATCTCTCCCTCTTTGACAACTTACCAGCTTTATTGGCATGAATGTGTCTTCCCCAGACAGCCAGTGAAGTAAAGGTATGGCAGAACAAACATGAAGTGCATGCAGTTCCAACAGTGAAAAGTATGCATGATACACAGGGCAAGAGGCTGCCAGGGTGAGATAAGCCCATGCACGAGGCGGAGAGGAAAGCACACCTAAGCAGAAAAAGAAGTCACCTGTATCCAAAGAAGCTGTGAGACTGCTTCTCTGGAATTAGGGGTGGGCAGGACTGGTGTTGCTTGTGCTCACAGACACATGGTGGTTCACAGGAACCCAGGGCAAGCCATGCAGCCCAGGGCTGGTTTCAGCCAGCCTCTGCAATGCCTCTCAAAGCACACAGTTTTGCAGAAAGACTTTTCTGGTTTCTGAGGTGCTGCACGAAGCCTGCTGCAAAGCGCAGCAAAATAAGATGTATCCAGGCTGCCTGTGAGTTATAAGTGCAAGTAGCCCTCCTCTGTGATGGAAAATTAGTTGCTGAAATAGAGATATCATCTCTCCAGCTGTGTAACCAGGGGTCCTCACTGTAAAGGCTCATGTATACTAATCTTCTCCACTGTCAAAACACTCCTCAGATTTCACTGTCATCTCAAAGCTGATTATATTTACCCTCCAGACACTGTCTGCATTGTATTTTAATAATCTGCCTACCTGTATTTTTTCTCTCAAACCTGTAGCTCTTCAGCAGTGCTATAATTTAACTCCAGCTGAAAGCTGCTTGGGTTTAGATGACAACATTTTCTCCATTAGAGTGTGCCAGACACAAAGCTGAAGCTCATCAAATTATAAATGATCATAACCATCTTCTGCTATACAAGATTTATTTAGATCACAATGCAGAGGAGAAATAAGCTGTTTGACCATCATGGCTCTACTGTGGGCAAATGTTGGTCCCCAGTCATGACATGACCACCAGTCAGGGGTGCCCACTGGCCTCAAAAGGTTCCTAATGATGGCTGTGGCACCAATATACATGTCCACGGTAATATTACTCCCATCTCTTCCCTCCCAGGAGAAAATGAAAATAAATACCAGATGTTGTTTTTCTGTCACTATAGTAAAAAGAAAGAGAGAGATGGTCACCACATAGTCTATGACATCCCCAGGGCATACAGGCTCTACTAAAAGAGAGCTTCATCCTACCTTGTTACACCAAAGACAGTCTGATCTTGGAGAAAATACAAGACACAGACCCCTACAGTATCAAATATAAACTTACATAGGAGGAGGTGCTAGGGAAAATTTCTTCCTGGACTTTGTGGCTGACTAGCAGAAGCCCCAAAGTACCCCAAAGTATTTGGGTTCCTTTTACAAAATAAACTCTAAACTACTCTGATTCCAGAAATCCAAGGCTCTGCTATCCCGGAAGCTCACATTCAAACTCTTCTGAGCAGAACTCACATTTTATTTGGCCAGCACCTCCTTGAAGTGTGCACCATATTTTACATACTCAGCAATACCAGTCAAGATCTGTAGCATCTCCTCACTGAGAGAAAAGTAGAGAAAAAATAATGAATCACTGCATTAAAGTAATTCTGATCTGCCCTGGAGGTATATTATGACGAGGCTTCACTCCCTGGTATGCTTCCAGAGGTCTCCATTTCCTTGCTGTCACTTCCTTTCATATAAGCATGCTGGCATTGTGTTCCCAGCTGTCAAGCACTCTGGAGAGGCCAGGAGAACGATAGCCACTTGCACAAGTGCACTATACTACAACACAGCTCTCCAGCCTGGCCCCACACCCCTGCCAGTCCTGCTAGCTCTCTCCAGGACAGCACCAGCCACCAGCCATTCCCTGCAAAAAGGACCCAGGCAAGGAGTTGCCTCATCTCCTAGCAGAGAGCAGGCAAAAAGAACTGTCTCTGTGCACAGGTTTGTTCCCTGGTGCAGAGTCAGTCCAGGGTTGCTCCCTGCTGGCAGACATGTCCTCAGCACTGTGTGGCCGCCTTGACCAGCCTCACCAAAGAAGGCAGCCAGTGGCTCCCAGAGTTGACAAGGGATTGGACACAGAAGGGAAAGGTTATTCGTGTTCTGTACCCACACTGTCCCACAAGGTCTTGTGGGTTTGGAATGCCTTCTAGGAAGAGTCTTTACCTTTGCCTGAGCAAGAAGTTCAGGCTTTTTCAGGGCTCCAGGTTGCTTTGCTCTTTAGGCAATCACCTGCCTTCTCTTACAAACACAGGATCATAATGACATGATGACAATCAAGCAGCTTTTTACTGGACCTTGTCAGACAAGGACGGCAAGACCCAATAACAAGACCCACTCAAGTTTTATCCAGGCCAGTTGATTGAGCAATTCATTAAGCATTGCTGGAGCCGGGACCAGTGGCTCAATTGCATCTCCTGAAGGAAATTAGGACCAGTTAGCACCACATAAGTGGGCCATAACAGAATGGAGCCTCCCAGCACACTAGTGGCTGCAAGTCAGCAAACATTTTGTGTGTAGAAAGTATATATTTGCCATAAAAAAACTGATGCAAGTCTTGAGAGAAAGATGTGTTCAGGTTCTCAAGACACCAGGTGTCAAAATTTGGTTGTCAACACAATGCTACAGATCCTGATTTTCTTCATGTCTTCGTAGACCTCAGCTGTTCAGAGTTGCCTGCCTGCAGGGAGGAGGCAATGGATCAGTCCTGCAGTTGCCACCGGTTGCATTATCTGATTCTATGGTCAGTGCCTGCCAGTGGAAGGATTTTCCTTTCTAGACCTATTTAGATATTTTCCAGGTTGAAAGCTTCTCCCTCTTAGCTGATGCTGCTACCTCCCTGGAAAGACAAGGATGGACCCCTCTGTTGGTTTTTCCTGAGGTGGGAGCAGCTGTCAGACCCTAACAGAGAAGGTGGACTTTACAGCTGAAAGAAACTGGCTATTATTCTGCCAAGTAAAGTGTGTACGTGGATACTGAAACAGTTTGACTGCTTTCCCTTCAGTCTTGTTAGGCGTTCATTTTATTATGCTTTGTTGTTGAAAGTCTGAGTTCATTTTGGGACCTCTTAATTACAATGCTGCCTGCTTTGGAAATAAAATCTGCAATGCTGTCTGCAAGCAGTCACAGAGCAGAGAATTTGTGCCAGGCAAGCTAAAAAGAGATGTTGGAGGCAAATTTTCAGATGTAAAGGTCTCAAATTTATGGCGAGGCAGGTTACTGCAGGGGCATTTGAGCTGAGTCACTCTGTGTTAGGATGATGAAGATGGGGAGCAGCCACCCTGGGCAAGAACCCTGGTAGAGCACGGGCACTATGTCAGCATTTGCTATGCTAGTACCTGGTGTCATAGCCTTGGGGCAGCTGGTGTGAAAAACAGGAATGCAATTATGGGGATATCCTGTAGGTTTGGAGAAAAAGGCAGGCAAGAGCAGGAGAACAGATCAGATACAAGGTGAGGAATTTGTGTGCACTACAGATAGCATGGGCAGCTGCAAACTTGGTAAGCATATTATTTTGGAGATCACTGAGGTGAGATGCTTGCAATGGGAACCCGTTCTAGGCAACGTTTCCTGCCAACAAAATAAATCTCTGCAAACTATGGAAAGCATGCAGGCAGCTGCAGGGGCAGGGCAGGGAAGGGGAAGGGAAGTGGGGGCGAGTGGAGATGGTGAATGTGTAAGCATATGGATCAGCCATACGAAGTTTAAAAAGGGCAAGTGCCAAAGTCTTCACCTAGGATGCAGCAGCTCTGGTTCTGTGTACAGACTGGGCAATGAGTGGCTGGAGGGAAGCACTGTGGAAAGAGACCTAGGGGTCCTGGCTCATAGAAAGTTAAATCTGAATGAGCAGTGTCCTGGCAATCAGGAGCGCCAGCTGTGCCCTGAGGGGCATCAGGCACAGTATCACAGCTGGGCAAGGGAGTAGATTGTCTCACTCTGCTCTCCACTGTGGCAGCCTCACCTCAAGTGCTGAGGGCAGTTTTGGACACTGTGATATATGAAAGACATTAGGCTGTTAGAAAGTGTCCAAAGGAGGGCCGTAAGGATGGTGACGGGTCTGGAGGGGAAGTCTTATGAGGAGGGCTGAGGTCACTTAGTTTGCTCAGCCTGGACAAGAGGAGGCCTCATGGTAGTCTTTAGGATCCTCAGGAGAGGAAGCAGAGGGGAAGGTACACATCTCTTCACTCTAGTGACCAGTAACAGGACTCAAGATAACAGCATGAAGCTGAGTCAGGGCAGGTTTAGTTAGGATATGAAGGAAAAGATATTTTCCCGCAGGGGCTGCTTGGGTACTGGAACAGGCTCCCCAGGGAAGTGGGTACAGCATCAAGCCTGGCAGAGTTTAAGAAGCATTTGGACAATGCTCTCAGGCACAGGGCATGACTCTTGGGGTGTCCTGTACAGGCTCAGGAGTTAGACTCAATGATTGTGATGGGTCCCTTCCAGCCCAGCATATTGTGTGATTCTAGGATTCAATATACAGGAAGCAATCTCTAGTATAATGTATGCCCCAGTGTATAGGAAGATTTACTGGGAGGGGTGGTGGGGTATCATTCCAGCTAGTAAGAAAGCTGTAGCACAGCCATCACTAGAAGCACTCAAGTTTCACCTGTGTGTCAGGAGAGTGATACAGCCTTTTCTGCATGGGCACAATTATGGGACAACAAGGGACTAACACATTAGATGCCTGTCATTGTGCTCCAACTACAGGTCCTCTGAATGCTTCCAAGAGTACAGACAGGGTTTGCAAATCCCTCATAAGGAAACCCAAATCCGTCATGTCCAAGGTAAGGGAGAACCTACCTACACTATGACTGGTCTCTGCCACCCAAAAAGACAAGTATGCCAATTTTAAGCCTTAGCAGAAAAGCAGAGCCCAAGCTCAACAGCATGATGGGCAGACTGATTCACCAGTGCACACCAAGCAGTACATACAAAATCAATACAGGCATGATCTGAGGCTTTTCTATCTCCAAACAGCTCTACTGGCAGGGCTTCCCCACCAGGACTCCCCCCATTTCACCAAGGACAGCTGCACTAAGCAGAGTCTGGGGGCATTGGGTGTTGCTAATGTCTGCCAAATCCTTCCCAGGCCTTTTCAAAGACGCATGAGGAATGACACGCCATGGAGTTTGACAGCAGACAGATTTTACAGCGACAGTGTGGGGTAAAATGTTACTGGAAAATGTAACATTCACAAATATCTCCACTGAAAATCACAAGTGCTTGTGCTGTTTGTTTTCTCCTACATATATACATATTTTTGTAAAAAACGAAAAAGATGTGGAGAAGGGGACAAAGGATTCAGGCAGTCCAGCCCTTGCTGTACAGGACCATTTACTACTACAGGGTCCCTCCTCCAGTATTTTTCTGTCTGTATAAATGCATCCATTGTCACTAATAAGCCAGACCAAAAAATATAATTAGGAGTTCACTTGATATTCTACCTACATTTCTTTCCTTGCTTGATATTCTACCTGCATTTCTTTCCTCAAGCTGTATCCTACTTATATACCTCTTGCTACACTTCTGATCAGCTCCTCTACCTCAAGTTCACACCTTTCAAATTACAGGAAGACAGTTAGACTTCCCCAATTTTCCATGATAAACACAATTACTTGCTTTAATCTTTCTTCATACCTTGGCTCCCCTCCAGCACCTTAATAATTGTTGTTATTCTTTGAACTCTTCTAACTTGCCTGCCTCGATGCCAAGGAGATGTCCAGGGTTGAGCACTGAGGTATGGGTGGGATCTGACCAAAGCTGCGTACTAACTTCACCATTAGGAAGATTAGGTGTTTCTGGCAGGATGTGGGTGTTTGTCTATTCGCACATCTCATTGCTCCTGGCCAGGCTGTCCTCCAGCCGGCTGCAGTTTCCTACTCCCACTATCATTTGTTGGTTTTATTTAACCAAGTGATTAAAAGCTTCCAGAACAGTAATTAGAATGATCGTTCAAGTGACATGTCCTCTGGCATAAGAAGTGCCTGCAGGAATGGGTCAGACAGTGCTCCCATACTCACAGCCTCTGCAAGGGATCTCCACCCACAGCAAGCTGAATCCAAGTGCAAAGGCCCATGGCCTGAACACCATGACCACAGGCAGAAGAACCCCGGGGGTGCGTGGAGGGACTTGATGGCCTTTGAAACTTGGAGTCCTGCAAAGGAAGATTGCCTGAACGCAAGTCTGATATCTGGCCTAAATCTAGGGCAGGAAAGGCAGCTAGGGATACTCCAAAGTGGCAGCTGCAATCTTTTACTGTCAAGGAAAATGTAGCATAAAAGCCACCCACATGTGGCTGTACAGTCACATTAGCGCTAGCATCCTTAGCTATAATGAAAAGAGTTTCTGGTGATACATAACTACAGTATGGAATGATAACAAGTCACTGAACCACTGGTACAGAGCAAAGGCTGGGAAGTATCCTACAGGTAGATGACAAAAATCATCTGGACAGAAACACAGGAATGTAACATTTTCAATTTGTTCACTTTCTGCATATGTTCCTGGAACAAATTTCCATAAATAGAGGTAATGAGTCTTGCCTGAAAAGCCCTTCACATAAGGAACAGGCAGTATTAATAATATATTAGACTTCTCTTCAATACCGTTCTCATAGCTGAGAACATATGTGACCCTGCACAAGCTTCATCTTCTCTCATCTCTGTGCCTTGGGGGCTTCAGAGTAATTTCAAACTTTGAAAGTCTTCCCCTCCACTTTTTCCAGTTTCTGTTGTTCCTCAAGAGCTGTCTGAATTTCACAACATCCCCCGAGCAGCAGATAAGTAAAAAAATGCCTCAGCCGTAGAGAAGAAATCTAGGTTAATTATGTTGATAACTTAACCCCTGGGCTAATCTCTAGTCCTTAAAGGTAAGCAGATGGTCAGCTCACTGCAGGGAAGGGAGGACAGAGTAGCATCTCTCATTCACAACATGCAGGACCAGACGTGTCCCTGAGAGGATGGGCATTCCCAGCCTCCTCCCTTCCCCCACAGTAAGGTTTCATTTGCACCATAGCTGGCAGAGCGATACAGAACAGGGAACACAGAACCACAAGCAGGAAAACAAAAATCCCACCCAAGGTGAGAGTATTAATGATTCAAGTAAACAGTGCACTGGCAGGGACTGAAAACAGGGAGGGATAGGGAATGACAAGCACATATGGATGGGTCCTGACATACCAGAAATGGGGCGGTGAAACAAAATATCTGTAAGAAATACAGGTCAGACTCAATGTCATTGCAAGAATGGAGGAGACACATCTGCAAAATAGTCTCCAGACCCAAGTAGACACTGCAAGGCCTCCCAGGAGCACTGCTGCATGAGCTATGCCCCTCCCAAGGTGACAAGGAGGGAGGACCTTGTGGTCGGTGCTATGAATAGGTGTCCCAACTTCTGTCCTCAATTCTTTCAGTAATGAATGGATCAAGCAGCAACAAAGATTTTTGTCTCAGTTTCTCCATCTGTAAAAAAATTCCTCCTACAGCTTGCAGGGGATTTTGTAAAGCTTAAATACCTGTACAGTGGTTTTCATCCCTCGGATGAAAAGGAGCTGTGACATCTCACATCTCTCTTAGCAGTCAGTCCATTTCTTCAGCAGAGAGACTGGGATGGCAGTAGCTGCTCTGCCTGTTTAAAAGCTCCTTGGCTTCCACTGAAATTGCAGAAGAATCATTATTTTCTCTCCTCCGTATAAACAGCAAATCCCAGGAGGAGAATAGATGATAGGTTTATGTGCAAATAACTGCAGTGTATAGAAAGGACTCTCCACATCAGCAATTTTGGCAATCATTCTTCATGGCAAACCCACCCTTTCTGAACTTAATCCTCCAACCACTGTAGCAAGTGACTTCCCAAATTCTGACACTCTGCAGGCCGTCTGCTCAGAAGGAAAAGGTGTCCACAACATGGGAACATTTAGTCTCACAGAGAAACAGAAATTGGGATCTTCAGCCAGATTGTTATTTTTAAAGGTGCCGTTCAACAGTAATGGTCGTGTTGCAAGGTTGCATGGCAGTATTTGGGATTCCTGTGTGAACCACAGCACAACTGTCAAGTTGCTAAGCTAATGCACAATGTGTACATTAAACAATTACATCTGAAGGTGATGGGACCAGCTGGTGCACATTAGAGGCATTTTACTCATTTATGCGACAGCCTGAGTAGCCTTCCCTTAAATATGCACTTGGTGGGCCCCAGGTGGGCTGCACTTTGGGAAAAGGGGGGAATATAAGAGAAGGTGGCACCTGTAAAGCCATGGATAAATTTACCTGGAGTATTGCAGGCAGAATCACTTGAAGGAGGAACCCTGTTTTGGATTCAGCCGGTATGAGGCTGCACAGCTGTGCTTGGTGTGCTGAAATGCAAGGGGCATGAGCCTATACCCAGTGCTGCACTGAAGCAATCTCATGGCTTTCAGACCAGAGCTGGCTTTCATCCGTGGGCTCAGATAAAAGGTCAAGAGAGCTTCTGCCTGCAGTATCTCATGTAGTCATTGTCCACATCACCTCCCTGTGAGGCTGTAAATCCCTTCTTTCCTTTCCCGCTCTCTGTTCCCTTTCCATAGCGCAGGTTCTTTTGGGAGGCAGGGATATACGACACTGAGTAACAACTCAGCACCATTAACAGAGGCACATACACAGAGGGATGGTTCACAAAAGGAACTCCTGCTTCCCTGAGGAAACTGCACACAGCTTCACCTCCCAGCAGCACCCTCCAGGCAGAAAAATAATTGCTATCTAAGGACCCCTTCTCACTGCTGCCTCTGTGTGCACCCACACACCCAGCTTTGCTCACCCAGATACATTTTAATGGCTCCCTATTTCTTCTGGTACTGCATAACCAACTAAGCTCTTCCTCTTCTTCAAATTTCAACATTAATAAAACACATTCGAAAATAATGCCTATAACCAGCAGCACCAGCCTTTCATAGAGTATTACTGACTCATGACTGGCATGAGGAGCCAGGCATCTCCCTGGGTCCTCCAAGTGAGATGGCTCACTGGATCCTTGCCCACCACCCCAGCCAGCACACTGACTTCTCCAGACTGAGGGACCCTGGGCATGTGCTGTGCCCCTTGGCGTGGCAGAACTGTGGGTAGGCAGACGTCATACCCTCAGTGTCGCTGACAGGTGCTTAAGCCACAGGTTCCCTAAATACTCTTCCAGATACAGGATACAACCAGGAAACCTCAAAGAAAAGCTAGCAGCACTCACTCTGCTAGAGCTGGCAGTACCAGTGGGGTAAGAGCAGGAAAGATGCCTTATTGTGTTCCAGAATCCTGCATGCATTTGTGGACAAAGGCACTAAGCCTGCTCCAGTGTTTGCATGGTACCAGCAGCATCATGCACCAGTTGCTCTGTACTGAGCTTACCACCTCATTTTGTCTCCTCTGTGGAAAGGATGTTATTGGTGCTGGAAGAAGAGGCAAAATGTTTTAAGCAGCAAGGAAACACCTGACAATGCAACACTGGTAACATGAATGTTAGAAACTGTATATGGGAAGGAAGCATTTTGTTTCACTCCTCAAAATATTTGGGCTTGTAAAAACACAAATGTAGGAGGCAACGGTGGGCAGGACGGTTGGGACAGATGGAGAGATTTCTGTATCTAGGTCTTGGAACCTGTGGTTTATTGTAAAAGGGCGTGGGTGAAAAGGCCCTGCTTTGAGCTGCCAGCCACAGCTAGGAGCAGGGCAGTAAGAGAGTAAGAGGAAAAAGGTAAGACAGTAGTAAGAAAAAGAGCTAAGAAAGTTAAGAGAGAGAGCTAAGAGCATGGTAAGAGGAAAATCTAAGAGAGCAAGGTTCCCGTTACAATACAATGAATCTTTTTCTGTGTTGAATATTCTAATTTTTACTAACTAATCTAATACGAGATAAAAATCCTATAGCATTTACATATAGCTTATAAGAACCATTATATTACTATACTGTGTTACACTTTAAACCCTAAAAACTACTCTTTGGACTCCTTCTGCAGAGCTAGAAGGGTCTTTTCTGACCCTTGGACCTACCAGCAAGCAGAGGGAATTGTTCAATCAAGAGGGGATTACTTTCAGCTGGCCATCCTATTGTTTTCTAGTTATTTAGTAACTAAGGTTTGGTATCTCAAAGACCACTTTCATTTCAATCTTGCTTATAGTTTCTATATACTCAAAATTTTTTGCCAGGCAATCATATTTATAAGGTTTTCCTGTTTCATCCTTCCCAATACACAAAAACACAGGAAAGATCAGTTTCTCCTTTGATTCCAGGAAGTCAGACTGATAATGAGCAATTACAGGACTTAGAACTTCTTCCACATGTGCACCAGCATTGAGCATGTTATTTAGCAAAGGCCAGTCTAAAGGAAAAATAAGCAATTTTGTTCCTCTCCCAGCACTTGTCTGTCCTGCTAAGTCACAACAGCTATCCCCTCTACCCTTCACATGGCCTGGGAAGATACCAAGACACTAGGCATAAAATCGATTCTACTATTCCAGGGTGCTCCAAGATGGGCAGGTGTGACCCTGTAGGGCCCTGAAAAGGAGGGAAGATGCACCACATTTCAGGGAGGTTTTCCTCCCCTGAATCACTTGAAGGGGGAACCCTCCTTTGGATTCAGCCCAGCACTACCTAGTGATAATTTCTAATCCATCAGCAGAGAGACTACAGAAAGTTGGAGAAGACAGATGGTGTAGCAAAGATGGATAAGCCTTATTGCTTGGCTACAGCCTGTACTTGTTGAGGTTACGTGCAGGATTTCAGAAGGTTCCATCCTCTGTGTAAGCTGCTACTTGCCCAGAGACAGCCAGCCCCAACATACCAGTGAGTTGCTGGCTCAGTGTGGGAGCAGCACAGGCTGCTGACAAAAAGGATTGCAGATGGCCTGCAAGGAAGAGGGATCCCTCCTCTGCACAACCTCACAGGGCTTTTGGTTTGGGACCAGAGGGGGAATAAAGACATTTTACATTCATCCAGCACGCTGCCGTGGCACAAAGCACAACCCCCACCAATCCACACACTGCCTCCTTTCACCACAAGCAACAATCACCCTTCCCAGTTTTATCTGCTGGAAAAGGAGGCACTCAAATTTTGTAGCAATTCAAAATCAGAGCCTGGGACAAAGAGATGGGAGTTGCCCTGGCTCCCTGCAGCTGGTTCTCCTCTCCTTCAGGAGCACCCACACCCGCCTCACTCTGCCCCTGCCCTCAGCCCAGCTCAGGGACAGTGGTGGCACAGAGAAAGCTCATGTGCCAGCCAACACCAACCTTGTTCCCAGCAGGGCTGCAGAAGAAGGATGATTAGGTCTTTGGATTTTTGTTTTTATGGGTTTGCAATAGTCCGAGGCCTGAGTGAAAATTAATGTATGGATGGGTCTTTTTTACACATGATTTTCAGGGTTTTTTAAGATACATTAGAAATATTAGATCTCAGCTTTTTAATTTTTGCCAAAGACATCTCCAGTGAGCTAATGAAATAGTCACATCACAACCAATGGAATAGAAGCTTGAATAAGGAAACTGAAAGAAACATTGAAATCTTACCTTCTGCTTTATGTTAACATTTAATTAAACCAGTTGCCTGACAAATGCTATGCAAAATAGCTCTTTTCCTGAATGCCAATGCAATTTTCAGACAAAGATGAAGAAACTTCACTCTACACTTTTTCCGATTTCCAGAAACACTCCAGGAAAACCTGGGAGACAGCTTCCTGATATTTCTTGTGAGAGTAACAAGTAGAGGAAAGAACCAAATGTACTCCAGGAGATTTCAGACACCTACAGATAATGGCACAGGCATCAGCAGCACTGCAGTAACCTCCACAAACCAGCAATGGATCAGTGAAACATGTGGAAGTCTGACAAAAGAAACTTCTCTGCTCCCAATGGCAGCATATATTTCTTTTTATGGGACGCCTTTTAAACAAGGCAAAGCAAATAAACCTGAGTCATGACATCTAGTTCTGCTCTTAGATCTCTGCAGGATGCATGAACCTTGGCAAAACCTCTCCTGTTCCTACCCCCTAGTCTTGCCTCCCTCCAAACAAGGATCTCAGGGACATTTTTGATGCTGAAAGAGGAAAATTCATTTTGACAGATCCAGGAGGAATAAGTGGCACTCCCCAGATTTGTGCTAGCATAGACAAGACACAAGTCCCTCTTCCTTCACACTGAGTGAAGATGCCAGTCACATCCAGGACAAGGGTGACACAGGCCTCTTGCACAGCTCCAACTATTGCAAACTGAACATGCACCCATGCCCTTGATTTAATGAATAAAACATTAGAAAGCCCACACAAAGCTCCCTGCCCCACTTTCAAAAAAATCAAATCAAAACAAAAACAACAACCCAAAACTTAAAGCTCAGTGGACCAAAGTCGCATTGCTGAATCTGAGCGTGGTCTGAGAGCAGACTGTGCTTTATACCGTCTTCTGCTTCTGTGGAATGTGCTGAGGGTGTTATTTACAGCAGAGGCATTGTTGCACACCAGTTACTCTTTCTCTGGGAGCTGTGGAGGCTGCAGGAATAATGAGATAATTATCCCCATTATTCCCAGCAATGGTGGGAATGAGACCGCCTTTGTCACCTGCTCCAGACAAGCTTGGAAGGTTTTGTTCTACCAGCAGAGCCACCTTAGTGGAGGCTCCCAGGCCACTTCAGCTGAGGTAGCACCCTGTTGCTCACACAGGGGCACAAAGACTACAGCAAACCCTGGATGTCCCCATACAGCAGAAATTCTCTGACTGGGAAACACGGAGAGCCCGGCATGTCCCCACTCCCCGCAAAACGCACAGTGTGCCCTGCCTGGGTGAGGATCATCGGGAAATGCAGACAGCAGATGGGAGGGAATTAAATTCAGATTGAGGAAAGACTCAGGCCCCCCCAGAACTGAGACTTGTTTCTGGCAATACGCAGCTGAAAAGCACTTAGATATCAGCAGTCCTTGTTAATTCACCAGAGGGTATTATCCAGGCTTGTTACAGATTGATGTTCAATGTGCTACAACTGTTCAATAGTTACCCTCAGCGCTTGGCCTGGATAGGGATGCAAAATCTAATAGCCAGAAGTTGTTTCTCTTCCTTGCTTGATCATTTTGCTGATCTCTTGGCCTGAGTGTAATGGATCAGATTAGAAGGCTTTATTTTTTTTTTCCTTTTGGCTTCTTAGTCTCCTTAAGCAAGATTCACACTTCTGTGGGCCACTTGTCCTCACTGCCAGGAGCATTAATTAGAGCTGATAAGAACCTGCACTACCTGCTTTGGCACAGAAACAGCATCATGGAGAAGCAACTTGAACCAAGAACTCGACAGAGAGGCTACCCTCCCTTACAACTCAACACATACAATGGCTCCACACACATTGTAGCAGTTTAGAGCTCATTGGGAAGCCAGAGAAAGGTTGTGCCAAACCTGACAGCAAAAGTTCAGCTCAAAGACCTTAATGTAAAATTACAGGCTGCACTGCTCTGCCTACAGGTGAACTAGATGGGCCCTTCCACCCTAATTGTTTTCACCAATCTGAATTTCAGGGAAGACACAGGACTGCTGGCTTCATAGACTACAAAGCCACCATAATTAGGTAGCACCTTGATGCAATATTCCTCTTGCTTCAGCTAGCATGACAGCTAGCTTCTCTCCTATGGCTGAGAAGCTCAGCAGCAGCTGCAGCTACACCTCACGCTCAGCAAACCTCTCAGCTGCAAGGCTATTTGCAATGGATGGCAAATCATCGTCCTTGCGGCAGTCCTTCCCCCCAAACCCCATCGTCTGGCTTTCACCAGCCCCCAGCTCAGTGGAGCCCCTGTGGGCCTAATGGCCACCTGGGGACAAGCACAACAGAGCCAGTCATCCCAGACCCGCACACAACAGCTGCATCTGCAGGGGCTGTGCCCGTGACTTGTTGAAGCTATTTCAGCAGAGAAACAAAACCCTTTTTCTGCTCCCCCATGTTTTAAAGTGGGTATCAGGCACAGGAGAATACTGCTGGCTTTGCATACAGCTGTGGCACTCTCACCCTGTACCACTGGCAGCAGAAGAGCTGTTCACTGGAGGACCTACTGCGACCAGCACTGAGCTCTGGGGGCACACACCCCATTTACATCCTCAGCTCCTGGCAACTCTCCTTGAGGACTCCCACCTGCTCACCAGGGAAAGCTACCAGGTGCCAGCATCCTCTGCCTCCCTTTTCTGGGGCAGCAGAGGAAGGCAAATGAGGAGAGGTTCTGCAGGGCTATGAAAGGAAAGAAGCTAAATATTTTTGGCAAGTAAAGAGCACAAGCTGAAAAAAAAAATTGGACAAATTGTGTAGATGATTCAATGAAACAGATTTTAAAAGGCAGGTCTGGTAGTACTTCCTCCAGTACGCCCAGGTTTCTTTCTTTGTCTCTTCCAAAGTAACTTAAGAAGAAAATTAAATCAGTTCCTTATGATATCCAGGTAGTAATTAGCTCATGAAGTAAAGACATATAGATTTTATGGATGCCAGGGACAAAACAGGGGTTGAAACACATAGCTTTGTTTCTATTCCTTTTTTCACTTCCTGTCAGCAGCCAAAGCCTAGGTAAAAGCCCACACATCCCTTTCCCTGCCTACCTTATGTCTCTTTTAAACTAGGCAAGAGCCATCAGCTTTCTAGTTTGATTCCAGGAAAATCCAGTGCCTGTGCCCAGGAGAGGGTTGGCTGGGATGTCTCTTTCCCAGTAAAACTCTCAGCCATCCCAGCCTACAGCTGTGCTAGCCCTGCAAAGCCAGGCTGTTGACCTTTTCCTGGTACGAGTCTCTCTGCATCTTTTATGAGGGGATTGTTGTTTTCTCATGGGTTACTCATTTTGGTGCTCAGATAGAAAGGATCCATTTAATCAGATCTTTTATTCCCTCCCTCACCCACACATGCACACATGTACCGCTCCCCCATGGCCAGCTGTCTGTGCGCACACACACACACCACACATTGCCTTTTGGGTGCCTCCCATCACACACTGGGTTTAATTAAACACCCTGGAGGCTTGTTTCTAAACATATAATTGATAGATTTTTTTGTTTTCCTCTTTTTTTTAATACCCTGACTGCTGCAATTCTGAACTCAATAAGGTGAATGACAAAATTCAGAGGGGGAGGGAGAGCATGGCAGCCCTCAGGTCTGAGCAGCATGATGAACCAGGCCACACTTGGCATAGAATGAAGGAAAACTTGGTGGCAGTCCCCAAGGAAGCCAGATCCTCACCACAGACTGCAAGCACCCTGCCAGTCCTTAGATTAATTGCATCCCAGTCATTAGGAAGGAAGGACTGGAATCACCATGTAATTTCTGGTAGTCTGACAGTGGGCAGTGTGATATGGAAAGGTCCCACAAAAAGAAACTTTACCCTCCTCTTGGTGTCCTGTGCTGCTGACGGCACCCAAAGTCATAACTGCAGAGTGCCCAGAGACAGGAAGGCACATAAAGCACTCCACTGATACCCTGCAATGTTCTGCCTTCACAATCAGGAGGAGCTTTTTAGGCAAAAGTGCTCAGAAACTTGAAAAAGCAAAATGTGCCCTGAAGTACTGAGAAGGAAGAAAAAGCCAACCAGATTGCAGCAGATCTGCCATGCTGATCAGAGACAGAAATGCCCTCCTGACACTACAGATGACTAAAAGTCTAAAACATGAGTTTAAAGCATGTGCAAGAAAGGCTAAGCTTCTGACTATTGTCAGAAGTTAACTGAGAAAGCCTAGAAGGAAATCCCCCCAGGGATGCCATCACTTGGGCTGGAAAGGTCCTTCCAACTCCTGTTGGTGCAGGCTTTCTTGTCCAACTGAGTCTATGGTTTCCAAGACATCTAATTCAAATGACACAATAAGATTAATTGGGTGCATTATTTACTAAAAAAACTCGCCCAGGTTTTATGCTGGCTGCTCATCTTCATGATGGATCCAAATCCAATGCCCTTGCCATGCCAACACTGAAAATAGAAAAAGGTTTTACTTTGTGAGAAGGCAGAAAAAAAGAAGTGACAATAAACAACAAGTTGCTGCTCAATATCTCTGGGAGAACTTGCATCCGCCCTGAAAAGGCAGAGAAACAAGGACACTGGGATGGAGGAGAAAGGGAGGAACTCCAGACTAGCTTTGCAGTGCTGGATATTTGTGTAGCAGGAAAAGCATTTAATTCCCATGCACCGGCCAGGAGGGCAGGTGAGGGAGAAGCTGCAGGTTGGAGTGATCAAACCATTGTGCAATGAATGCTGAGTCTAAATGCTGCGAAGAAAAGGAAAGCTGCCAGGAGTCTGCCCCTGCTCTGCCCATCCTGTGACTCCACAAAGGTGATTCCACACGCTAGCCCAGCCTGCCCTAGCTTGTACCACACTTGGCCTACCTCCTGGGTTTGCTGCCAGGCTTAACTCAGGATCTGCAATGGCCCATGATGAAAAGCACTGTCTAAAGCAGTGCAAAGCACTGCATACACTGGTCTCTGACAACAGTAGCCAGCTGTTTTGCTACATCACAGGGCAGACAAAGGCTCACCACACACAGCACTGGAAGTCAGGCTCAGCCTGGTCCAGCACCCATGACAACAAAAGCCCCATGCCTGAGCTGACGCTGGGTTTAGTAGCACATTGCAACCTTCAGTTAATGCTTTTGCTAGGAAAATTACTCTGAGTTATGAATTACTCTGTTGGTTAAAGCCTGGTGCTAAAAAAAAACCCAGAATGCCAAGGTTTTGGATTCAACGCCTGTATGAGTCATTCACTTTAGAGCTGGACTTGATGATCTTTGTGTGTCGCTTCCAACTCAGAATATTCTGTGATTCTCATACCAGAGTGCACCTTATCTTCAGACAGCCTTCATATTCCTCCCATTCCTTCAGAGACATGCCTCTGCCCTTCCAAGTTTTATTCCTTGAGATAAGGGGGATATTTTTGCTCAGCACAGGCACAAATCAGAAGCCACACTAACCCAAGATATAGGCTGAGCAGCACCTGTAGGATCTGTGCTAGAGGGAGCATCTCATCTTACCCCTCAAGGGAGGGCACAGGATCTCTCACTGCCATTGAGGCTGCCCAGGGTATTAGCCCACAGTTGTTCCTTTTTGATGTGAGAGGAGGCAGGCATGTGAGCCCAGCTCAGTGTGCATCGTACTCTCCATCAATCAAAGGGATGAAAGTTGCAGTAACCAAGGCCAGAAAGTGCCTCAGCTGAGCTGAGCTATAACTGCTAACCACAAAACTCAGCAACCTTCCTGTTCTGTAGTGTACAAGCTCAGAGATATCCAGCTTTACACACCCACTCCCATCCCAAATACTCAAGGAATCCCTGAGTAGCAGCACTAAAGACTAGATTCCTGCAGCCTGCTGGACTGGATATTCTTGTGCCTAATACTCTGCCTAAATCCACATTATAAACCTCCTTTCCCTCAGAAGAAGTTTCCTTTCTTAATCTGGCTGTATGATTTGATGACTTCTGGCAAATGCAGTATTTTGGAGACTCCTGTTAAACAGGGCTAAAAGTGGCAACAAGGTACAAAGCTATAAAGGTGAAGTTGACAGTGCAACTTCACAATCTTTTTCTCAAAGTAAAGCTGGGGTTTAAAAGGATTCTGCGAGTCACTGTTTAGTATACTGCACCCTAGGGTCTCAAATCGTGTCTGAAAAGTTTGGGCTAAATAGTGATATCTATTCTTGGCCTAATTTGGGCAATAGATTTTTCATTACTTTGAAATATTTTACACATTTGAAGTGAATTGTATAAGAGAATATTGATGTACTTTTCTTCATCTGAGTTAATTCCTTCCTGCTCATTCCATTAGGAGGTGGGAGTGCAGACAAAAATGAAAGTGCTGCAATAGCAATTGAAAATACTGTTCCTCACCGAAGGCACAAGCCAAGACTGGTGCCTGGGCTGTAATAAGAAGGTCAGAGCTAGACACATCCATGCCTGATTCCATAGCGGTGGAGAGCAACCTCACACCATGGCATGAGGGCATCACCTCATGGAACGCCAGTGGGTAAAAAGGAGTAACCTGCTGGAAGGGAGCTTCAGCCCAAGCACTCACATTGCCCTTCTCCCCTCTGGCAGTCAGGTCCTATAGTACAGGCACCCCAGCTCAATTGCTGTGTTGGCACGGGAGCCAGAGGTGAAGGAAAAGAGCAGAAACTGTTTCAGGTTGCGTGAACCCATCTCCACCAAATAGGATTACCGTACGCAATCCAATTGGCCAAGGTGGGTCACATAGCTGAAAATAGTTTTGTACTCTTGCCCTCTCAGCTGGTAAATAGCTTTCAACCCCTAAAAGTGCTGAGTTGTGCCATGCATTGGTGGAAACAGCTTGCACAAAAGTGAGACAGCTTGAGGACGAGGAAGGGGAAACCTGGGCACTGGGTGAAATGCTGCTAAGGCATATTTGGGTCAAAAGGACATCCTGAAAGGAGACACGGGAGAAAAAAAAAAAAGTAAAAACAAATTCAAATGACAAAAGCAAAACCAAAAACCCCACACCCCTAACAAATGAGTTTGAAGTTGCAAACCACTCAGTTTAATCTATTATTTCTATTTATGCACATCACATACAAAATGCCTGAATAGTTAATGTGGGACTATAAACACAGGGAGCAGCATAGAACAGAATCTACTGGCATACAGAGTCTGGTCCTCTTAATACAATCCCTTTCACAGACAGATCAAAACTCATCCTAAAGCCTGTCTAGGAGTTTCGTTTCTGTTGTTCTGCTTGTAAGCTATGCTCCAAACTTCCCCCAGCTAACAGTATGAAACTGTGGTTTAATTCCTAGACTAGATTACCACAATTGATTGTTGCAAACACCTTCCCTTAGCCTTAAAAACTCTTCCCTTTTCGCACTGTTTATCTGCTAACATATTTACAGAACACTCTCATACTCCCCCCACTATTTTCATCAGGATAAGCAGTCCAAGCTCTTCTTATCTCTCCTTGTGGGACAAGCTTTCCTCTGCCTCATCATCTTGACAGGCTTGCTCAGCAAGATGATCTAAGAGCACATCCCTTTGCTCAAAGGAGAAGTCAAGGTTTTGAGAGGCTTCTTCTTTGTGGCTGTTGATTGGATTTTTTGTTGGTTGGTTGTTTCAAACAAACTTTCTCCCTTTGTTTTGGTCACTAGATTTTTTCAATGTCAACATTTTAGGTTTCTCTGTTCTCAGGGGATTTGCATTCTTCAAGCTTTTTTAAAGGTCCCTGCACTCAGCTATCAGTACAGCCCCAGTACAGCCCATCAGTTGACTGTCCCGATACCATGGCCATTGAGATGAGAGGAAGGAGGGGCTGAGGCATGAACAACTTAATTTTTGCCCTCTGGCACAGACAATTCAAACAGGAATGACATCCTAGCAGCCAGCACAAGGCAAAATAAAAGCACACTCACAGCAACCCTGAACACGAGCCTTTGTCCCACCAAACCCACCAGGATGGAGAGGTGATTAGAGTTCAGCAGGGCTGTCTTCTTCCTCCTGTCCCTGCTCTGCCTAGCACTTATAGGATGATCATAGCATATGCTCATGCCTCATGCTCCATTTCCATTAGTATGAGATGATGCAACTTTTACTGCAATTTGCTGAGGAACACTGCTGTCCAAACTGATGAAACAGCAATTCAGCAGAGGACACAGGAGGTACTTTAGAGAAATGACAAGGACACCAGACAAGCTTTCACCACATTTATCAAAGTGCTTGCAGTATCATTTTGAGGCGGCAGTGACAGTTATAAATAATGAGAAAAGCTACTCTGCATCTAGAGCATTTTAATAAATAAAAACGCAAAAAAGAAGCCTAAACAGCACAGTTAGTTCTGCTTCTGCAATCTTTCAGGTTTTCTAGCAATGTATATTATGAATTATCCTCTCCTTTGTAGTCCCTGACAGCATAACTCCCCCGGATGACACACCTTTAGCACAGACATGATCTTTCATATGCAGAGTGCAAGTTATTGCAATTTTACTGGCAAATGCAGAGCTCTGCATTTGTGTGTGCACTTGTATATGATTTCACTCACAGCTGCTTGCCCAGCTTTCAGGCACAGAATAAACCAGATCAGGCACTTTGCTGCATACTCTAAGTCTATGCACATTCCCTTCCAATCGCTACTGCTTTTGGGGATAGCAATTATTTTGAAGGATCCATTTCCTATTTTGACATCCAATTTTGATTCTCTGTGATGAATGGCAAAGGGAAGAGCAGGAAAATACCTTCTGAAACACAGCTTAGCCAATGTCCCACCTTCCTGCCCAGCAGTATCCCCATTGCCTGGCTTATTCAAGGACAGATGACACAATGTTTAGCAGTCTTCCAGCACAGGCTCAGAGGGCAACATGAAGCGCACTCAGAGGATCAAAGCAACATTTTCAATTACTGCATTTCCTCACATACTGTTAAAACACAGCCTAACCTCGTTGGACAGCAGGACCATCACACAAGTACACACAGCAGCCCACATTCCACTCTGAGAGGATTCATTGCCAGAGCACTCACAGATATCTCTGGATAGCACCATTCTGGTGATGCAGCCTGTGGCCTTTTTCAATGGAGGTTCACCACTATAAGTGTTGTGCTTTATTCAGCCTTTGCTGCACACCCTGTGGCTCCTGCCCTTTCACATCTGGCTTGAGTGATGCCCACTGTATGGCATGGTAAGTATGCTCTCTCTGCTAATGTAATTCACGTCCTAATTAAACCCCTGCAGAAAGGAGGCATTTTCTCTGTGACTTGTTGCGAGTTACCTGCACAGACTTGCTGAAATGCAGTAGTGGCTGCTGCCACAGCATCCTCCCTGCAAGAGAGACAGGAAGAAAATGGCCCCTGCTGAAAATATTGACTTCACTGATGTGTACTTAGAAGTGCCAGTCCACTGGAACTTCCCAGTCTCTGCTTCAGTATGGCAGGCAGAGTGAGCTGGGAGATGCCTGCAGCATCTGCTGCCGGGGTCCTGGGTGTGCTGGAGAAATATAACTGCTGTGTCAGTGGGAACCCACCTCTCCTTCCCTGTCTGTCCAAACATACCTGGATCTGAAAGAAGCAGCACATATTAACAAAATCATGAAACGCCAGCAGGCATAAGCTGCTTGTTCTCCCTTCACCACCTACTCTCAAGGGTAGTCACTGCAGGTCATGTGATAAAGTAAAAAAGGGACAACAAATAGCTCCAGACCATATTTATAGCCGAATTTAGGGGTGTATATATTTAGAGAAACTGTTGGATTTTCTTGGGGGCTAGCTTCTGCATTTCCTTTTACTTAATTGAGAGTCCCAGGTGATAACCTTGTGTAGATTCATTCATGAAACTAAAATGCAATAAGCTGAGCTGAACTATCATCACAGTCTCATAGCTAAAGACTCCTAATCTGGAAATTAAATGCTGAAGGTTCTCACAGCAACATCATCTCAGGGTTTAATATGCTCTGTACCCAGCAAAACAGTCTTCTAAAAATAAAATTAAAAAACAAAAACACAAAGAAATATTCACACAGAAATTATAGTCTTCTCCAAGTGCAAAAAAAGACAGGAATTTTTTTCCTAAATGTCACAATTTAGAAACCTATTCATCTGTGACATTTATATTACAGTAACACAAGCATCTGTATTTTTCTCTTCTTAAATTCCCAACAAACATTCTCCACTGTGTAAAAAAAATAAAATAAAAATCCAGCTGAGTAACATATTATCTCCTACACATAACCAGAGCTGCTCACTCTGAACATGTTTCATATGCTGCACCAGAGTAAACTCTCTAAGAGGAAGTGCAGCATTCAAAAGCTGTCTGGTAAGAAGGTCCCCTCATGCAGGATTATATACCCCAGAAATACAAAGATTTCAACAATTCGTTGGCTGTATTAAAACTTGCCTGAAGTTTCTATACTGAAAATTGTCACAGGACTCCAAGAATTTCAGTGGGACTCAAACTTATTTTTCTCTGGGTGCCTTGCACTTCACCATTTGGTAATATTAATATAAAGTCTGATCCTGCTGAGCTCCTTGGTGCTCCCTAGGGAAATCTATGGAGGCTGTCAGCTGAAGTGCTGAGCATAAGAGCACTCCAGCTCCTATAGCCTCAAACAGCACCAAGTGCTGAGCTGCCTCAGAGTGTGCCACCACTAACACAAATTTGGAAACATTTTTTAATTAGTTTGTTTTCTATCCCTTTTTTCTTCCTCGTGGCAAAGAGCAAGAAGTGCTCTTCTAATTAAGAAGTTGTGACTGGCTTTCCATCTTTTTATATTACAAATAACTCCTCACAAAAGTTCAAAATAAAGGTCCCGTCCTTCACACTCAGGACACAAATTCCCATAGTCCAGGGAACAGGGCATGCTGGATTTCCAGGGCTTCTGCTGGCAGCAGAGAAACAGTCTCTGATCTGCTCCAAGCCTCCACCACCAACCTGAATGAGCCCCACACCTCTTGCAGGACTCAGTGCCAGTCCTACATCACCAGTCCTATCAGGCTGCCAGGATGGGATGTAAGCTGAGGGCCTGAAGGCAAGACCTCTAGACCCCTGCATAAGCTCCATCATTTGTGTGCTGCAAAGGTCTTCTTCAAAAAATGGAAATCAGGATTGCAGGAACTCAGTACTCAATCAACAAATGAATGGTACTCAGAAGAATCAAGAAAGCTGAAAAGAGGTGCAGCTAAATGAAAATTTTAAGTTACCAGAATTAATTATTACCTTTGCTTCTGAGCAAGTTACCCATACAAAAAGAAGAGAAAGGTTTCTCCTTCATGTCTGCTGTGAACTAGAGATTTAACACATTGTAACCGGTTTTAGTGGGCTTTGTTTGCTGCCAGCTTTGGTAGAGGTCTGTCTGGCCTCATCACTGTCCCCACACTCTAGCTGGTTCTTCTTACAGCAGCAGAGAGGGAAGCCTGCTCTGCTACTGCCCGTCCTATGCCTGCTCCACTGAATTTAAATGTCATCAGTGTGACACTATCTGGGGAAGAACAAACACAAACCTGGAATCCCTTACCTCTGCCCCTAGAGTGACAAAAAACAAAAAACCAAAAACTGATTCACAAAAGCAGCACCCACAGTCAGCCTGGGACACCACAGTGTCTGGAGCACCTTTGTGGCTTGCCAAATTGGGGTTTCTCATGCCACCAAGGGTTCCTGGATGTTAAAAGCAGCAGAAGCAGGCAAGTTATTCCACACCTTGCTGGTAAGTGGAGCTTCCCCATGGTGGAGGGTGGAGACCAATCCATCATGATACCAGCATTATCTAGAGGGAAAACTCAAAAAAAAAAAAAAATTAGCAGAGGGCTGTTAGCTCTCATCCACATCTGACTGTTCCAGCCTAACCCGCTCACCGTGGAGGCAGCCCTGACAAAGGCTCCAGGCGGTGGGATGGTGCAGTAGGCTTTGCCCACTCTCAGCAGTCCCAGGGCAGGCCAGATAAAGGTTTCTCTGTCCTATCTTTACCCTGAAACCTTGGAAATGGAGAGGTGCACCTGCCTGTCTGGAAACAAATGCCAATCCAGGGAGCTTGTTCCATGGCAGGATGTGGTTTTTAGACGGAATCTTCAGGAACAAGGCACAGGTCAGCTTTGACCTGAGGCATCAGCATGAACTAGGATACAGGCTCACCCCCATGCACATGCCCGCTCGTCCTTCAAGCGTTTGGCAAAGGACCCTATCTCATCCTATCCCCTGCTACCACTCCAGCCCAATTTATCCTTCCATTTTTTATTATCTCGTTGCCACATGAAAACCAGCTGCAATTCAAACAAGCTTCTGCTAGACCACAAAGACAGAAGTGGGAACAGGCTGGGACTACTTTAAATGAGTGGCATGTTGCCCAGGGCCGGGAGCCTGTCCCCCACCAGCCCGGCGTCCCGGGCGTCAGTGGAGGGGCTGAAAAGCCGCATTGAGGAGAGCGGGGATGTCAGGGCTGGCTGAACATCCCGTCCGGGAACAGTGGGCTCCTTGTTCGCTCGCCGGGGCGGTGGGGAAGCCTCAGCAGAAAGCCTGTTATTCAAATGGAAATCAGGGCCTTGCTCCCAGCCGGGAGGAGGAGGAGGAGGGTTGCTGGCTCCTCACAAACAACAAGAAGATTGCTGGGAAGTTTGGATGGGGAAAAGGATACGGGGGCACAGGAATGGAGGAGGGGGGAGATGCTCCCCGGCACATCCACAGCACAAGTGGTTGCTGGAAGGCGGAGAACAATAGGGAACAAAACCCTTTGCCTGTGAAGCACCCCGTAACTTGCCCCGTGAGAAGAAAATGCAGTAAGGCTGGGCATCTAACATGCCCATGATCCCAAAAACATATCCCAAATTCAAATGAGACACATCACACATGGAGGAATACCAGCTGCAAGAAATAAGGCCTTGTGCCTGTGGTCTTGCAGCAGACCTGGTGCAGAGACGTGCTGATAACTCAATGCAAAAAATGCTTATCAAGTTCCAATAAATGTCTTGCTCTTCTTTAAGCACTAGAACCTGTGGATCCATTCCTTTTCAATTATTTTTTCCCTGGTGAAGGAGTGGAACAAGGTGAGAGGAGGGAGTAGTATCAGCAAGAACTTGTGTTTGATTATTACATAATAGCACAGCTTTCCAGTCTGCAAGGAATGCAGCAGCTCTTCACACAAGCCATCTGAGTGAGCAATTCAGCAATGGAATAAATCAAGGGAAACTCTCAATAAATTAAACCAGAATTAAATTAATCAAGAGGAGACATCATTACTTCAATTACAGAAAATTCTACAAGCCAACCTGTGGCTTTACTTTCACAGCTGTGCTTGTGCTACTCTGTGTTGCTATCAGTCAAAATTAACTCTAGGTAGAATCACAGAATGGTTTGGTTTAGAAGGGATATTAAAGATCATCTAGCTCCAGACCCATGGACAGAGACACATTCCTAGACAAGGTTGCTCAAAGCCCCACCCAGCCTGGCATCAAATATTTCCAGGGATGAGGCATCCACAGTTTCTCTGGACAACGTGTGCCAGGGCCTCACCACCCTCACAGTACAGAATTGCTTCCTAATATCTAATCTCAACCTACCATCTTTCAGTTTGATGCCACTACCCTTTGTGCTATCACCAGACATCATTGTAAAAAATTCTTCTCCAGTTCTTTTAGTTCCCTTCAGGTACTAGCAAGTGCTGTAAGGCCACCCTGGAGCCTTTTCTTCTCTAGGGTGAACAACTCCAACAAGAGCCTGGGAGACGGTAGCTGTCCTACAGAGCCCAACAACAGAGCTCAACTTTTCTCTTCTCATCCCAGTCTCCATCCTGGAGATCAGGCTTGACCAGGAAGGGAAATATCTTCTCCCCCAGTCGTGATGGCAACCCTTTCCAATGCATGATTTGTCCAGCCAGGACAAAACCTAAAATTATCTTTAGTTGGCATATTCCTATCTTGGGCATGAGCAAAAACAAAAGTTGGGGCTTGGTATTGGCTTTTGTCTTTGGTGTTGGAATTTCAGAGGAATCCACTGGGACTTACTCCAACGTTTAATTATCACAGGACAAGATCACAAACCACAAGAAAAAAATAAACAATACTGACACACTGATCTCTGATTTTTAATTGGGCTTGCTAGGAACCACCAATGTCATCCACAGGGTAGATATTCAAAATGGAAGTGCAAAAAGCAAGGATTAAAGAAACAAATAAAACATGTGTGTCCTCCTCATCTTCTCCCTTCACTTTAGTAAGTAATTGCTCACTATGTTTCTCATTAGCTCTGTTTCTTAACTATCTAATGGACAACAGGAACATACTTGTAAATAGAACTTTGGACAAACACAGGGAAGCTTCATTTTCCCAGAAGTCTGCCATTCTCCAACCCCACCAGCAGGTAAGAAACTCTATATCTAAACCATTAAAATAAAGTACAAAGTATCATGGACAGACTGAACAGAATCACATCTTTTCAAGGCTCACTGAGGTGGGAGGGAGGTTGCTTTGGTTAAAAAGATAAGCTTCCACACTAGAAGAGTCTAAATTGTTCTGCAGAGAAATGAACACTCTCTCCAGCTGTGTCTTCCCCAAGGAATTAAGAGGCACACCAGCCATGTATTCAATAGCTACTTCCGTGCAAGTAAAGCACCTGGAGATCAGAGGACAGAAAAGGAGAGGAGAATCTTGATTCTTGTAGGAGAAAGCATTTCAGTTATCTCCAGGCAATGCTTGGTGTTCATTCTAGCCCTTTTAATATCTGTGATTACTTCACAACACACTGTTTAAATAATTATTTACTCTCAATTCACAATCCATTTAAAAATAATTCACTCTTAATTCACAATCACTTGGTGAACGATTTAAGGAAAAACATCTCTTTCCATTTGAGAGAGGGTTAGTCTGCCTGCACCAGAGATGTGGTCAGTAACCTTGACCACAGGGTGCTGTGTCTTGTCACAATCTGACAGCAAGAAACCAGGAAAGCTAAATAGAAAATTTTCCTCCTTGCTCCCAGGAATGCCATGCAACAAATAGACATCTTCCAAACACTTACACAACTGAACCTGCCTAGTACAAAGACTTAGGAGTAAGCAAAGACAGCCAGACCCCACAGCTTCCCTGCACAGTAAAAGAGTATTTACAGCAGCAGGATCCAGCTCACTGGAGCTGACAAAGCATGGTGATCTCAGCATATGTTTCACAGGCCTTAGTGCCTTTTCTCCACAATGCAGAAGTATAAGTGGGAAGGCAGGGATAATGCATCAACTGCTATTACAACTGTGTTTGATCAGCTTTACCTCTCACCCCCAATCAGCCCCAGGTATGGTGAGAGGCAGGAGGAAGGTGCTCTCGGAACTTCCCTCTCCCTTATGCTGTACAGGTGACTCTCTGCTCAACCCCTGAAATACACCTTCTATCTTGTCTCTGAATTATGGATTCTGAATTAAAGCCTTCTAAGTTACTGTAGGTTGGGGATCCAAGTTCAGATGGTGTGAGCCATTGCCATGCAAATGGCTGGGTAAAACAGCTGCTACAAAATATACGTCACATCTAGCCAAGATGTTTTGTCCTCAGCTTCCAATCTTTCAAACAAAAACAAAAGCAGGGAAGATTACTATTACCTCAAAAGCATCTTTTGACCCCTGCCAAGGTAAGCAGCAACATTTCAGTAATGTAATGCACCTGGAGGGGAAAGGCTGAAAGTGGCAATCTTCTTCACAGAAATTTAAACTATCCAGGCTTTAAAATTCACTGCTGCTTCTTGTTACTAATGTAGCAGTTATTAATCATTATTACCTTGTTATCATGTAAATTTACCTCCTGTTTAACCTCCGTGGTGAAAGTACCAGCCTTCATCAAGGTAGTTTATAAACAAACTGTCTAATCACTCAAATATCAACACAGCTCAAGTATTAAGCCCAGATGCTGCCAGGAAAGCAACAGCAACAGGTGCCATATCCACTGGCACTGCTAAATTATAGCTGATTATGTGCTAAAACAAGCAAACAAATAAATTAATCATCTACTTTTGTTTTTTCCTGATTCTTTCAGCCTCCAGGATAGACAGAAACTGAGCCTTTATTTAATGCTCTGGTTTACTGGCTTTACAATAAGTGTGTGACTGTAGGTTTTATTTGAGGTATACCTTCAATTCCCAGCCAGAATATTGAATTGCTGAGCCCCTGGGGAGGTTTTTAGGATGCTCACTTCCTCTCGTTTTTTAGTTCCTCTATGATGTGATACAGCTAGGCCCAGACTCATCCTGACCCTCTCTCTTCTGGGCCTCATCAGGCCAAAGAATCCCTCATAAAGGTTCCCAGTTTCAATCCCTCTGGGTCACTGTTGTCTGCCTCAGGAGAAGCTAGGACAGCTGGTGCAGCCTGGAGCAGAAAAGGTTTGGGGGGGAATCCATTAGTGTGACTCACTCCCACGGAGTCCTTTCTCCATTCAGTCCCATATGGATCCATTTCCTCCCTTCTTCCGCCAACCCTTCAGTGCATTCCCATTTTCACCATGTTCCTTAGTCTGCAGGCACCCTTGGTACCCTTCCTGACCAGTTCCCTATGTCTTTGAACAGGAGAAAGGTGGCTTTCTTCTCCACCAGCTCCAAGTATGACAGAGGAATTCTCCCAGGCAGATAAGGGCACATGGACCCATTCCCTGCTCCTACTGATAGTGTATGGCATCTGCAGGGGAGTTCTGAGTTTGTCCCAGTCACATAGAGAAGCTGCAAGGGGTGAAAACTGAGGCTTTTTCCTCGATGAATTCTGTGTTGCCTCTGCAGAGCACATGGACGATCATATTTGATTTTTCAAAGGCTCTTTTTCTAGCCTAATTCATGTAGATTGTCTCAAAGGTGACTAAAAGCACACATCACCCTTCTGCTGCATTTCAAGGCCTGGATGCGCATGGTGGAAAAGCAGCATTCAAAAAAGCATTCCCTTTTCATATATGCAGGAGCCCATCCTTCCCCCCAAACTTATTCTCAAAAATAGGAGGAAGGAGGGTAAAATTTTCTGTATTTTCTGTTCAAAGTCAGTCTGAGCTAGAATACAGGGATAAGAAAGTTCCAGGCAATCTCTTTCCATCCTGGCAAGATAGTAAAGTGACCCAAAACACAGATAGAACAACAATCATAAAAATCACTAGTCAGAGGCAACAACTGTAACCAGGGGAAATTTTATCAACATTTATCAAGAGTGAGACTGAGGCAAGAAAAGGTGAAAAGCATAACTAAAGATAACCAGGCATCCTTAAACACAAACAGCACAACAAGCCTCTGATTGCAGTACCATTGTTTTTTAAATCCTAAAAGTGCGATTTGCATTTTTTTTTGCATGTGTTATAAACAATCCAAGGTGGTGTGGATTAGCCACGCCCTGGGTGCAGAAATACAGTGGTGGCTCCATCAGGTTTAGCACAGCCCAAAGAGCCCTGGCTCCAGCAGCATGAACGGGGCACTGCCACTATGAAGAACAGAACCAGCATTCAGTGACTGGAAGCCCAAGTGAGACAGCTCTGCCAAGCAGGCAGCATGGAGAGCCAGCACGGGTGTGCCTGCATCCCTGGATTGCTGCTGGTCAAGAGGACAAAAGTGCTCAGCATGGAGATGGTCAAGTGACCCTATGCTGTGCCAGGTTTGATACAGCCACTTGTGAATCAGAATGAAGAAACCGTGCCAAAGTTCCTCTTCTGCAAAGCCAATTAGGTGCCTCTCACTGTGATCCCTTATATGCACTATCTGTGAGAGCTTGCCCCGAGTCCTAGGCTAATGCATGGAAGCTAGCACAGGTCTGCCACTGCATCCAGGCTGCAAAGCCCTTTTCTGACCCATGCTCTAGGGGACACAGTGCAAATATTGAGCACAGCTCCAGCTTATTTTTGGTGGAATGGCCCCCACCATGCTGAAAACAAACTCTTTCCAGGGAAAGCTTCCAGGTGTATTTATTTGCTTTCATCTCATACCCAGTATCTACAACATCTCTGTGCTTCACAGTCCAGAGAAGCCACTCTGCAAGACCTCAGTGTAACAAGAGAAGCACTCTACACTGAAAAGACATGGGGTAACAGTTCCCTGCACTGCAACCTCAGGAAATCACCAGCTTCATCCTTCTGCCCCAAGGCAGGATCTCCTGCAGTTCTTTCACCCTGCCAGCTGCTAGATGAACTTATTCTTAGAGGCCTTCTTCAACTGTGCAAACTCTGTGCCTTCCCCAGCCAGCCTCCTCCAAAAGCTGTTGATCTCTTCTGGATGGGGGAAACCTCCAAGGAAGATGCACTCTGGCATCTGGGGTTAAGGTTACAACTATTTGAGTTTCTGCAGGAGAGCCTGAGCACACAAGCAAAGTGAGCCCTGGGAGCTTTAATAGCTAGCTTTACATGGAGAGTAGCCCATAAGATAAAGAACCTCTTCACAGAGTCTCTGAAGTCTTATATATGGTCTATTTGTGTATCTGCACTGATGGTAGCACAGATACATCCACAGAGCACAACACACCCTTGTACATAATGACAAGGAGAAAACATTGCAGCTCTGCTGGGCTGGGCCCCTAGTCAGGGCAGTTTTGCTCCTAACCTTTATCCTCATTATATATCTTGGTTCATGATTACAGTGATAACAGTAATACAGCACCAACACAATGTTTTTCCCTGACAGCATCCTGAAACATCCAGAAACAAGCCCTTGTCATTCATTCCCTTCCCAGAGATGGGGAAAGCAAGACCCAGGTGTGTGCACTCCCCACCGTGCAAGTGTAGAACAGGGCAGGGATCAGACTCAACCTCACATTTCTCTGCTATGTTGTGCAGGCAGCACTTCTTCTTGCCACCTGCTCTCCAAGACTGGTCAGGAAACTGATAACAGGTATAAAATGAAGATCCCGGGGCAAGAAAGAGCAAAGTAATCTGAAAGATGAATGGAGAACACAGCATTTGTGAGGTGGTATGTTTCCCCACTGGAAAAAAAAAATATCACAATTTTCCTATCCAAGTTGCCAGTACAGCAAAAGAAGGCCCAAAAAATCACATAAAGCACTGCCCTGCTGCTCCTTTGCTAATGTCAACTACTGCAGAACAAAAAGCTTGAGGTTGTTCAGGCACAACCAGCCCACTGCCAGAAGACATCCCCCCAATCTCTCTGCATGCTGCAAAAAAACACAGGTTGGTACATGATAAAAAGCAGACTCTGCACCTTTTTAGCACATATCTATCAGTATTCTTGTGCAATGATAACCGAAATAGCTGTGAACTCCTCCAGTGACTCAAAGTACTGCTACCCCATCGATTCAGCAAACCATCTGCAGGAGGAGGCAAGGATGTGTAGTTCTACACCAAACTCTTTGGTGCTTATTTACTCTGTGTATTTGCATAAGTGCCGACAGAATTTGAAATAAAAGCCTTTTCATGAACACATTCATATTTCACCCCGCCCCAGAGAGGACAGCTTCAGCCCCATCATTCCCGACACTTCCAATGGAAAAAATGTGTGTGGGCAGGGTGGGGGGGATAGTCATGAGCAGAAGCCATAATCTGACTCCATCAGCAGACGGCTTCTATTTGCACTCGTTAGCACTGCCCTAGCGTGAGCTAACACCACCCCCTCGGGTAATTTAAATTTATAAAAAAAAAAAAAAAAAAAAAAAAAAGAAAAGAAGGAGGGAGGGAGAAAAGCCTGTATTTCTATATTTAGGAGGTTAGGATAATCGGGGTGGAAGAGCCCATCTGTTTGGCGTTCACTCCAGCTGCTATAGATGCAGAAATTTGTCTATTTTCTTTCCTTTTGCCTGCTTTGACTTGTCCTGACTAACTGTGAGGGAAACACAGAGAGCATGATGTATGGCCACAGCAATTTAGGTCTCCAACTTTGCACCAACCCACTGGAGTCACAGCAGAACCACTTGGCATAACCAGGACCTTTTCCACAGGAGTGTAAAATAGTAAATAATAATGTTTATTATTGTTATTTTTATTGTATTATATTTTTATTTACACTATTATTAAGTCTATGTTTATACGACTGAAGACAGAACAACACAGAAAGGCACAAGACAAGATAAGACACATCTTAGACCTCTATAAAAGTCAGCATTAAGAAGGCAGCCTCCCATCTACTGCTTCTTTCTTTTGGGAGACCGTCCCAAATAAAACTAAATTTCTATGGGACGCCAGCTCGTTGGCACTTAGCCACCAGATGGAGACATAGACACACTTCTTCTCAAACCAACCTCTTCTGCCATTTTTGTCCCAAGGCTCTATGAAAGTGAGCTAAATTCAGAAGTGGCCTTTGATCTCCCACCTTCCTGAGCTGACCAGGCCCTGGTTCTAAAATAGTGAAGATGCAATTACTTCAAGAAGTCTCTTGATGATGTTCCTGTCATAGACACAAGTGCCACAGCCCTTGTGGAATATAGCATCACTATCCTTGTGAACCTAATGCAGTGGTTGGGACCATTTTCTGTTTACTTTGTTTGGTACACATGATTGCTTTTTAATTCCAATGTTTCAATGTTCATCACCGAGGTCACAAAAGGCGGCAGGGATGAGCAATAAACCTGGATGTATTTCATGAGATTAGTGTTCTGAAAGCCTTAGAAAGAGAAGACTGTTGGTGCAATATTCAGAATTCCACTGACAGCTTTTCCTGCAGGATCCATTTCAGCCCTGGGGCTGGAATCACAGTACAGTACACGGAGGAGGACAGCTGGGTGAGGAGCATGGATCAATAAATAGAAATATAGATCAGGGAATGCACAGTCCAGGCACTCTCCAGTCCTTCCTGTGGCACACACTCCTAGTCCAGATCCAGACCTCCTTTCTCTTGCCTGACAAACATTCCCTCACCTTCCCAACCACATGAAGCTAAAACTCTCCCACTAATTTCCACATATACAAGATTGGTATCTAGACCATCACCTAAAGGGCAATAAATGTGTACAGCAGTCCAGAAGCCCTCTCTTTGGAAGTAGCCACCCTTTCATGGGTACAAGTTCCTTGCATACAAGCACCAATGGACATTGATGACCACATTTGGCAGGCTTGTCTTCATAATATATCTGATTTGGGGGCTTGGTGCACAGCATGCTTAGGTGCATTTCTGATCACTGGCATGAGGACACTCTGCTCCAAGGAGGTGATTTTAGCTCTCTTGAGTCAGCAGGGAAAATTGCTCTTCCTCACCCAAAACTGACTGCCTATTTCTGCAGTTGTATCCCACGCATTGTCCATCACCGAAAGGTGGCTCTTTCTCTTCCCAGTTTTCCAGACTGCCCTCTCCTGAACTGCCTGTGGTCTTCTAGCTACTTCCACTCAGTAAGTCCATGAGTCCTGTGGCCCAGAAGCATTTGTTTCCTTGGGAAACAAAGCCCCTGCAGCCACCCCTCCTCTGATGGAACAGCAAAAGCCTTAAACATGTTGATTTTCTCTTCATAAGGTCCATGACATTAGATGGGCAGGTACAGGTGAGGTACTCACTGCCATGCTGCACCTTCTAAAACACATAAGAGACCACACACAGGTCATCCAGAAGGCGCAAACAGGAATATGAGGTCCCACTGGTTCACAGACCAAAAAAACCCAACTATTTAACTGTGCCTTCAGGTTGGCCAATGAAGCATCACCTGTTTTACAGAGATGAAGGTGTCTAACACAGCTTCGGAAGCTGCTTTCCACAATGTGCACAAAAGTTGCACACAAAAATGTAGATCTTCAGCAGCTGACACTGTTCCAACTGTTATTTAAGATGCTAAAGTAACTCACACCTATTTCTTGCAGACACAGAGAAAGTTCTACATTCTGTGATGCATTATTTGCATTACTTTTGTCAAGTATTATTTAATAATTCTAAATTAACTTTTTTAAGAGGAAGGATAAGACAAT
This sequence comes from Sialia sialis, assembly GCA_009812075.1. Taxonomy (NCBI): domain Eukaryota; kingdom Metazoa; phylum Chordata; class Aves; order Passeriformes; family Turdidae; genus Sialia; species Sialia sialis. The sequence goes on along the minus strand of VRYO01001681.1, from coordinate 763,339 downwards.
AAAAATATATGGAAAATATTCTGAAAACAGAGAAATCTCAAAAGATGAAGATATAAATAAAAAACTGAAATGAATGACTGAGGTTTTGGTTGCTTGCTTGTTTGTTTTTCAATTCTTCATGCTATTTCCTCCAAGATTTAAGGGGGGAAAAAAGCAGAGTGACATTGTCTTGGATTGCAATAAGGATGTGACCAGAAATGTGTATTCTATCACCACCTGTGGAAGCTGGGTGGGGCAATGATCCTTATCTCTGTGGGACATACTATCTGCTAATGGGCCATCTTTAAAAACAGGTGGGGCAGTCATCTTTATCTTTTCCACAATCCATCCTTCCTCCAAGAAAATATCGGCTGTTAATGGGCCATTAAGTCCCACTGCATGACTGATAAAATTACATCATCCCATTGAGAGATGCTCCAGGCAGGGGGAAGAACCAAGCCTTTCCTACCTAGATAAAAACTGAACACCGAGGCAGCCCTTTCCACTGGATTCCAGATGAAAACTGAACCTTTCCACATCATCATTGGGCCTTCGGAGGAAAACCACACCCTTCCACAAGACCACTGCTTCAACTAAACCACATCTATCACTCCAGAGAAACTGCAGCCATCATTTAATCAGACTGCTACCAAGACCCTAACTGATGGGGTATCAGGTTGTATTCTGACTCTGTCAGCATTTTGGGTTTGTTCTTTGGAATACTGTATTTCTATTTTACTTTTCCTAATAAAAATCTGTTATTCCTAATTCCTATATCTTTGCCTGAGAGCCCCTTAATTCCAAAATTAAAATAATTTGGTGGGAGGGGGTTTACATTCTCCATTTCAAAGAAAGTCTTCTGCCTTTCTTAGCAGACACCTGTCCTCCAAACCAGGACAGACATGTCTGAGAAACTTCAGATAAACTGCCTTGTATTTGATGAAATCAGAAAAACTGCAACTTAATTCAACATTTATATCATTGCTTCCCCATGCTTCTCATCTGAAAGATGCAGTGCCTGCAACTGCAGATGAGGAAACAAAATTCTTTAGTATGTTCACTTTCATGAAAGATGAATTTGGTTTGTTCTCTATTTTGGTCCCTTATTCAGAAAACCATTTAAACATATGCTGACATTTATAATTTGCCACTCTGCAACTTATGCATCTTCTCAGGAACATGCCTGAAGTCAAGCATATGCACAGCACACTGCTGACTGTGGACCTTAGAGCATTCTGGTAATTTCTGCAGCTATTCCCCTAATTTAGTGACGTAAATGTACAAGGAAGTAACACATTTTGAACAATTTCAGCACTCACTGGCAAAAGTGAGTTTTGAACTTGCCTATCCACAAAAATCTGAAAAATCATTAAAACTTAATAGCTACCTTTCTTGATACCCTTCAGAAACTGCTTAATTCTAGCAGTTACTTTGAGCTATCAGGACAGTGAAATACTACAGCATGAACTTTCACTTTTTATCATTGCTGAGTAACTAAACCTGGAGCTGAAATGCCACTCCCTCTCTTAGGGAACAGCTTAAAAAAAAACAACAAACCTTCTTATGAGCGTGTGGCATGTCAAATAATATTTGTAGAAGCTATTCAATAAGTAATTTCAAATAAGTAAAATGCAAAGAAACCGCAGGATGTTCACAAACAATTTTCAAATGGAGATGGAAGAGGAATTAATTAAATAAATTATTTGCTATAAATTATTCACCTATCTCTAATCTTACTACCACTTAGACTACAAAATTCATGCCATAAAAGATACAGCATTCATGCCATAAATGATACGGGATACATCTCAGTGCTGCTTTATTTTGACTGTACAGTTATATGAGCATTGTTATATATTTTATATATATACACACACACATTAAGACAGTCTTTTGGCTTTAATGGACTTTGAATGTAATGCATTTCGGTTTTTAAAGCTAAGCTAAGGAGACCTAGTCTGACTTTAGTCTGAAAGTTGATTTTGAGCTCCAAGACTGAATAACTCTTCAAATCTGAGGGAATGATCCAAACTGTACTGTAAGCAAAGCCAAAAGAATAGAAGCCCTACATAGTTTGTTAATTTAATGAGATTTCCACAGCTTGGGCCCATTTCACATTCACAATAGAGGAGGATGTTCCTTTTCATCCATCAAGTCACGAAGTGAACATTTGCATAAAGGTGAAAGGGGTGAGGAGAACCTGGAAGAAGGTCACTGGCAGGAGACAACTGTGGTCTTCTGGGACCCACTGGCTTAGCACTGGATGACAATGTCAAAAGCATCCCCACCTGAATCACTTTTCCCCTTCTGCAGCTGTAAGAGAAACTGCCAGCGGTGCCCTGGCTATATGGCTAGAGGAATAAATTCCAAAAAGAAACCTAAAATACACTATGAAATTAATTTTGGCCATGAAAGAAAAATCCCTGAAAGGCTTCTCACTCATAACCAAGGACGAAGGCAGCTTTTTCTTCTTTTTTGTGTCCTGATTTTTTCTAAGTTACAGCCATATTCCACTAGTGGTTGGTCTTCAACAGTTGTTTCATTATTTGATATCATAATCGTTTACTCTTAATTAGAAGTGACAATGATTGTCACTGAATTTCCCCATTTGTGGAAAACTGCTACAAATTGTCATTCCTTGGTTATGGAGAAAAATAATTTAAAAGGATTCTTGCAGTTGTCAGAAGAATCTCTCAATTTTCTCCAAATCAAATTCTATTGCAGTGAGTTGCAATTAAATGCTACTCTTCACCATCCATGCACATTTTTACCCCTTGGAAAGGAAAGAAGAGTTGGTTTGGAAGAGTTTCATCATCCTGGACTGACTCATAGCAGGCTCATTCCTTGGCCGAGTGGATGTCAGGTGCATTTGTCCAGCCCAGTACAGCACAGTGGCCCTACACACAGTGTTACTACACACTGGTGTTTCCAGAACTTCTGAGTGCTTGAAGAGACCCCCAGAGGAGGCAAGAGCATGGAGTCCACTCACATAAGAAACCTCTTGAAGACTCTGGTCCCAGGTCCTGCCATACAGACCTCAAAGCTAAATAAGCTTTCCCGCAGCAGTTTCTGCATCAAACACAGGGAGAATAGCTGTGGCTCTGCTGACAGGACTGCTTCCACTCTTGTTTATTGCCAATATAAATTCACATAAGCTAGGCTGTTTTAGAGGAACCTGAGAGAATTGTGTACTTAATTCTCATAGGTATCTTATAAAATCCCAATTGTAACAGACAATGATCTAATTTTTTTTCTGTTTTCAGGGTGAAGCCACACCATGAGTAAAGAGTGGATAAGGATGAAAGAGCTGCATTAGACAGATGGAGACTAAGGTTCCCTTAAGAAATGAAGAAAATATTTCACAATGCATGAGGACCAGACTTCTCTTCTCTTCTCTATAGGAGCACTCTGGCTAGCACATCTCCACCATGCAGTGCAAAACTCACACAGAAGCACAACTTGAAGGCAGACCAGTCATGTAGCAAACCATCCTGGGCCTCCCAAACCAGCCCTGATCTGATCCTGATCAGCCTTGGCTGATCTTACAGCAGAGCCCAGTGAGGAAAGATTTCCTCCAAAGTGTCCTCAAGGCACATATTGTTTAAGACTGCCACCAGTGTCACAGACTGCACCCCAGCATGTGAGCAGGCAGCAAACTGGAGGCAAAGAGAATGGATACCTCACATACACAGTCCCCTCACTAGGAGCCACCCCTCTGTGGGTCCCATGCACAAGATTCATCATGAAAGTGGTCAAGACAAGGATAAGGGAAGAAACACTTAGATTTAATCATTGCAGATTTTCTCTAAAGGCTCAGAATCGATAACCACCTATGAGCCACTGCCACGAAAACTCAGGATGAAAAGTATTCAGAAGGCCACTGATTAAATCAGTGGACAGGCAGCTTTGTCCAGTGGAGGAGGCATGGGCTGACAGTCAGGAAATGCATGCTCTAACCCCAGGCTGGTCATGGGAATCCTGCATGACCATGGCAAAGGCATTTCCCAACCCCGGGTCTCAGTTTTCCTAGTCAGCTGCGTGGTGATCTAGAGAACATAGCCATGGCTGTTACCTGAATCAGTGAAGAGAAAGATTATACAAGGATTAGCATTAAAAAAGTGGGTGGGCAGAGCACAGCATAGATATGAAAGGTTCTGAAAAATACGTGGGCCTCTGTCTTCATACTCTTCTTCTCTTTCCACAAAGTGGTAACTAAAAGCAAAAATAGAAGGCACTCCCTACAAAGGTAGCACACAGCAGACACACATATTTAGATCACTGTGAAACAAATACCAACTTTTGTCCAAAGTAGGAAAAAGGTACCCCCAGAGATGGGGAAAGACAAAGACAATTGAAGTCACCCCGAAGCAAGCAAAAAGGAAAGAATTCAGACCTCTGGACAGATTCGGCTGTGGCATAAATACTGATGTTAGCCATATTTAAGAAGGTCAGGAACAAATGACAAAGCTCTCAAGAGCCTGACCTGGAGGTCCATCAGGTGCTAGATGTATACAGGACAAGCACTCATCTTCCTGCATGTCAAACAAATAATTTCAAATCCCTAAATAAATGATAGGACTCTGCAGCAGAAACAACCCTCAGGAAGGACAAGACAGAACTCCTCTTCAGTCATTTTATTTTGCAACCTTTTCGGCTTACATAGCTATCCCTCTTGCCCAGCTGAGGATGTCACATGCTGCTTTTCCTCTCCCAGGAGACATCGATTAGTCACTAGGGTCACTCTCTCGACACTACCCCCCCAAGATGTGTTTTCTACTCCTCCTGCTTGCTCGGAGCACAGAAATGACACCACAGAAACCCGGTGGCAGCAGGTGGGAATAGAGACAACATCCCTTAATTCTAGGGCTCACAGGAAGGGAAAAGAAAAAAAAGCTCCCCCGATCCCCTGGTTTTTGCTTTACATGCATACCATTGCTGCTTCACTGCTGCTGAACTGGAGCCTCAGAGAAAGGAAAGAAAGAGGCTCAAAAGGCAGCTAGGAAACCCACCGTCCGCTGGCTTCCCTCCACAAGAGGCGATCGGACTCCTGCTGCAGTGACTTGGCAAGCACACCTCGCTCTGACTCAGCACCTCGCCGGCACCTCCTGTCAATTATTCCCCCAAACTGCTGACGCCGGAAGGGCTATTTGCAATTAGGATGCAACACAAGCCGATGGCGGTGGGATGCCTCAGCTCCTCCCCTTCCCCTGCAGCGGTCTCCTCGCTGTGAGCACTCTGGCTCAGGGCTGGAGCTCCCAGCGAGGGTGAAGCTGTGGGAGACAGGGCACGTAGTGCAGAAGGGTTGGAGGATGGGGACCAAGAGAGTGGGAGAAGCCTGCCTGCGCTGTACCTACTCTGCGCATAAACAGACAACTGCTGACAATGTGGCAGCTGTAATGCAGTCTTGCAAAAAAAAAAAAAAGAAAAAAAAAAGAAAAAAAAAAAGGCAAAACAGCCACTGGGAATAAAGGTGGAAGCAGCAAGAACAGATGAAACTATGCCAAAAAGCCACTGTAGAGCCAGCACAGAACATTCCCCAAATAACAAGCACTTATAGCCTTGCTACAACTCCATGCAGCTGAGAAACACGAGCCTGCTCCCTGTGTCCGAAGCATTTCCAGCACAGGAGAGGGAGGCGCTGATTGCGGATGAGTCCCGTAATAAGGGCCCAGGGCACACCAGCTGTTTCAGGGGCAAAAGGAAGGGCTGCCCTTGAACAGCCAAGGACATGACAATTCTGCAGACAGACAGAGGCCATTCTGTCCCTCTGCCAAATAGCCAAGGTCTTCCCAACCTCTCCAAGTCACTAGCTCACACAGCCAGAAAGACAAGCAGGTCCGTGCACGAGCAGCTCCACCACCCATGGAGATGCTAAGACAACAAACCCAATCAAACAGTGAAGATCAACCACACAGTTATGGAAGCAGCCCAGAGCTCACACAAGTGAGCTCCATAAGCCCTCCATCACATTCTGCTTCACTAAAGCATCCATCTTCCACCCATCCCTGTCCCCTTCCCAAAGGGTCATGGGGAGCTCCAGGTCTCCTTCACTGATACAGGCAGGGAGAGGCAGCAGAGTGAATGATGCACCCCTTGCAGGAGCTCCCAGGGACCATTTAACCAAGAAGCATGGCTGTATTTGCTGAGATGTCACCTCTAAACCAAACATTTCAGAATGCAGCTAATACTGGTGGACTACACAGGAGTACAGGTCAGAGCAGGTGGTGTGGAGCTGGAGCAAAAAACTCTACAAAGCGCTTCGGGTTTGATGCAGTGAACGACCACAACATGATGCAACAATCTCTTTATACAGTCATACCAACCAACAGAGTGTCCAGCTTGCAGTCGGTGCCCACAGCTGCAGAATTCATCACAGACTCATGACCTACCTGGAAATCCAGTGTGGGTAAAGAGGCAGAGACATTAAATAGCAAGATGGGTGATACACAAATCTCACCTAGATAGCCAAGGCTGAAGTGGGAGAAAAGTCAACTAAAAAACAAATCTCACTAAAGCAATCTGTATTTCCCAACGGCTTCCTGATCAGGTAAGAAATAGCTGCTGCATGATGTGGACTGCGAGGAAAGGAACAAAGTCAAAGAAAACAGAAGAAAAATAGTGACTTCAGCAACATGCGCAGGAATTAGCTAAGAATCACAGCAGGTTACAATTCCGCAGCATCTAAAAGGGCATAGGTAGGACTTGGAGCAGCCTGTCCCAGCACACTTAGAAGAGAAAACCCTGCAATTGATACAAAGATACAAAGTAACAGTAACTGCTACATTTCAAATTTAACATCCCTGGGAGAAAAACAGTAGCAGAACTTTGCAATTTGCCTCTTAAATGTTAGAAAAATAAACAAAACAAAAAGCAAACAACAATTAAAAGCAGAAACAGTCAAAACAGCCTAAATCCAAAAGCAGAAGTAAAGCTGTTACACTGTATGGTCACTGAGTGCCCTAAACAATAAAGGCTGAGAAGCAGGAGAGTACATTGTATGACCAAACAAAAAGAACAAGAAGTGATTCAGTCTAAACAGTTGCTTCATAAAATGGTATCCAGAACTGAAAGCAAAATTGAAGGCCAAATGCAAAAGCCAAAACCCAAACACTTCAGTACACTTAAGGGACAAGTCCAGAAGAGAGAAAGTTGAAAAAAGAAATTTCTACAGTGGCTATAACTAGCAAAGACAAGCAAACTCTTGCAAGGTCAGTTAGTTCTTGAAGTTAGCTCTTGAAGAGAAGCTACAGGCTAACCTGAAAGTGGCAGCATGGCTGAGTTAAACCAGTCCAGTACACTAAGCCCATAAAAGTACACAATAGGAGACAAACCAGTTTGATCTCTGCTCAGGGAAACTTGTAGCCCTGCAATCCACTCTAATTTTGGAAGGAAAAGGACATGACTAAGTAATTAATTTTTTGTCACTTCAAAGTGCACCTGCAAAACTGTTCTGGGCAGGATGCCAGCTCAGTGCCGGACCTGTTTGCCTGGCAAGGGAACTCCTCCCCTTGCCTTGCTCCCAGTGGGGTTCAGGCCAGCTGAGGTCAGGCTGAGTCCAGAGCTGCTGCCCCACTCTTCAGTGGCCAGGATCAGAGGCATGGGAGCCCCTCTCCCCCGTTCTCTCTCTGGCCCTGATTACAAGGGATTACCCCCAGGTTTCTAACCAGTTCTGGGGTGGTTTAATCTATTCCTTAATATCTGGAGGAGAGACAGGAAGCTGGCAAAGTGATTTGGGCTGGCTAAGACAAAAGAAGATTGAGACTTCCAAGGGATCTGACAAAGCTGAGCAAGTAGGCTGCATAATGCAGGATGAAATTCAACATCACCAAACAAACAGTAATAAGAACTTGAGAGAATAATCTGAACTACTCATATACCATGGGGCTCTAATTCAAATGTAATCGCTTGAGAAAAATATCTTGGTATCACTGCGAATGGCTCAATGAAAACATCTGTTCAACATACAATGGTGGTCAAAGAAACAAGCAAGCTGTCAGGGTGTCTAAAGGCAGAGGTGAACAAAGGATGCTGAAAGGATTCTAATGCCACCATGAACACTGAACCAGCACCCTCAGCTGGAATTGCTCTGGTTACTTCTGCATGGCACATTTGAAAGTGCAAAAGGCAGAGAAAGGTTTCATCATTCACCAGTCAAAGACACTGGTCAACCACTGTTAAAATTGGGACCATTTAACTTGGAAATGAGTTAAATAGAAAGAAATTATCAAATTAAAATGAAGAAATTAAACAGGTACTTCTCTGTGGGTTTTGTTTGTCTGTGGGCTTTTTGTGTTTGTTTGTTTGTTTCAAGAGAAAATAAAAAAGGTTGTTCAGCATAACTGAAGAGCAGGAAACATGACCAGACATAAAGAAAATATTTTCCTCTTTTGTTTTTACTTTTTCCACTTCTTCTAAACACAGACAATAATTAACTACCAGGAATGATTAGCCCATGTTACAGTTAAGTCAAGAGCTCAGCAGAAATTACAGAGGCCCATGCATTTGTAAGGCTACTGGGAACATCCACAGATATGTCAGGTAGAACAAAAAACTAAGCAAAAAAAATATAGAATGAAAAAAGTGTAACCCTCATGCTTCCAGGCATTGGCCAACTTCTAATTAGCGGATCAAGAAGTAATCTCCCCAGTGGGCCTGCAGAGAGGGTGCCAATCCATTTGCTGCCTCCAAGCAGAGGGAGAGCTGAGCCTGCAGCCTACCCACAGCCCCTCCGCTTGGGCCCTGGTGTCCAGGGCCATTGCACACCCACCCTTCTGGACACCCACTGAGGACACTGCATCAGGGGGCTGGGTTAGCCCAGCTCAACCTGGGCCCTGGCAAGGAGGAATTTTCATGTCTGCTGCTTTGCAAGAGCGGGGGTTTGCCAGAGGAAGGGCGGGAGATGGATGCTTTATTTGCTCTGCATTGGTAGAAGGAATATATATGACTTAATTCATTTTATGGCAAGGAAGTGGAGAGTAGACATACCCTAAAAATAAGAGAAACTTGGGTTGTGAAGGCATTGAAGTCCAGAGCAGTACATACACCAGCCTACTCCTAGGGCATCCTGTAGCACAGACTCCTCTTTGCTAAATGTTTGGCACGGATTTCTCACTGAGGAAGTTTTGGAACCTCCCATTGGAGCATCCAGATTTAGCCATGGCAGCAGAGACATGGCTAACCTGGCCCAGGACTGCTTAGACAGGCTGCTGCAGAAACGCACCACAGATTGTAAACAGGGTGTCATTGTCTCACCACAAACAACACTCCTGGCTTCAGCATTCCTGGTAAAATCCAAGCCCAGAGGTAACTAAGTGGAGTTCAGACATTGGCTTTCTCCTACTTATGCTTGTGAAGGAGAAGCTCATGTTCTCAGAGTTAGGTTGGTTCATGAGAGTATGAGAAAATAAATGAACAAGTTTCTGTCCCTAAGTATGTGATCTGATCAGCCTAATTACAAAATTACACTTGAAACTATCTTCATGCAGAGACACAAATGTACAAGTACTGCTATGCTGCCAGGAGGAGAGCTGTGGTTTTGCACATGCGCTAATAATAAGGGACTGAGCTCAACCTGCTCATGTTCTGATTTCTCCAGTGTCTGTACCAGAAGGGGAAACAAATATTAACAAATACTTGCTGTATTTCTTAAATAAAGACTTGACTCCTTCAGTACAATGCTCTAAGCAAAGGAAAGGACAGGAGCAGTGCCACACACATGTGTATGTGGTGCTTGCATATATGTGTCAAGATGGCAAAAATAATTGGCAGAGACTGTGCACAGATACCCCCAATTGCTGCAAGTTGGTTTTTGTCACTGTTCTTTTTAAATGCCCTGTAAAAATAAAAAGCAGCAAGTATCTGAAGTTACTTCCACTAAACCAAAACTTATAAAACATGGTATATTTCATAAAATCGTAACAGTATTTCACAAGAAAAACCAGGAGGAAAAAAGTCAGAAATACAGAAACATCCAACTTAAACAACTTAAGCATTTTTCTTAACCAAAGAAAAATTTTGACTTTTCACATCAAAATATTTTTTTGCTTAGGGTACTTCCTTGTACCCTTGTACCCACAAAGAGACAAAATATCAGTGTCCTAAGAAGGAATTTCTCTCAAAAATTTCCTTTCAAAACCATCAAAGCACTTGACTTCTTCTTCCATTTAGAATGAAGCCAAATTCCTCAATCTGGATGAAACAGAGCAGCCCAGCTCAAGCAGTGAATAAAAAGGCAGAAGCTATGACACAAGGGACCTCCAAAACCAAAGACATGAAAACTTATAAAGGGAAAACAACAACAACAACAAAGAAACTTAAAATTTCACTGTGCACAGTTAAAAATGTACTTTCTCCCTGGTGCACAAGACATTAAACAGTTCGAGAATAAAGCAGGGAGGCATATGAGCAGAGGCCCTATAATTGTGACTTTTCTGAAGGAAAGGCTGGGCAAATATCCTACTTGACAGCAAGCAAATAATTTCATCTCTGCACACATCAGTTTTCCATGCTATAAATCAAACTGACTGCCCTCATATAGTAAGTTTGGAGACTCTCAATTAGGTAATGTTCATAAATAACTGTGCAAACACAGGTAGTAATAACCAGAGAACTGTCTTTGTTACACTGCTGTCTGTTAAACAACCAAGAGCTAAATTTTTCTCTGAACACTTACAAAAGGGAAGGCAGCATTAATGCTCCACAAGGAGGAAACTACAAAGAACAGATTTTCAGTGCATGAACTTCTCCTTGAAATAAACTGTGTTAAAAGCACTTTGCTTAAAAAGCACGATGGTAGTAGCATCCTGCTAAATATAGATGACTCACCACAATTTAGTAGTGAACATCCCTAAAGAGGACCATTACATTATTGCTTAACCTGCTGCATAAATTTAAGCATTGTCCTGTGGTTACAGTTTACTTCAAGACACTCAGGATTACTACCAGCATCCACTGACCTTCTGTGTGTCGTAAGGTTTCTCTGAGTCTTGCTTTCTCCATCTGTACTATTGGTACAAGAATGAAAACACTACTCCCACATGAAGGTAAGAAAAACAATTCCTAAGCTTCCTAAGTTAAAGAGCAGTTTATACATACTTTGTATATTCATATTACTACCAAGCACCTAAATATGGCTGCTCCTGAGGCACTCTGAGATCCCTTGAGAATGGAATCTTATAAAAAGAAATTGCAGTTTAGGCAATGCTGAAGAAACAGAGATAAAGAATCACTTTCCTATAAAAAGGGAATGATGTCCACTTCAGAAAGAAGTGGTTAATGCATCTGTGCCTACCGTTTGGGACCAAGGTCAGGTCACAAGCAAAATGATTTATCTACATGTCACAAACCCACACAGCTTGACACAAATGACAATCTGTTTAAAAAAAAAACTGCAAAAGCATAGAAGGCCAAGGGACTGACACAGTACCCCCTTTCTAGGGCTGAGGACCTGGAGCAGGGCTGGGGAGCACAGGTGAGTAGGAAAAGGGTGCTGCAAGGCCAAAAAGAGTTTCAGCTGTGACAGACTCACAGGAGGGCAGCTCCAAAAAGTCATGTGAGGAGTTGTAGACCTGCTGTTGCATTAATCCACCATAACCAGGTAACCTTACCTCCTGGTCTTGCAAGATCCATCTGCAGTGGACTGTAACACACTGAAATCTTACCATTTTGATTCTGTGTCATGGGATCCAAACACCATGCAATTAAAAACCTGTCAGTTCTACACTCTGACTGTAACCGATGTGTGATTTCTACCACATTTGAAAATTTGCAGGATGCTATTTCTAGAAACATAGAAGGATTGATTAGCAATCCCAGGTTTGGTTTCAAGACTCTAAAGAGAATTCCTTCCTATCTTTCCCTAAATTTCTCCTGGGAAAATATTATTTCCACAAAAAACTTATTAGGCTTATAAGGTTTTAGAGGTAAAACATAGATGCTGCTCTTGGCCCAAGACCATTAAACATGGATGTAATAGACCCAGAAAATGGGCAACTAGCACCAGTAATAAAGAATCATTGTTATTCTACAAATTGCAAAGCAACATAAGAAAATGACACTATAATAATTGACTTAAATATCACTATGAAGTCTAATTTTATTTTATTGTAGGTATAAACTGTGAGAATGATGAAATGGCCTCCAAGGTCTTTTTCCCCCCCCAACAACTTGCATTTTTTTGGCTTTAAGTATTTTGCCTGATTATACACTCTTACAGTTTCAGATCTTTTTACATTTAAATCTCACTTTTAATTTAGGTATCACTTTGCATTTGACCCCTCATTTTTCTTCTATTTTCTTAACTAGTCTAAAATCTCAAAAAGGGGAAAAAATTAAAAATCACTCTTCCTAACCATACTTGGCATCCCAGAGCAAAAACCCACTTACTAATTTTATGCAAATGTTGTTTAGACAAAAACTCTCCCAATTTAGTTTCAACTTTCCTGAGTGTATGTCTGTTCCTTATCCCTTACAGTGTTTTCTTTTCAAACTCTAGAACCACTGAGAATATGGCAATGCTGCATACCACAGAAATAACTATGTACCACAGCTATTTTAATCTACCATCATCTTCTAAAGACTTTTCCTAAGACAAAATGAAAAAAGCCAAGCTTTAGACACAGGTGTTTCATTGACGTAATCATGAAGTCTTAAAGGAAAATGCAAGAAAAACCATGACACTATTGTAGATAAATATTTCATGGAAAAGTGTGCTTCCGCACCTAGTTATCTCCAATGTCATTGTCCCCATGTGCCCTCAACCAAACATAGAAAAGTAAATATTAAGCCAATCTTTCTGCTTAAAAGGATAATTAAACACCCCTTTAATTTTAACCTTATATCTGATTATTGTTGAATGTTTTTGCAGTGATATCACAACAACAGAAGCACTTCAACACTTACATGCCTCTAACTGGAGCAAGCCCAGTAACTCTATAGATATTTGCACCTTTGCAATGTCTGCAAACAAAAGAAACCTCTAGCACTGAGAATCTGAAAATAATTGAACTTGCTTTCCAAATTGGGAAAAGGACAAAAAGCAGATTAATGGTGTGAAGTGTGAAAGCTGAGACTGTTTCTTTCAACTCAATACTATTAAACTTTTTTTTTTCCCATAATTCATTTAGGACTTCATCTGAAGTCAGCAGGTGCAATGTATGAGACTCAGACTCCCAAACATTTTCTGAGGACAGGAATGCAGGGTGCATTTGAGGCTGAGGCATTCATGAAAAGTTCATTGAAAGACTTGTTTCTAAACAGGACCTAGGTAGAGGGAAAAGCCTGCTGTGCCCTGCAGGTCAGTGACAGCTAGGCACAGCTACACAAGCAGCAGACCTCCCAGACCTCGACTGTGAGGAGGTTTTGTTCTAGACCTTGCTGAGACATCTCTGGTCTTCTCCTGGGAGATCCTGTCATTTCTTACTGTCCTCTCACTGTCTCAGGGACCTCTCACAGCAGGTTTCCCAGGTTCCAAGCAGTGAAGGTGGCGTAGCTGTCCCAAAGCCATGGGCTGCTCACTGCTGAGCAGAGCTCTGCCAAACTGCTTATCGAGTCTCTGCATTAAAGGCCAGACCTTAAGAAAATTGTCATGTGGACCTCTGTAAACCATAACTGAGCAGGCTGCTCTAAAGTGTAACATTACTTGAAAGGAGGCATTGCCACCTGATCAACAGATGAGTTTGAACGTCTTGCACTTGGTAGTTTCTTCTATTGCCCTTAATGCAGCACCTCCTGGTGCTCCCCAGCAATGCACTAAGTGATGTAGCATCTGTCATATGCAATTTGTTTCCTCTCAGAAAACACACCTTATTTTGTAAGGGCTATAGGGAACGGGAAGTGGTGGAGTCTCCAAGTCCATGGGGGCAGGCACGTATCTCAGAGCTGAAGCGGTGCGCCGTGTGCCTGGAAGGAGGAGGCAGAGGAGAGGATGGGAGGCAGGGGGAACACAGGGGGCTCCAAGCAGCCTGTCACCATCTCTGCGGAAAGTTCCCTGCTGCCTCAGGGCCTGAGGGATAGACCGGAGTTTTCCACAAAGGTGAGCTTACCAAGCGGCTAGGCCCAGATAACTGACCCTAACGTGAAGCCCAGTTTAAAGCAAGTTTTACAGCACAGTAAAATAAACAAACAAACAAACAAATAAATAAAATATGTATCTATAAAAATAGTAGGAAGGATGGTGCACTGGAGGCAGCAGAAGGAGCCGAGCAGAGCAGCGCTCCTTCCCCACGCCTGCCTGCAAAAGCACTCGCCCGCCGCCGCATTCCCGAGCATCACCGGCGGGATCGCAATCAAAACTTCCCCACACGCGGGGCGCCGCTGTGACACCGGCAGCGGCGACCCCGCGGCCCCGGGGCCGTGTCCCGTGCACGCGTGCCGCGCCCCGCTCCGCCCGTGCAGCAGCACTCACCTCTCAGGGCCAGGAGCGCGGCCAGGGCTGCCGGCACCCACCTCCCGCCGCCGCCGGGGCGCCGCCGCGTCATGCCGGGCCGGGCGAGGGGCGCGGAGAGGGCCGCCGAGCCCTGCCTTTCCCCACCGCGGCAGGTGCTGCCGCCGGTGGTGCCGCCGCCGTCCCGGGACCGCCCGCTCGCGGCGAGGCTCCGCCGTGCCCCAAGCCCCGGTCGCCCGGACAGGGCGGCAGGCGCGGTGGCCGGACCGAGAGCGCAGCCTGGCGGCCCCGAGCAGCCCCCGCAACCCGCCGGGCTGCGGCTGTCACCCCCTGCGCGGCACCGTCCCGGCGCGCAGCGGCACGTCCCACCACCCTCCCCCTCTCTCCACACAAACTGGGGGCTTTCCCCTCCTCCCCTTCTCCGCCAACCTGGCTCCGCTGCATCCGTAAGGATGCTACACGGGCCAGGGTGAGAAGGTGCGGTCCAGCGTAGGGCTGGAGACTGCACCCCCACCGCTCCTCCGGATCATCGCGGCAGCGTGGGGGCCTCTTTCCAGAGCCTGCCTACAGCTGCATTGACGACGGCGGCAGCACACAGTGAAATATTTGGGGTGGTCTGCATGAGACTGGTCACCGCTACAGCACACAGTATAAACACTGCAAAGGTATGAACCACCTAACTCCGCCATTCAGGAGCCTGGGAAGCACGAGCATTCCACTCTCCTATAAAACCGACCAAGGTATCTCTAAAAGATGCGAGGCATTTCTTGGAGTTGGGGAACTGCAATGCTATGTGACACAGGGATCGCCAACAAGTTGTATCACAAACTTAAGTCATTAAGTTAGTGCAGTTCTCAAGGCTGCACAGAAAAAACAATCTGTTGAAAATCAGCACACATCAAGTAATTATGTAGAGGGTAGGAAAAGGAGGAAAGGAGCCCTTTATGAATTTATGTTGATCTTCTGGGGGAAGGATTAAAGCAGAAAGCTTGCACAGAATGACTCCTCATGCACATCCAGCTCCCTGTCCAAGTCTGATCACGGTAGTTCTGCTTTGTGAAAATAAGCAGTTTGAGAAGGAAAACCCTCTAACAATTCTGTCAAATGTCCAATTGTTTCATTCTCCCACCCAAAGATTCCTCCCCACCAACACACAGTTATGCAGCCTCTGCATCCTGCAGGCAGCAAATCCCCCTTATCATGCTTCTCCCGAACTCCTTTGCAGTTGCAGTCGCTGGGAGCACCCCTTTGCCCAAACTACCCTGTTGCTCTGCAGGATAGTGTTGTTCATGTTTCTACCTTCTCAGTTGCCTCAAAAGGTGCTCTCACCCTTTACACGGCTGCACTACCCCAGTTAAGTGGGATGGGGAGATCTGCACCCAAAGCGAAGATGGAAGGAAAAGTCTCAGGGGTAGAAAAACAGAAATTGCTCTAAGCACCATGAAAAAAAGCAATCTGGTGCCAATGATAAATCTATTTACCGTCTCACAAGCCTAGGTTAAATTCTGCCTTGCCCAGCATCAAGTTTTAGCAAACTTCTATCAGAGGATTAGGTGAAAATGTTTCCCCAGCAGTGCAGGTTTACCAGTTATCTTGGTTCTGAGATAGAACTACTAACTCTGTTTACAAGAAGCAATGGTTGACCTATCCTTATCAGGTAGTAAAATTGTTCACTGCCACATGGGCTGGGATTTCATTCACCACGTGGGGGCTCAGAGAGGCAAGAAGTCACCACATGGTGACTTGGGGGATCTCTGGTCTCTTTGGTGGGCTGCCTGCTGCATGTTCTCCAACATGAAATCTGATGTTACAGGAGTTCTGACAGTTTTAGCACTCCTGCAAAGCACCTTCCACCCCAGCCCTGCCATGGGCAGGTAGGCTAAAAGAGGGTTTTGCTCCATTAAGGAGCAGCTCTTGGCTGAAGTATAACACTTCAGAAAAGCATTGAAGAGAGAGTCATAACCCAGCTTTTCCCCCCATTCTGTGGCAATATGGGAACTGAAGTTTTCTCAGACTCTCTCAGATGACTCCTTTTCCCTCCAGCTGACTTGCTGCATTTTTCACCAAAAGGACAAAGAAGTATGGTGATTTTATGATCAGAAGCAGTTCCAGGAAACCCCCATCTTTGTGCATACACACGGTGACCACCTGGAGAAATACAATAGGTATGTCCACACATTCACCTACAATGAAGGCCCATTAATGTTTCTTGCCAAGCATAACCTCCTTCATCAAAGGTAAGGGCAGAGAGCACAGAGCATGTTGGGTGCAGTGGCCTGCCACTGCCCTTACTCCTGCAGATCACTTCCAAGAATGAAAAGATGCAAAGACAAATAAAGTGAAAACAAGAAAAATTGCATATTCTCCCTAGAACTACCACACTGCCTTCCTGATCTGCCAAGACTTGAAAGCTATCTTGACCTAATGGAAATAAGTGTGTTTTTCAGCATAAGGACACACTGCATTTAGCAAATGCCATCCCAGCTCACTTTGGACTGTTCCTTGCATCATGCTGTGCATCAGCTGGCAGGTAAACAACAAAGATCAGTTTACCCTGTAAAGCAAATGAATTTATATGCTTCCTAAAAAGTGCAGTGAGCATAGTGTGAATCTAGAGCCTGGTGGTCAGAGAAAGCACTTCTGCCCAAAATGGAGCCAAATTACTCCCTCCTGATGCAAGCTGCTAGGGCCAAGGAGGATTTTAATCAGCATTCAGATCTGGTACAGCAGATACTGTACCATACCTACAAACCACAATGACACAGCAAGTGACTTTGGCTGCTTCTTGCAGCAACTTCAAGAATCTGTGGCCACACTCCAGAAGGATGTAGCAGCCACAGGGAATAATAATCTTCAGATGCACCAGTCTGGCTCTCACTCTGGCTCCCTCTTCACCTTACCACCACTTCCAAAAATAGCTTGCAGATTGTACAGAAAGGATGTCGACGAGGAGATACTGTTCTTGGAACTCTGAATTTCCACTTCAGCTGTCATTAAGCCTTCCCCAAAATATTAGCCTTATGCCAACCATTTATCCAGTGAGTACAGCACACTTCAGTCAGTTGGATATTAGAGCTATGAGCATAGCAGTCTATTTTCCCACCAGTGTCTATATCTCTTCCCCAATGGAATAGCACATCATGGATAGAGGACATACGCTTTGCCATATCCCAGGCATAAGATGATGGCAGATAACTACTGAAGGACTTAGTTGTGGTGCATTGCTCAGAAGAACACACACAGGATCCTTAAACTGAACGGCCAAGATACTTCCAAGGTTGTGCATGCTAGGCTAGGTAAGGACAGAAGGAAAAGAAAAAAATAAAAAAATAAAAAAAAAAGAAAAAGAAAAAAAAGAAGAAAAAGAAGAAAAAGAAGAAGGAAAAGAAAAAGGAAAAGGAAAAGGAAAAGAAAAAGAAAAAGGAAAAGGAAAAAAAGAAAAAGAAAAAGAAAAAGAAAAAGAAAAAGAAAAAGAAAAAGAAAAAGAAAAAGAAAAAGAAAAAGAAAAAGAAAAAGAAAAAGAAAAAGAAAAAGAAAAAGAAAAAGAAAAAAGACTCCCACCTTTTTCTTTTGAAAGAATTGTGACAAGTACAGTAGTTTCATGATTATAAACTGCACCTGAATATAAGCCGCACTTCCGGGTAGCTGGGACGACCACAGGATTTGTCCATATATAAGCCGCACCCGAATATAAGCTGCGCATTTTTTTTATTTTTTTATTTTTTTTTTTTAACTCACACAGCAGAGGGGGTGGGGCACTCCGGCCCGGCCCCACACAGCCCGGCTTTCCAGCGGCAGGAGCCGGCCCACCCTTGTGCAGCCCCCGTTCCCAGCCATCCCCCGTTCCCACCGGCTCCTGATGGCACAGGGGCCGGGCCGCCCTTGCGCAGCCCCCGTTCCCGGCTGTCCCCTGTTCCCACCGGCTCCCGGTGGCACAGGGGCCAGGCCGCACACTTGCAGCCCCCGTTCCGGGCAGTCTCATGCTCCCGGCGGCTTCCACTTGCCACTCTGCTTGGCCGGCTCTCACTTCCAGGTTGGCTTTTCACTGGGATTTGTCCATAGATAAGCCGCACCTGAATATAAGCCGCACCACTGGGGTAGGCTGGATTCTTCAATGAAAAAGGCACGGCTTATATTAGTGAAATTACTGTAGCTAAATTAAGCCCTTAATAAAAAATTCACTTTTTTCTTCATCTGCCTGTTCTTCAAAGGCATATGGACCAAACTATGGG
>VRYO01001681.1:729798-744346 GCA_009812075.1 Sialia sialis | reverse complement strand
ACTGGGGTAGGCTGGATTCTTCAATGAAAAAGGTGCGGCTTATATTCATAAAATTACTGTAATGTAATTCTCATGTCTCACTGAAAAACATCTTTGTGAGTCAAATTTGAAAAGAAAGCTTTTCTCCAGGATGATGCTACTTTTTTTTCCCCCTTTTGCCTTAATATGGCTCTAAAAATCCAGTGGGGTTGCAGTTGGGTTCAAGGGCTGCAAGAGAGGCCAGGTCTTACATCACCACTGCTGTCTCCAAGGTTGTTACTGGGTTATCTATTATCAGATGGGAATTTTTTGAAGATGACATTGCTTACAAATTGATCAAAATCAGCTTCAGTAAGTTGCCCTTCCAAGATATAAAAAGATGGATAAAATTCACTCAGTTGATCATTAATGACTTCAGTCTGTGGAATTGGTTATCTCCCTTTGACAGACAAAATAGAGTTTGCAGACTGAGCTGTTTTAATCCTATCTGAGAAGAAATATGACAGTCCTTCAAATATACAACAAATTGAATATGTCTATACCTTTTCAATAAAACTAATTAAAACAAAATCTGAGATTTATTTTGCTGAACAGCTGTGTATATGAAATAGAGGTCACTAAATAGAAGAATAAGCAGTGATAACCCTGTCAACTCATCTATCACAGATTGTTTTTCTACTGCCCACAGGACTAGTTATGTGGGGATACTGTCCCAAGAGTAAAGATTTGTGGTTTTGAAAGCCTGCATAGTGGAACAAGTAGGAGCATCAGCACTGAAAGTGATGGGTATTTCCTGGTTTATTCTCATGTGCCCTTACTGTCCAGCATCAGGTGCATTCCAGTGCAAGTGCTTTGAATCCAATGCATGGCCAGTGTAGGCTTTTGGGGGAGCCCTGTCTATGTTGGTCAGAATAACCTGATCCCTGCAACAGCAATGGCCTATGCGTGCATGTCAGCCACATAGTGAGACCTCAGGAATGTATGAGTGAAACCAGCTCTGAAACAGCAAGCAAATTTCCACACTCCTTTGATGCCAGATGGCAGGAGCGGATGTGCCCATGGAAACGTGGGTGGATTAGGCATATTTTCAAACTTCTCAGCACTGACGGCCATTGCCTTATTTCCTTCTCCAAGGCCACTTTGACCCAAACATCAGAGCCACCTCACTCTGCTGTCCCCACTTCATGGGCACGGAGCCTTATATCCAAACCCCAGGAGCTGGACTGAGACTGCTTCCCCTAGACCTTTCTATCCTCATGGGTACACTGATCTGGTTGGTTTCTTCATCCCAGGCCTGTAGTACCTGTGACGTGCTGATTTTGCTTAGTGCGCTGCAAGGTGCTCCTTTCCACAGTATTATGGGGAATAAATAAATTTCTATGCACCCCACGCATGCAATTTCTGACTGGGGTACCCCAATGCACTTTGAGATAATCCACAATCTAATCTGCATATTTTTACATCTCCTGAGCTTTTCCCAAATTAAAAGCAAACTTCCTCAGCCACAAAATCCTCTTCTCCTGCCTAAAGCCCCCCAGTGTTCTGGTGTCTACAAAACCAAAGCTTACAATTTAACATTTTGAAATCCTTCATCTCTCACTCACTCCCCCCCAGCCCTGCCCGTGCAGACATATTTGAAACAAATTGGTCCCCAAGGCTCTGACTAAATCTTTTATTTGGACACGCTGTTCTTGCTGTGGTTAACAACTGTCCATTGTACCCTGTAAGACACACACTGCCATCCCTCCTAGGAAACAGGGGATGCTGCATCCACATAAAAGCATTTCATAATGCTGCCATTTACATAACAGCTTTCTAAATTGTACATCGACAGATTTCCCCAAATTATTACAGTAGGTGAATTAAATCTTCCACTAAACACCAGCAAATGGTGGTAATGACAACTCTTCTAAGTAGCACATCCCATAAAGCCCAGAAAATGGAAATCAATCACTCCTTTTTTTCCCTCTGAAAGAATTTATTACACATAGCTGTGACAGAAAATAAATAGATGACAAAATCGAGAAGAAATACACTAAAGTTAGGACTCATGTGGATGTATTCCTGCAGTTGTGATACAAAATGGGTCTTTGAGAATCTTGTTTAGTAGCAGGGTTGCTGTGTCTGTGATGGTCTAAAGATATGTGAAGTGCAGTAACTTCTACAGAGAAGCAATAACTTTTACTATGCCAGCTGATGTAGTTGAAAATACCAACATGCTTTTGGGTGCATTGACCTGAAGAAGAACTTCCATGCTTGAAAACTAAGCTGTTTTTTTTTCCTTATTACATCTGCAGGTCTAACAAAAAATATTCCTTGGTGTTGATTACCAACTAGTAACCACACAATGATTTTCAGCCACTTAATTGCTTTCCAAATGAGGACTTAAAATGGATAAAGAATCCAGGAGAGCAAGAGGGTCCAATCCTTCTGCAAGTGGACATACAGGTACTTGTCATAATTATGATAGCACTAACAGTGTCTGTATCAATAAACTGCAAAAATAACTTTTAATCCAGTAAGTTACCTACTAAGGCCAGAGATATCCCATGTAATGGTGAAAACCCTGGGGATATACCCTGGGGACAGTCTGGAGAGAACGGGACAGGAAGATCCACATGCAGCAAACACCAGCTTTTCAAGCTCATAGAGCAATGGAGGTATCTCTCTAACACCTTCATGGCTGCTTCCAGTTTCAGCTCCCCACTCAGCTCAAGGACCTCAGTGGTGTCTATTTTACTCTGCAGCTGAGCAAAAAAAGCACTGATGGAGAGTTAAAAAATAGCTCCATGTATAATACAAGGCAGATCTGCAACTCCCATCACTGTCAGACAATGACAAAAGGGGAGTTTTCAACATGTGTTCGCCAATGCTCCTTCTAATGCTCATTTAGGGATTTTAACTCCAGGGTCAATGCCAATTAACTAACAGGGATCTGAGTAAAGAGTTTCTCTCCATTTTGCACTAGAATTTTTAAATAAATTGGCAAGTAGGACTCTTAAGCACCTTTTTGATGCTCACATAAGCAGCCCAGACACTGTGGTCCCAAGTAAAGAAAATTTTTTGCTGGATCTAATCCCAACTGGCTTCTGCTTCCCCTTACATACATAATAAGGCATTTTCTCCTTCTTACACAATACAAAAATGGTCATTATAACTGGCAACTACAGCACCAACACTAAGACCGCTCCAGGGTCATAAAAGGCAGTGATGCCTCAGTCCAAATCTTGTTTTCTCCAGGACAACACAGGAATGCAGCTATAGTCCAACCACTTGCCTTTAATTGTGAATGCAGGACTTCAATCTCCAGAGCAGAGTTGTCAGCTCTGTACCTTCCCTTATGCCTGCCTTCATTTAGCGGTGCTTAAAAAATGTATGCTTAAAAAGCAAAGTTGAGTTGTCTAAGTGCAAAGGAAAGCCTTTTAATTAGAACTCAAATCAAAAGAGGAGGGGGAAAAATGAAGGAAAAGCATAAAGTGATTCAACATTTCCAAGTTAATTTCCTGGACCTCTCCCTCATTCCCTCAACCTCTTTTTTTTTTTTTTTTTTCTTTTTTTTTTTTTTTCATTCTGAGTCTACCAAGATGACAGCCCCTCTTAGGCCAGTTGGACTGAAAAGTGTTGTCTGTAAAGCACTACATTGGGACTGCCAGTTCATTTCACCCTGGTGGCACTGATTTATGCCAGTGTCTGGTCAAGGATTAAGCCCTTCATCTAATTTTAACAGCCTGTCCCTTTAACAGTCTGATTTCAAGCAGGAACCCTTCTTAGACCCTGGATGTCTCTATGGTAACACAACAAGATCGTTTTGTTCTAGCTCACATCATTGTGTGCATATTGAAAAGCACAGTTAAGATATTTTGAAGTGGCGAGTCCAGATCAGCCAATTCTGAAGCCCTACAAGAAAAAATTATTATGCAAATTAAACTCCTAAAGGTGAATGGCAATGAATGCTTCCAATGAAGACAGTTACAGTACGAGAAATGAGAGCAGCAGTCTCAGCAAGGTGCCTCACTCAGCAGTACAAAACACACTACACCAGTTGCCTTTCTTTTTGCTTATTTTAGCAAAATGGTCTGGGACAGAACAGGTCATACCGTCAAAACTATTTCTGGGTTTTGTAGCTTCGCTGCACTACAGCCAAAACTAAGCATACCTGCTGCATGCAGAAATCAAGTCCCCAGGAATCATAAGCATTCCTCTCACATTAAGAGAAAGGAAATAAAGATGCATCACTGAATTCAGGACTGGACTAGAACAAGCAGTAAGTTAAAAGTCCACTTGATTCTTGCCTTAAAGAAAAATTTCCCCTAGTGCCAACTGACCTGTGGTTGGCAGCAATCTGTAGTATCTCTCATATATTGCCAGCTTCTCCAGAAAACATCACAAGAGGATCTTGCTCTTACAGAACACAGCAAGTTGGAAGAGCAGGAGAATGTCTCATGCCAGACGCCTAAAGAAGTTATTTCCTCTTTCATTCGTTGTTTCTTTTTTATTTTTTCATGGCTATCACTCACCTCCTCACAAGGTCAAGCTCCAGGTCCTGTACATTGGTCACAAAAACCCCAGGTAGTGCTACAGACTGGGGGAAGAGTGGCTGGAAAGTTGCCCAGAGGAAAAGGACATGGAGATGCTGGTCAACCGTGGCTGTATACGAGCCAGCATGTGCCCAAGTGGTCAAGAAGGCCAATGGCATCCTGGCCTCTGGGCAGTACCAAGGCAGTGACTGTCCCCCTGTGCTTGGCACTGGTGATGCTGCACCTTGAGCGCTGTGTCCAGTCCTGGGTCCCTCACTGCAAGAAGGACATTGAGTGGCTGAGGGAGCTGGGGCTGTTTAGCCTGGAGAAAAGGAGGCCCTTATCACTCTCTTTGATTCCCTGAAAGGTGGTTGTAGTCAGGTGGGAGTCAGTCTCTTCTCCAGGCAACCAGTGACAGGAGAGGACACAGCCTTAAGCTGTGCCAGGAAAGGTTCAGATTGGACATTAGGAAGATACTCCTTTCACAGAGAGGCATCGGGGGAAGGATTGTCAAGCATTGTAATGAGCTGCCCAGGGAAGTAGTGGAGTCACCATTCCAGAGGTGTTTTAGAACCAATTGGATGTGGCACTTTGCACCATGGTTTAGTTGACAAGATTGTTCAGTCAAAGGTGGAACTCAGTGATCTTGGAGGTCGAACCTAAAGGATTCTGTGATTCTACTGAGTGCCACAATTGCACTCAAACCTTTCCTTACAGACAATAAAGGAACAAGTATTATATGCAAACCTAGGAATTTACTGTCAGTGCAATTTAAATACTAATAGCCTAATTAAGAAATATTATTTACCTAAACCTAATTATTTACAGGCAAAATAATAAAGACTATTATCTGGAAAAAATCTGAGTAATAACACAAATTTAACACAGTTTCTATGCTTCCTGGAAAACATCCCATATTTCTCTTTGCAGGAAAGAACACAATGCATATATTCTTCCTCCTCCATCTAAGAATCATATGGAGCAGGGTTTATACATTTTTTTAGCAACATGATATATTTCACTCCTCTTTCTTTGGCCTGTAAGTCTGCACAGCATACAGATTAACTATGCATGGACAATTTTTGCATATATTGAATTTTTTTTTTTAAATACTTGTTTTATCTAGCCCTCATGCCCCCACTTCTTTATCTGATCACTAGCAAGTTGTTTGTAGAGCTGATGTCTACATTGGTATCCTGCACCTCTTGACATCAACCCAATGCCTCTCTTCTGTGCTGCATCCTCTGTCTCTTCTTTCAAGGCCTCTGTTATCACACCATGCCTGCATTTCCCTCTACTGTATCAATATGAGGAGCAGAGAGCATATGACCTCATCTGAGTTTGTCTTTTTGAAAACAAGGGCTCCCAAAAAGATACAAAGTAGTAGCAGCTACTGGTTGGTCAGCCAAAGACAGCATGTTCTGCTGGGGAAGTACACAGCACTTCAGACCCCACTAGAGAACTACAGAGGATCAGACTTCTAGGAAACCGATTGGAGTTTTCAGTGTGGTAGCATAGATTCAATTCAATTTACAGTAATTTCACGATTATAAGCCGCACCCGAATATAAGCCACGCTTCTTTTTTTTTTTTTTTTTTTTTCTTTTTTTTTTTTTTTTTTTTTTTTTTTTTTTTTTTTTTAACTCCACGTGGCAGAGGGGGCGGGGCGCTCCGGCCTGGCCCCACATAGCCCGGCTTCCCAGCAGCAGGAGCCGGCCCACCCTCGTGCACCCCTCGTTTCCAGTGGTCCCCCTGCTCCCAACGGCTCCCGGTGGCAGGGGCCAGCCTGCCCTCTTGCAGTCCCCGTTCCTGGCGGCTCCCGGTGGCACAGGGGCCGACCCGCCCTGGCGCACCCCCCGTTACCGGCAGTCCCCTGCTCCCAGCGGCACAGCGGAACGGCACAGCCCGGCCGGCACTGCTCCCCCGCTGGCCCGCCCCTCCTGGCAGTAGTGGCAACCCCGCCACCAGCCCGCCTGGCTCCTTGGCAGCTCTGCCACCGGCACACCTGCCCCGCTCGGCAAAGCCCGCTCCCCACCTGCCCAGCCACTGCTCAGTGGCAGCTCTTCGCTTCGCCAGCTCTCACTTCTGGGTTAGCATTTCGCTGGGATTTGTCCATAGATAAGCCGCACCTGAATATAAGCCGCACCACTGGGGTAGGCTGGATTCTTCAATGAAAAAGGCACGGCTTATATTAGTGAAATTACTGTAGCTAAATTAAGCCCTTAATAAAAAATTCACTTTTTTCTTCATCTGCCTGTTCTTCAAAGGCATATGGACCAAACTATGGGGGACTTCATTACCAGTGGGCCCTTGGGTGCAAGCAGAATATCAATATTAAATAATTCTGAGGAGTACTAGTAACTGCCCCCAGTGTTGTTCACTTTGCCCCAACACATCTGAAAATAAGCATAGACCTGAACAGAGTTTTTCAATCAAAATTCTGCCAAAACCATTTCTTCCCCATGTTGCATCTTTTTGTCAAGAGATTCCAGCTCAGCTTCGATATTTGAGGTTCTCAAATACAGAAAATGTTTGAGAGGCTTTTTCCTTAAAACTTTGAAGGAAAAGTGTTGTCTATGAGGCAACTAAGTTTAGCAAAAGTAATCAAAAATAAACAAATATCCGTCATTTTTTAAAAAAAATTAATTAGCAAATTAACAATTTCAGTAGGGTCAGCATTTAATTCAGACTATGTTGCTTGGAGCTTTGAGCCATCAATTCTTCAAAATCTACACAGACACAAACTCCAAAACTACTCTGCGCTTCTCCATTAATTATCCTCAGTAAAAAGGCTCTACCTCCATTTTCTTTATGACTTTCACATATATATTTGAAGACGTGTTTGTTCCCCTATCCGCTCTCTCCTCCAGGCTTCCTGAGCTTCCACTTGTTTTCTTGTGGTAATGGATCAAGGCCTCTACATCCCTGCAACAGTACTTCAGCTCAACCTGATTTCATCAGCAGAAGATGACAGCAAGATCATTCTGCTAACAGGGCATGCTAACCAAAGCAAGTCACAGTAGTATCTGCACAACCATAGTTTAACATCTTAAAGTGCCCTCAGGACAGGAAAGTTTCACAAGACTTCTCTGGACATACCAACGTTTGAAAGATGATGCAAGTACTACTGAATTTGGGACTGGGCTTACACTTGTATGTATTTACTGGTGTGCAAAGTTACATTTGAGCGCATGGCCTCCTCATTCTCTCTCTAGTGGTTCAAAGCAGCTTTTTTTTCTGAAGTTATCCTCCCCCATCCAATCAACTCCCAGTTTAAGATAGCACAGATTTCATCTGAGTATAGAAATATCAGCTCCAGTTACCACGGATACTATTTTCTATAATGATTTCCAGGAGCTGTCATCTCCAAGGATGAATCCTTCTTCCAAAAGAGAAAAAAAAGCAGCTAAGCTTTCTTTAGGAAATCAAGCAGCTACAAAACAGATTTTTCTAAGGCAGCTCATAAAGTGGATCTTGATGTTATGAAAGAGCCAAGAGCACAGTCCTTATCCACACCTGGATCCCAGAGTGACTCAGACAAATTACACTGTTGATTCTTTCCTCCTTAGCATCATTTTCATTACTGACATGTTGCTAGTAAGGAAATCAGAGGACTGTACAATAATGTATTCATGTTGCTAAATTGAAAGCTTAAAAGCTTCCCCATTTGATTAAGTAAATGCAGTAAGTAATGTGCAATCAAGGGCCAAAATATTCCTTGGCCTGCAGCCCAATAAATGAATCCTTAAGGAGCTAGTATCTCACTTCTGCACAAATATAGCTCTCTGCTCATTACCAATCCAGTCTAAAATACTGGAGAAGGCTACAGGGAAACAGACACTTAGCAGAGACGCTAATAGTTTCCTGCATATTGATTTATGCAGTGATAATTCTGAAATCACTAACAAGGGGAGCACAAGCTCTGCAGTCAGCAGCAGCCCCAAGGTGTGCCAAAGGTGCACAGCAAAGCCCCTACAACAGCCTTGCAAGACTATAGGTAGGACAGCAAGGTCTTCCGTGCTACTACAGCAACATGGGGTTTTGGCTGACATCCACTTCACAGCCATTGGCAGGGGTCCTCCCCTACAGTGTAAAGGGGCAAGAGTCCATTTTGAGCCTACTTTCCCTAGGATGTTTGATGTTGAAAGATGGGCCCACAGCAGGGGCAGCTGCTATCCTTACAGGAATCAGAAGCTTCAGCTTAGCTAGCTTTCCTCATCACTTGGATCATGTCTACAATGAGGCACATTAACCTGTTCCTGCCTGAGATAGACCCCTTCCTTTACAGGCAAACCCCCTTTCTCTTCTATAATTCTTACAGTTGCAGCTCACCAGACTGCAGGAACCCACACATCCCTCATGAGCAAAATTCTGTGACCCTGGCATCCAAACCCGACATCACTACACATCTGCCTTTGCAATGTTCATCCTGCTCTTTCAGCTATTTCTCTTGGAATCAAACTTGGCCTTCATGAAGGAACGGCTGAAAAGATAGAAAGTGGGACATTTATGGAAATAATCAGGTAGTCATTAAGCATGAAAGCTTCAACAGTTCAATATTTCACTGGTGAGCAGTATTGCCTTTCAAAATAGTCTCAACATTAATCGGGTGTGCTCTTTCTATGTTGCACCTTTATTTCTGTACTTCTGTTTGTGTGCAGCACTGAGCACACTATGCCGGTATTCAGGTTTGGTATTCCTGAGCTCTACAGTCATAGAAATAAAGACTGTGATATGCCTAATTGAAGGTGTGATCCAGGCTATAAATTATACTGTCCTGTCAAAACTGAATTAATCAGGTATTTTCACCAGCTCAGCTGTACTCTATCCATTAATACATCTTCACCAAGATGTATTCTTGTATTACAAATAACTCATCGGATTCAAAGGCATTTCTCTCAAAACTATCTCCACTCAAACAGACAAGATTCAGATTCAGTCTTGGGCAAGTTATGCTTTTCTAGGCATAAAAGCCCTGTGCAACAAAACCCTCTCATCTTTAATGCTGGTGGTTGTGAAGGGATAGAAATACAAGCCTCATGCTAATTGGGAAGGGCAATTCCCAGCTGCACAAAGGGGACATGTCCTGAAAAGATTAGAGATTTTAATGCTATGACCTTCTCCGCATAGAAAAGTATTTGAGTAATTTTTAAATGGTTGCACAGCTAATTCCCTTTGAATTCGACACCGTAGGATTCATTGAAAAGGAGGCAACTTTGCTCACAATAGTAGTATTGCTGTAGTTGTGAACTCTTTAGGCTGTGGCTGAAGCAACATTTCTAGGGAAAGGAATTAATTTTCAATACATCAGCTAAGAGATGAAAAAATACATCAGATAAACTTTTGCAAAGCCTTCAAGTTTGAAAAAAAAAAAAAAGGATCTCTGGATCTGAACACTAGGGAGCCAAGAAGAAAGAATTCTTCCAAATAACATTTTAATTTCACTACATTATTTCCAGGGTTGTTGTTTTTTTTCCTCAGCTTACCTGGCATGCAACTTGCTCCCATCCACACGTTGCACCACAGCAAAGACTTTCCAGCTGACAGCGGGCACTTGCAGATCACTCTTAAATGACAGAACAAGAAGTTACATCCAAATAAAACCTTTGATGCTGGAGTTTTATTACATTCTTTAGTTGGTTGGATTTGTTTTCCCTAGATGTTTCTAAAAAAAAAATGAAAAACCAAAATTAATGCAACAAGTGATGACATGAAGAGAAGTATTATGTACTGGAAGAAGCTGGAAGAAAAGCAAAAGCAGCAGAATATCACAGCTTCAGCTGGTAGGAAGCCTGGATTGCCAGCCCTAACTTCCTCAGCAATTGGAAAGTACATAACATACACAGTTTAATGTTTCTCCAAGAGAGAACAAGTTCAGCACTCCCTAACCTTTGGAAGAAGCAAATGGGCTGCTTCTTTGGATTAGTAATGGCATGAAGAGCAACACTTGTTACAGAAACAATATGCCATTAGGAGGTATAGGCAAAAGGGATTAACTTGGGAGGATCATTTAAGTATGCCCACAGGCAACCTGAGCCAAAAGTTTCTTGGTCTCTTCCAAACAGAAGATATTAGCAGTCACTGCTAACTTTGCATCCATTGGGATCTATAGGTGTAGATCAAAGAGGGGAAGAGGGGAAGAACATCTCTCATTCCATATCATCTTTGAGCTGAATTAAACTCCAAGAGGCCCACTGGAGACAGATAAAGGTAGAGGAAAAAAATCACCTTCCTCAGTGCTCAAGAGCTCACAAAATTTTCAGGATGACTGGGAAAGCACTACCCCAGCTTGGGGCTTGGACAGGTGCACACAGGCTGGTTCAGATTGGTCACCAGTGAGTGTCAAATAGGCACAGTGAAACAAGGCAGAGCAAAGTCCTCATCAGCACATCAAGAGAGAAGGTACTTACCCACCCTTTACAGAAGCAGCTAGTACAGTAAAACTTATCCAGGATGGAGGAACATCAAAACCCCTAAGCGTCAAGCCTTTTTGAAATTTACTTTTGCTGTATTTTAAGCAGACCTGCTGTCACCAGAGGATGACCCAACACAGTGTCACAGCTGGCCCTGTTTATATAATAGTAACCATCTGCAGGACTGCAAAGGAAAATTTTGAGGCCCTGCCATTTGCCTCTATTAACAGAATTTCCTCATTTAGCTCTTACAAGTTTCCTAGCAACATTCTTGCATTGCACATTAACACATTCATTAGATTTTGCACAAGCACCTGTAGAATAGTCAGAGCTGAAAAACTTTGCTTTCATGTTGACTCAGAGGGGAAATCAATTTGCTTCAAGAAGCAAACCCTTTCAGGGCAGCAAAGGCTACCAATATGCTTATAACATACTTGTGAAGCCATTCAGCTCCTAGTGAAGGAAGAACCCACTACATTCAATTTCATTATTGGCATTTTCCATGTAGGAAAGCAGTGGATAATGCTCTCCATGTAGCTTTCAAAGAAGGCAAAAGTCAATACGCAGGATAATGCTCTGAATAACACAGCAAGAAGCCAGACCAAGTAGCCAGAGAGGCAGACACTGGAAAAAGGGTCAAAATGTGCAATAATTCACTGCTACACAACCTGTGGCAAACTCTCCATTTGTCTAATATCTGCCTGTCCAGGCAGATGTATGCTACCCTTCTTTCTCACTGCCTGTGACAGTGGCTTTCTTGCCCATAGCAGTTAGTCAACTGATTCACCCTCTACAGCACCATCTCAGTGAGTCCATCATGGAGGAAGGACTTTTCCCAGTCTGCCGGGTGGGTTCAAACTTCACACTTCATGCACCCACAGTGTCTGCACACCAGGGAGATGGGAATTCACGCAGTGCCCAGAGCAAAATCTCAGTAACTATTGGGAATGATAAACCTCGCAGCAGTGACAGAGGGAAAAATAAAACCCTGGGCTGGGGCAGGGCAGAAATCATGCCAAGTTCCTCATACCATTAATGTAAAGAAACACCTCCCAGGAGTAGCAGCAGCATTTACCTACCACATTTGCTGTATGAGTAACACAGATCTGCATGATGGACTTGGCCTGAAATGACTTGGAGGCACCTAGACAAACAAGGACCATTTGGGACATCCTTAAAAGTGATCTGGAGGGCTTGGAGGTCACAAAACTCCCAGTCCTCCTCACCCTACACTCCCATTTCCCCTCTCTGCAGCAGTAAGTTGAACTGAAATTTTTCACTTGTCTGAAAAGTGATTTGGAGCATGCTTTGAAGCCCAAGTGTACCCCACATCTTGCCCTGATGAAGCTTCATGCACTGGAGAAATGCATGGTGTGAGAAAATTGCCTTGAGCCAAGATTCACACTTTGGGGAGAGTGCTTTGCTTTTGAGGAAAACGCAGCCTTGTCTTGCCTGATGCTTAAAAAGCAGTCAGGAGTAGCATCCCAATTTCCTGCTGCCTTTCAAATGGGGTACCCAGCCCTGGTAAAAGCTAATGCTGGTGTGCTGAGCTCCTCCAGACTCAGAGGGAAGCTGGTGCCCCGCAGGAGAGGGAAAACAAGGAGGTGGCAGGGAGCTGGATTGTGGCCACTGCTGGGAAGCGTGCATCTCTCTGATTAATGCTCTCAGGCTGCCTGTTGACAAAAGTAGCAAGAGGATTTGTAATGCCTAAGCTTATCACCATCACGCTCTGAGAAAATCCTTCTCCAAGAAGCAGTGTAAATAAGTAAAGTTTTACAAGTTAGTGGACTCTTTTAATTGAGTAGTCCTTGTAAATTAATAATATTGAAGTAAATGTGCAATGACTTTTCTGACTTTCTAAAAGATGTCTAATAAGGTCCAGGTTTACTAAAGTGCCCAAGGGAGCAGGCCCTCAAACCTTTTTGTAATTTGTTGAGACACAAATGATAGTTAACTTCTAGTGGTTTATTCAAGAACATGACTATGAGGACAGCAGAACCGTAAGTAAGTCTTCCCTCCAGATGCAGCCAGGTGCTAGTACCTGCACTCCTACAAGAAAGGGTGTGGGGTCCACTGAAAACCATCCTTGGAGCACTTTTCAGAGCCAAAGTGAAAAGTCCAAAGGGTATCTTTGTGTACCACTACTCCTGCCTGATGGCTTCATATCTCACATCCTTCCATCCTGTGCAAACATGTTTAATAGCTCCCAGTAGCTAAAACATGAAAAAATACTTTGTTTCCATTTCTCTTGAAATTTTTGCTTTGCTTTCTCCCATTCCAGGCATTAACAGCTTGGATTTCCTGAGAAGCTGGGGTTGGGTAAATAATGCTGAGTGAATATCCTTTTTTCATTTCTTTGAATGAACTTTGTCTCTCTTTGTTCATGGACACTGACAGCAGTTCTTGCTACTGCATTGATTGTTTGAATCTATTAGGTTCACCCACTTTAATGGCTGCAAATATTCACATGTCCTCAGTCATGTTGATCAGAGCTTGCGTTCCAAAACTATGCTGGTGTAATATGCATTTAGTTGAAGTTCCTCCCAGCTTCACTTGCACTCTACAGGATTGAAAAAAGCTCATGATGATCCAAGTTAAGTCTGTAAGCAACTTATGAATTAAAAACCAGATGTAAAACACTTCTAGACTAACATGAGAGAGCTCAGGGAGAGGACTATGATGCTTTAACTAAACCAGTGTAAGGCTGTCAGTGAGAAAGGCCTCGGGCAATGAAGGTGCCTTCCCCCAGGTTCAGCCATGCCAGTGGAAGAGCAGATGTACCTCAGTATCCTCTCCCTGCCTCTGCAAGGATGGAGCTTGCACAACACTGCTGGGAAATCATGCACAGGTACATCCCAAATTCAAGCTACAGATTCAGCACATTACTTGAATCCATCAGAATGGTTGATGTGAGCTAAGCTTGAGGACTGTGCACAACTTTGATAAGGGAGAGAAACTTGAACATCTTCCCTAGTGGATTGTGCAGGGCTGGCAACTTCCAACAGGGCAGCAGTGAATTGGGATATCGATCCTTTCAGCACCACGGGGCTCTTGTGTGCTTGTGTAAAAATGACTTAAACTGGCCATCCCCTTCTAAATTATGGGCAGTTTTGGTCAGTGAAATACATGTGACTTGTGGAAAAGAACACCAGAGCAGCCCTCATATGTGTACATCTCTCAGCATGAGACAGCCCCAGCTCAGGCAGGGGCCTAATATGTGGCAGAGACCCAGGCAGAAGTGCATTCCCACCTCATGCAGCATGATTAGAGTGAAAAACATGGTTTGCTGTTTTGGGAGAATTAAAAGGTTTAATAAAAAGACAGTAGGAGACAAACATAAAGCAAAGGGTTAAAATGGCCGGGTGCTTGGCAAGCTGCCAACAGCACAGGCTGCTTTGGGAAGGCTTTTTAAAATACACTTTATAATACATTAATTTGTTGCATATTTATAGTTTTTATGCATACAGTAATTTCATGATTATAAGCCGTACCATTTTCATTGAAGAATGCCGCCTAGCCCAGTAGTGCAGCTAATCATCAGGTGCAGCTTATTTATGGACAATTTCCAGCTAAAAGCCAGACTGGAAGTGAGAGCCGGCTGGGGAGAGAGCTGCCGCGAGCTGCGGGCGCCGCGGGCTGC
>VRYO01001681.1:707883-728798 GCA_009812075.1 Sialia sialis | reverse complement strand
GGTTGTTATTTTAGCTAAGCGAGTAGGTTAAGCATAATATTTTTTAAAAACTAAGTCTAACTTTTATTATTAACAAAGACTATATCAATACAGAAATGCTATTTTAACATCATATATATAGCATTTATTTAAATACTTGCAAAGAGCCAATAACATGTCATGCATTTATAACAATTAGCACCATGCAAACACACACCCCTCTTCACACAGGGCTTTGAGGCTGCTTCCCATGCTCACAGCTCCTCTAGCTCTCCCAGAAAGGAAATGGATGCTAGGACTCATGGAGCAGTGATGTCTTCTGGGTTCTGGTCTCCTATAAATTCACTGAAAACTCACCACCCAGAGGGCAGACAGACCTACTGTTACCAGAGAGAGCGAGCATTTTGTGCAGCCTGGTGACACTCAGTCCAGCAATTTCTAGGACTCTAGACTAGGATGTCTTGAAGGTAGTATAGCAAAGGGAAAATGAATGGATATGGGATCAGGGATTGACATGTGAGTCACGCTTCTCATAGCTCCCAAATCCCATTCCGTTTGCCCTCTTACACCTTGGAGAAGAATGTGCAGAAACCTTTAGACCAAGCCCAAAGTGAGAGAGAAGGGCTTGTTTCCAAAAACCAAGTCCTCCACAGCACAATGGAACATCCCTCTTTTCCCAGACCACAAGAGAGAGAGAATAAGCAATGCTGTGACCATTTGAGAAGTATGAAGTAGGATGGGGATGAGGGACACAATGCACAAGACTGTGGCACTGTTGTTTCAGGGATCAGCTGAGCTTTGGTGGACACACAGCAACCACAATGCACCAATTGCTGCAGATCAGAGGGGTTCTCACTAACCAACAACAGCCGAGCATTCTTTTGCACAAATAGCTTTAATGGGCAAGAAACTGTGACTGTCTTGCTGCCTCCTTTAACTTTCTGGCCTGGGCAACCCTGTTCCTAGACCAATCCCTTAGCTTGGAACTTGCTGCTGCAGTGCAAAGAACCTGACAGTGCCATCATAGCTATCAAAACAGGCAAGCCTTTGTCCCTTAAGAAGTGGCATGGCCCTCAGAAAACCATCCCTCTTTTTCCTCCTCTCTGTTCTCCTCTCTGAGTCTCTGGTTTCCTCTCTGCTTCTTGATGCAGCACAGCTCATGATCCACTCCCCAGGGGAGTCACAGAGGAGCATTCCTGCACTGGGCCCAGCACAGAAATCAGGAGTGAAATCTCCAACACTGCAATAGAATGTGCAATCTGTGTGTTCAAAACAGGAGAAAAATATCCCTTTTATCCTACCAGAAGCCAAACTTACTTCTGAGCTTCTCAAGCTAGAGATACCATGTTGTGGCAGGAGCTAGTTCTTGATATTTAAATATGAGTAATATGCCTTGGCAAGTAAATGCCTGTCTGGTAGAACAAAGAAATTTTTTTGCCGATCATCAAGCAGAGGGGAAATTTTACTTTGCATGCATCCCCAAGACAGCACAAAAATTGCTCCTGAACTTTGGGCCATGTTTAAGTGTTAAAGCCAGTTCTCTTCAAATGCAATTCTATTCCAGGTCCATGGCATCTGCAGACTTACAAACTGATGTGCCATAGAAGAGCACAGAGGAGAAAATATTCATATGGGGGATATGCACACTCACAAGGCATCCACATTGTGCAGCTGCAATATGTATTATTAGACTGGCTTCTCATTTTATTAAATCAGATCACTGCAGAAAGGAAAGAGCTCAGATGCGATGGTCTAATGAAACATCAAAACATGAAGGTTGCTTGCTTTACAGGAAAAAAAGCATGAAAGCTGCTGATAAATCCCACAAAATTGATTAGTACATGAAAGCATTCAAGTAAATAGATATAAAGGTGAAGGAAATTATGAAAAGCAGCTGCTAAAAGTGTTCACAGATAGAATAAAGGAAGATAAAGAAGCAACTCAGTAGAGCTTGTCTCCTCCCTGAGGAGTTTAACAAAGCCCCAGAGCTCCTCACAGCCTTACGCTTCAGGTAACCAGACCCTAAGCCAATCCAAATCCCAGGGCTGTTCTAGTTCTCATGAAAGCCCAGCCATGCCATTTGCTCCTGATTAGACCCCCTGCTTGGCTTGTTTGGGGAACAGGTCCTTCCTGTCCTTTTGCTGGATCTTGGTGCAAGGTGACTGTGGCAAGAGCAGGTGACATAGTTCAGCCTCTTTTGCTCACAGCCATCCAATCCCCCACAGCCCCTGCCAGGAAAGCAAATCAAATATATTCAGGAAAGCGAGGCACCACGCTTCCTCAGTTTTCATGCTACCAGCTGGTCTAATTTCTCTTGACATTTCTTCCATAACAGCAACTGCAATATGTCAGGATTAATTAAGCCAAGCAGTGGGCAAGTCTCAAAGGAGAACACACATCTGCAGTGACCTATCCCCACCTAAAAGCCAAGGAGTCTTTCCTGCCATGGGGATGGAGTGGAAAATGGAGAATGAAGCAGGAATTGTGAGGTATCTTCCAATGGAAGAAGTACAGTGAGCAGCCTTGGACTGCCAGGGTTCAGATGAGCACCAGCACAGCTACAGCATTCCAGCTCAGAGCAAGCACCTTGGGCCTTGTTATTTAATCATTCCGATAGACCTCAGCAGATTCTGCAAGGTGTGCATCAGGCTACTTCTCCCTATATAGAGCAGAATTTGTTGGAAGATTGCCAGTGAGATGGTCAGAGATTGCTGTGTGTCTGTGGTCTGGAGACAGGGATGACCAAACAGCCCAAACAGTGGCCTAGCAGTGAGGAGCAAAGCTATGCTCCCCAGTTTCAGGCTGGGAAGGAAAATGGATCCCCAGTATAACTAAATGTTTTATGTTGTTGTTACTAGATGTGTTGGTTTTAAGTGCACAGCAGCTGCTTTTCATGAAGTCAACTCTCTCTTCTTGGCTGTGGCCAGGAGAAGGGTTTTCACCAGAACATGTGCAGCAGTAAAGGATGTTCCTGCTTCTGGATAGGTGCAATAGCAGAGCAGTGGCACAATATGCAGCCCTTTCCCTGTCGTCCCTTTTCCAGCTGGTCATCTTGACCACTAACAAAAGAAGACGACACTTGGAAATTGTGGGTTGTTCTCACCTCCCCTTCTTTTTACTTGCTTCTTTCAGTTCCAGCCTGCTGCCACACCTTTCATACTTCCAGTAGTCAGATGAGGAGCCATAGTTATTTTCTCTGTGCTTTCAGCATTAATTCACACAAGCTGAGGTCTGTCATTTTCGTCAAGTGGTAGGTGGCTCAGTAAGAAGAGACATTCCCACAAGTATCATGATGTTTTCGGGAAGGAAAGGTATATTTTAGTTATAAAAAGAAGCTGTCTCGGTAACTGGCATTGCATGTAAGATAGAGATGTCATAACATCCTGTACAGACATAATTACCTAAATACTAGTGTTGGCTGATTATCAAAAATCCATGAATCAGCCTTCTGCTTGATTCACTCTGCATGATGATGTTGTATGTCAGTGTCTGGATAACTGCGGAAATGCTGCGCTGCATGTCTTCTAATTTTTGCAAAGATTTACATTTGTCCAAAAGACTTTAATGAAAGTATATTTATTATCATACTCTTAAAATTAATCTTCTCATCAGAGACCACCAAGAGAGATTGCTGCATAACCAAGGAAGCCAACTACAGATAGAACAATGAAGACTGCACTGCACAACCTTTAGATAAAATTGTTTATTAATAACTTCTGAGAAAATCTGCTGGGAGAAAAACAGGACTGAGATACAATTCATGCACAGAAAAAAAGTGTTATATAAGCACTGCACCACTCTGCCCACTTTACTAGGTAGTAATACCAGAACAACAATCTCTAAGCTGTGTTGCACAGATGTTACAATGCAGGGTGTTAAAGGATTTGACCTTATTTGATATACTCTGCATTCTTCAAGTGCTAAGACAAATTCTCAGATGATATACTCGGCTACATATTTCTGCTCCTTTTCCATCAAAATAAGGATAATTATTTGGCAGAAGATACACCAATCAAGCCAGGCTGAGAACAGAAAAGAATGGGTTTTTTGCTATTCTTGCAAACTTCCAATGCTGTGGATTCTCTCTCTGACACACTCTTGATGTATATTGCCGTATACATTATGAATACAGATATCATAATAGTGTATACAACCCATTACAGTAAATTTCTCATGCTCAGACATCTCTATATATACTTGGACTTCAAAATTCAAGCCTGGCTTCAAATCCAAGTCCCTTCTTGCCCCACACCGATGAAGAGCCCCATGTCCATCAGGGTTCATAATGAAGAGACACTGTATCTCCAGAGACATGGCATACAATTCTCAAGGTCACTATTTGTCGTTAGACATACATCATCTTCATCCACACCCTACAGATTATTGCACTTTAAGCATGTTCACATAGTAAATGGTTTTTTAATACCAACCATAATTTTGCACCCAGTTGGCATGTGGAAGGCTATATTAAGCCCAGACGATTAATGCTATCTTTGCTGAGCAGCAAGAAAATAGTCTCTGTGCTATTATACATTGTCAGCTTTCTCAAACACTTCAGGCAACTAATTCTGAGGACTTTTTGACTGAATTGACATAAAACACATCCTTCTTCTCCAGCTGCTTTTTAGAGGCTTTAGGTTAATTTTATGTTGCAATCTCAGAGGTCATTGGCAAGAGTATGCTCTGCTACCCACCAGGGACTTGAGGAAATTTATGAAGACAGTCAGGTCTTTCGTTTCTTCTGGCCATCCTTGGTGGGTTTACAAGTCAGCATAAAGTATATGAACATCAGATTGCTCTTTGTCATGAGAAGCTCCCTGGATCTGTCTACAGGGAGCTGTTTTGCAGCACATATAGTGATCATTGCCTTTAATATATACAAGAAGAAAATGTGGTCATCAGTAGATGTGGAACTGGAGAGAGGCCACCTGGAAAGAACTAAGAAAACTCCAGGAAATGTGTGAGAGCCAAGTCAGGAGAAGTAATTTGTAAAATAGATATAATGGGCAAAAGGTTTCAGAGCAAGACATGTGTTCATGCTTTTATACATTCTTGCCTTCTGGGATTGAATGTTTTGTGAAAATACCCTTCAGAAATTCAAGACTCAGTCTCCAAATACTTTCTACATCCTTACAGTGTGAAATAATGTGGAAGGACTGGTCTTAAACACTAAATTGATATTATTCCCAGGAAACTGGAGATAATTCTTTGGCAACCCCCTTTTCCAGCTGCTTGCTTTTGTTTATTGACTGACACGGTACACACCAAGGGGAGGTTTGCAGCTCAGGAGTGAGAGCTCTGTGTACTCACAGCCAGTGTGAGATGTGGCTGTCTGGACTGTGGGTACCTGCACGTGAACTTGGGGCCAAATGTCTGCTTACAGTGAACAGGAAAGGAGTCAGTGCAGTCTGCAGACTCTGGAGAGCCAGTCAACCCATCAGTTGTGTCTACTATGTCTAACAAGAGTAGCACAACTCTCCAATGCACCATCTGCATTGACTGGATTTCTGCTGATCTCTGCTGTGTCAGAGCTTTCCACATACCTGAACTTAAGCAATGCAGTTTGGAGGTAAATCTTTCTGTCAGTAAGAAGTTTTGGAAATTCACTCACTGGCTGTCTTGGGTTACAGGATGTGATGTGATGTGATGTGATGTGATGTGATGTGATGTGATGTGATGTGATGTGATGAAAAGTATCTATTCTATCACCATCTGTTCAGATCAGGTGAGGGCAGTGATCCTTATCGCTGTGGGAGATACTCTGCTTAATGGGCCATTCATTGAAACCAGGTGGGGCAGTGTTCTTTATCTTTTCACAACCCATCCTTCCTCCAAGGAGTTATCTTCTGCTAATGGCCCATTGAGTCCCACTGTATGACTGATAGACTTGCATCATCCAATTGGGAGTTGCTCCAGCCAGGGGGAAGAGCCCAACATTTCTTACCAAGATAAAAAAAGAAATTTTGGGACACTAAGGGAGCCCTTTCTCCACTGGACTTCCAGAGGAAAATGGGACTTCTCCACATCATCGCTGGACCTCCGGAAGGAAACGGCACCCTTCTACAGGACCACTGCTTCAATTGAACTACATCTGTCACTGCAAGAGGACTGTAGCCACCATTTGGTAGGACTGCTACCAACACCCTGACTGATGGAGTGACTTTGTCAGTGTTTGGGGTTTGTTCTTTGTAGTACTGTATTTCTACTTTAATTTTCCTAGTAAAGAATTATTCCTAATTCCCATATCTTTGCCTGAGAGCCCCTTAATTTTGAAATTATAATAATTTGGAGGGAGGGGGTTTACATTCTCCATTTCAAAGAGAGGCTCCTGCCTTTCTTAGCAGACACTTGTCCTCCAAACCAGGACACTGCCAGATTCTAAGGTGAAACATACCTCAGTCACTGCATATCCAGTTGGCCTTGCCTTATGTTGCATTCCACTGACCAACATATGTTTGCTTTCCTTGACCTGTGGACCTTATCTAGCCCCCTACCAGCCGGAAGAAGATCCTATTACTGGCCAACTGACCACCCCCCCACTTCCCTGAAAGCTATATAATCCCTGTGTACCATGTGATCTCCCTCTTTCCCTTCTGGATCCCTTCAAGAATAAACCTTGGAACAGAGCCAGGGGGTCTGAGACTCCTTTGTCTGCTTTTATCATTATCTGCCCCCACCCCATCTCTGACTGAGAGCTAGCTGGAGAGTCAGGGATTTGGGGCACAAAGGGAGGCAGATCAGCCTTATTGCTGTGGTCTGCTTTTCTTGTACCTTGCTCTAGCAGTAGGTATCTCCCTTCAAAGTATCAATTGCAGACACACCATGCCCTGATATCAAAATGTAGGTTATTCTTTTGCACACTCAGATTGCTTTATAACATCATAATCAGTGAGACCTTAATTTCTCTGACTCATGTCATCCAGGCAATGAGGCTTCAGCAATTTTGAACAAAAACCTGTCTGAGGGCAATCAATCAGACCATTGATTTCTGTGCACAAAATGTGATGTTGCTCAATTGCAACATTTTGACATCCACTAAGTAGGAGATGCAGTGGTATGGAAGTGAGAACTGAATGCTTAAACTCCTCACTGTCTCAGCATGTCTCAGAAGCATTTCTCCTGTCCACACAGTTTCCATCTCTTAACCAATAAGCACTTTCTCTGTGGACACTGCATTTTGCCAGCTGCCTTCCCATGAGATCTGTGAATAGGTAGTTCCAATGGTGCGAGCTCCCCACTTGGAACAGAGAGGGTGTTGATAAAAGCTGCTCTCAAATCAGGTCAATCCCTCTTGTATCAAATGACATTTGGGAGACAGAAGACCTTCTGTTACATTAGACAGAACAAAGTTACCTGTTTTACTGTGGTTTAAGATGTCAGTGCAGTCATGTGCAGAACTCAACGAACAAAACCACTGCTGCTGTATACACTCATTTCAACAGGAATACTAAAACCTGTGTTAGTTCCTTGGCACGTGACCTTCAAAAAGGTCAGTGAATAGGGGGTTTAAATCTCATCTCTCTGCATCAGCTCCAATGTTGTTGTTTTTTGTTACAGAGAGACCTATCTGCATACTTTCTACAGCATCCAAATGACTAGATTTTCCAGTACTAGACAATAATCTCTGATTAAGCTGAGTTGCCCGTGCAGAAAACAAGAAAAGAGCAGTAAATATATCATTGCCTTTCTATCCAAGATGCCCTAACATCACAAGTGATCATGTACTCAGTCTTTCTCATTCCTGACACATTTTGAACTGGTAAAAAAGTCCAGGGACCCATTTCCACTCTTGCTGAATTGCAGCTTCACAGCTCAAGAGCTTAATGGTGGGATCTCCTAGGGGTATTCCTGAGGTATTTCTTACCTGAAGACTATTGCCTTCACCAGTCTCATAAATAACACAATAGGAACTTCAGTAAGACAGACTGCATCTTGTTCTTCAGGCAGAAAATCACACACAGTTCCATGATTTATACAAATGCAGAGTAGCCATTTGCCTTGTCAGACAGATGAGCATTATGGAGATCTTTTCTCACATGCTATTGGAAAGCTGAAAGGCAATCAACTATACAACTGATAGTGAAGTTTGGCAAAGAACAAGGAAATAGTCTGTCTTCCATATCCTAACAAGGAAATAGTCTGTCTTCCATATCCGAACTGGGGAGGGCAATATCCTGACAAGGTGGATAATGACAATGAAACACTGGAATAGTTGATCTGTTGAGGTGGCATGGAGCCTCTACTACACAGTTGCTTTGGGGAGTGGTTTTACATCAGTCAGGAAGAACACTAGTGAAGCTGTTGCTGTCTTTTGAAGGAGAATTGATTAGCATAACTTTTCAAAATCTGTAAAGGCCTATGGTTCAGTAAAAGCTACAGTATCTGGTCAGGATCAAGGTCGCACAGACAGGCCTTGTTAAGCCAGGCCAGACAAGATGGTTGACATATCAGTGTGAAGCCCTCAACTCACACTGCACTGACTTCTGCATTTCAAAACATCTGATGAAGACAACAGGAATTCAGATATGAAGAAAAGCAGGACTCATCCTTGATATTTAAATATCAAGAAGCTCCTAGGGTATGGGCAGAAAAGAGCACTCTGTCTCATAAAAAGACATTGTAAAACCCTTCACTTGAGTTGCTTGATGCAAAATATCTCTGCTCACTCGTGCTGGAGCAACTAAATTGTGTTACTTTCTATAAATCCTTCCTGTTGTCAGTGGGTTGCCTTTTACTTATGGTCATTGTCCTTTTGTTGTCACCAAGGAAAGAAACATAGCAGAAATCTTTTGTTTAATAAGCCATCATATTTAAACATCACTTGTCTCAGCTGTTTTCCTTTCTTCATCTACCTTTGTTCATTAAAATCTACGCTGTTTGGTTGTTAACAGAATAATAATGGGGAGCAATAACATAATGAGATTCCTTGTACCAGCATGATGCTACTATTCCTGCTGCTTTCTCCCTATTCACCAGCTCTCATGGGGTTGTGCTTGCTTAGCATTACAGCCAAGCTAGCAGCAGCTTCAGAGCCAGCTTATTCTGAAGGCTGAACAGCTGGAACTGCCCTTTCCCATATGGAACAAGGTTTCAGATGGATTTTCTTTTCTTGATCCTGCCTGTGACATTCACCTTGTCCTTCTGCACATCTGTTGCAGCCAGTTGCCAGCCCCTTGCCTCTGCAGAGTGTGCGGAGCAAGGGAAAGGGCCATCAGTCTGCTCTGTACAGATAGCACATCAGCTGTGGCAACATTCACTGGGGACAGGGACAAAAAAAAATGAGGTAAAGGAGTGGCATTTGTGCCCATCTGCAAATGCGCTGCAGGAGATTCTCCAGCATAAAGGTTCTCCCGTGCTTCTTTCCCTATCCAGGAACTTCAGCAATCCTAACCCAGGCAAACTAAGCCAAGCATGCAGGGGAAGCAGCAGCGTCGCTAGCAGGGCTTGCTTTAGGGCTTTGGGATAAGGGAGTTACTCACTCCAGTCATTCCATGACTGCAGAGATCTTAGCCAGAGACAGGGTGAGCAAAGACAAATGTAATTTCCACAGCTCTAGTCTTCATATGCATGCTGAAATATGAGCGAAAAAAAAATCCCCTTGTATCCCTGACCCTCTTGCTTAGTCAATTTAGAGGAAGAAGGGTTGACACTTACCATGGCTCATTTTTAGCATGAAGAACTATAATGAAACTTAGACTCATGAGTCTGTTTACCCTGTGGCTTACACTGCCATCTCTT
Source organism: Sialia sialis (assembly GCA_009812075.1). Classification (NCBI taxonomy): domain Eukaryota; kingdom Metazoa; phylum Chordata; class Aves; order Passeriformes; family Turdidae; genus Sialia; species Sialia sialis. The sequence continues at coordinate 719,081 of VRYO01001681.1, read as the reverse complement.
CTCAGCTGTCCAGCGCAGGAACACTCAGATCCTGATGGATGGCACTATGTACCCTGTGAGGGCAGTGCTAGGATCAGTACCCTGAAGTACCTGTTGCTTGCCATGTCACCTGTATGAAAGAACACATGATGAGTTTAGCCTGCAGCCAAGTCCAGTAATGAGTGGTGGGAGATGCCTGTTGCGGAGCTGTCACTCTTCTGGCTCATGGGCAAATGGCTGAGTTTGGAATAGCCATGAGTGGGACAGTGACCCCATAGTGCTAACACAGGTCTTGTTAACCCTGTCATGAAGACAGGTCCTCAAAGAAAGTGGCCATGTCCTTCCATCTGTACCACCATTAGCTGGTTCTGTTACGTTTCTCACCTGTACCAGACAGACTGATGGTTTGCATGGAATCTCATCAGAGGATAAATCAACGACCTGAAGTTCATTAAAATAGCGAAGACTGGACACAAGGAAGACATTTCTGAGAATGTATTGTAGGATCAAATCCCTGCAGATTGTCAAATTTCAATATTCTACTCAGACCATTAGAAATACTCAGTAGACACTGACACTTCCCACCAGTGGGAAAGTTAATATCAACCTCAAATTCACATGCCAGTTCTCCAGTTGCTCAACCTTCCTGTGAGCAGAAGGCAGCCAAGACAGAAAATATTCACATATTTGGATGTGCATATTCCCATTCTATACCATGCCACTGTGTGCAAGCAACTCTGCCTTGATCCCTGGGTAACCCCGAGCCCCTTTTCTCAGGCTGAATTGGCCATTACAAGTACCATGCACCATACCAAGAAGAAGTATTCCTATGGCAGAATGAGGAACCAAGAAGCTGAACTTTTCTAATGGGTGGCAATCGTGCTTCTTTGTCAGCACCTAAACCTGCCACATATATATATATGCACACAAGATGCTGAGCTCATCTTTCTCAATTAGACAGGCTGTGGCTACTTTTTGTAGACAGCTCAGCCTCAGCAAGCCAGAGCTGAACATCTGCTTCTCCAAGATTTAAACCAGTGAGCACTGTGAGTGGGGGCTCAACCGTTTTCATTGTGCAACACCACTCCATCTTACAGAGGAACAGAAGAATTGCAGTTCCTCCATACTCACTCAATGTTCCTGATATTCATCTCTCCTTTTTTTTCACTCACCCAGGTTGGAAAAAAACTCTTCCAGCCTTGTTAATTATTCTATGTACCTTTTCTTCTCAGGAAAAAATGGCACTTTCATAACACTATATCCAACACTCTGGCACAGCACAGCTAATTCCTCTTTCATAAAGGGCTTGATCCAGAGCCAGTGAAGTTTCTCTTGCTTCTCTTTGATTCTTGTTGTCCAGACTCAACTTATTATTTTCAAGCTAAGTTCTTTATTCAGCAATATCCTCTAGATTTTGTCAGTGCAGTGAAATTTTACCAGTATAAACTAGGTTATGAGATTGAAAACTAAGTAGTTTTACTGGTGAATATATGGATAGAAACTCTTTTGCCCCTTTATTTTAGTGATGTTTTGGAAGAGGCTTAAAATAAACCAAAAAGTCATTTATTCTAAAAGAATGCCTACAGGAGACATAAACCAATAGTGCTTTAATTATGCCTGTATGCTCATTTTGATTGCTTTAATGTTTCTAATTACAGTGCTAACTCTTCTCCCATTTGACAAGCAGGGAAGACAATTTGGCTCAACCAAGGAAGCTGGAGCATGGGTTATGGGAGACGTACATTACCTTCCAGAATGGCTTGCTCCTGCCAGCTTGGAAAGAAAGGATGCTCTCATTGGCATTCTGTTATTTCAGCTTGTTCTTCCACTGAGGCACTGATGGGGCAACATTTTCAATGACAATGCAGTGGCAACGAAAATGCTGTTATTACCGCTTCTGGCAAGAAAACTTTGTGGACATATGCAAAGAATGATCTCTGCTTTCCTTGTGGAAGAAGACAAGATTCAGTGTGTTCATCCAAACTTCTCTACAGGCAGAAGGCCTTGAGCCATTTATTGCTGTACTTAATTACTGTACCATTAGTAAAGCTTCTTAATGTCTAACAAGATCCTCCTTCTGTTTAAGCCAATTACATATTGTCCTATCCCCCTGGAGACACAGCACTGATTATTACTTCAAAGTATGTTAAAGCCAATACAAATTTAACAGCAAAGGCTGTATTGTGAGTGAGCTATCTCAAGACTGATAGTTTCAACACTTGGTTGAAAGCCTTGGCCTGGACAATTTTTAAGGAGTCTCCAAAAATATGAGTGTTAAAAAACTTCACTATAGAAAATTTTAATCCAATTTGTTTAAATGGGAGAAAGGAATGGGAGCTTTTAACTATTGCCTGCAAAAACATGATTCTTTTACATCCAGAAGAGTGTTAATTCAGGTCCCTTAACAACATAATCCAAACTATAATTTAATCGGTAAGCAATAGATGATATTCATATCTTAGTAAATTTATTCAATGTATTGAATGCGGGAAGGGCTTCTAGTCTCTCAGCTCTAAGATTGCAGCACCAAGGTAGCAGCTGCCCAAGTGCTCATGCTTAGACAAGGTTTCTGTCACCATGTTATTCACTGTTGAGACAAGACAGCCCATCTAAAACAGCAAAAAGGGCAATAACAAGAAAAAAACCCACAGAAGTCAATAGAGTAATGCTTCAGATAAGTCTATCACTCTCTTTGTCACCAGTTCCACCCCATTTTTAGTCTCAGATTTAGTCCCTGTGTGTGCTCAGGGCCAAAAAAAACCCCTTTTATTTCCCTCTGAAAACACTGAACCTTTAAAGATAAGTGGGCCAACTCCTCTGAAGTCAGCATTCCTTTCCTGGTTCATTCTCTAATGCCCTCTTTGACCACATCCCAGGAAAGTTTCCAGTATCCATCTTGCCCCCTTCCACCCATCATCCTAGAAGATCACCTGTTTGCAGCATCTGGCTCCCCATGCTCCCAGGAGAGCATATCTAGTCTGGTTTCTATAGGCATCGAGACTGCTCCAGGTTTTCCAGAAAGAGTAGTTATTCAGAGCCAGATGGAGCATGCACTTCTCCAATACCTGCAGATTAGAACATTGATTAAATTTAAGGTGAATTACCAAAGATGTGAAATGAGTGCACGTGAAAGCATGTTAAACCCTGCATGAATATTTGGAGATAAAGTGAGCTTTTCTTTGCTTTTGTTTAATTGTCACCATAGTGAACCGTGACCATTTTCCTTCTGTGTAAGAGCCCTCAGACAGAGGATAAGTGCACTACAAGTTCTGCACATTACCTCATACCTCACACTAACTTAACTCCCCATGTAAACAAGCCCTCAGAGGACTGTTTTTTTCCTCTCCATGTGATGGATCACTTTGACACAAAATGAAATGCATTGAAGAAAATCATTTGCAGTGAATTTTCCCTCAGTTGTGCCTGTAGTGACATCTTTGTTGTGAATTGCTTCAAAACTTCTCCCTCTGCCTAAGCTTATGTGGTTGTTGTTTTTTTTCTTTTTCACACACCTATATTGGAATAGCCCATAATTAGTAAAGCAGCAGCCCTCTACCATGTTGAGAGGGAACTGCTGGCCTGGTCTACAGGTGAGATGCAGAGATGATCGAGGGAGATTAACTGCTGGGCTAAGGATCACATGGGCTGTCTACATCTGAGCATAGAAATCATCTAAATCGAGACCTCTTCTGCCCCTGCTCCTCTCAGTGGATTTTTCCTTATTAGAAATACACAATGAGCTTCTTCAAACCTCAGGATCATGCCAGTTTTGTGGAAAAGAAAAAAAAATATAAATTACTGTCATCTGCATGACTACCATCAGGAGATAAATCTTTCCCTCTCCCCCTCATATTCCATTCTCCCTTCTTACTTAAGAGCAGTAGGAGACCTTCACATTAAGATACTGAACCTATCACAGTTGGAATAGACGAAGTGAAAAGGGAGGTGATGGAGGTTGAGACAATGTATTTTTAGTCATTTTGATGAATTATGGAGATGTGAAGTTGATAATTTATTGAAGAAGGGAAACGGGGGACTCTATGTAAATGTTTTCAGATGAATAATTAAAGTGCCTTTCTAGCATCAGGGGGTCTTTAATTAAAGCATCTTTAAAACAAGCGAAGGCAGATAGGCCTGGCTCCTTGCAGCAGCTAATTGCACCTTTCCCATGTACAGCTACATTCAGAGACAAAGTATCGTTTGCATCAATAAAGGACAGATCCTACTAGTGTGAGTAGCAGGAGACTGTAGAGGCTAGCTGAGTGACCCCGGTCTTAGGTGGTCTGCATCATATTTTAAAATAGCTTGGCACACAGGCCAAATAAGGAGGCATGGGAAAGAGAAGATGAAGAGGGTACTCTGGCCACAAGGCTTTGAGGAATGCAGAAAGTCCTTCACAACCATCTGTGAATTACAGCCTGTTCAAGAGGGACCTACTGATAGGGTTATCCAGGGTTTTGCTGTCACTGTGTGATACACTTGCCTTCCAAAATCCTGTTCCATACCATGCCTGCTTTCCTGTTTCAATGCCAAGAATAGGTTCACATCACAGGGGAGCACAGCAATGACCAGTGTTCACAGGATGGAGAAAAAGACAAACTGGAGTCCTCCCAGTACCCAGATGCCATCCTTACACCCAGCATCCTCCACAGGCATCATTCCCTCATCTGAACTTCATGTCTGGACCCTTCCTTCCTTCAGGGGTTTCACAGCTGATGGAGACAGGATTGGATGAAGGTTCACTGTGGACTTCAGCCAGAACACAGCATCCCCTCCCTCTCATGCCATATGATGGTGAGATCAACTCTAAACCTGTCTCAGTTAAGACTGCTAAGGAGCTTCTAATACAATTGCAAATTTGACTTATTTAAACGCTACAGGAACAGCAGGTAAATTTCCAAACAAGAAACACTGTCTTGTTTTTCTTGAGAACGTTATCTAAACTAGACACAGATTAACTAGTTTTTACACCTTGGCAAAGAAACTTTATCCCACTTTTTTGGTTCGTCATTAGCATCAGTAATATTCCTGGTAACATTACAAATGAGGGAACAATAGTCAACTGAAACTTTATTTTTAACAGAAAAGGTTAAATCTAAGGTAGGCTAAACAGCTTCCCAAAGCAAATATTTCCAAACACAGAATCTAATAACATGCCTCTTTCCTGCATTGCTGAAGACTGGACTGAAGGAGACCTCGAGGAGCTACCCATTCTGTGCCAGTCATCTATGAAAGAGGTTTGCTTATCCTGTCGCCCCCCACTTTTGGAAGCCATACTTGAGGCACTCCCTTTCAGCAAACTTCTAGCAGAAAGACAATCCAGAGAAAACCCCTTGAAGAAAGGTTTTGCTGACTTCCGCAAACATCTTGGCTTTCAGAAAAACCCCGAATCTTCGATATTGAGAGCATGTGTTTTCTGTTTGCCCACACCAATGCTCTTGACAGGCCTGACGTGCCTGCGAGCTCAGTGAAGGTTTACGGCTGTGTTTTGCGGAGGCAAGCTTTGCCAGAAGGTCTAGGAGGCTGCCGCACTCCGAGGGCCGGCGAGCAGCTACGAGGCTCTGCTGCTCTCTGCTGGGAAATGCGGGCAGTCCCCGAGTACCAGGAAGTGCTGGAGGAAAAGCTGCATTTGCCAGCACACAAACACTCAGAGCCACCTGTACAAGCACAGACACATGGGTATAGACTCCTCTTCATCATCGCTGCCAGAAGCACACCCACATCAATATTTGCTAGTACAGGAGCAGTCTGGATGCAAATCAGACTGCAGAGCCCCAGAGACCTCTCTTCCCCTTGCACCCCAGCCCTCTACCTCATAGCGGAGCTGGCTTTCTCCACTCACTTGCACTAACACCTGCTCTCCTCCGAGCCTGTTTTCTTCTCAAGAACCCTCTGGATCGAGAGCAGGACAATTAACCCACCACTGAGGTAAGGAACCAATGTACAGGGCAGTATCATGACCCCCACAGACTCACCAGTCAGGACACGGATGAGCAGAGATGTCTCCCCACAGACCCCAAGCCTCTGCCTCACAGCCTGGGTTTTTTTCATCATTGTTCTTGACCTAAAGTTGCTCTTTGTTCACCAGAGCTCAGGAAAGTTTTAACTATGTCTGACTGCAGCTGTGCAAAACCAAAGGTCAGGGAGCTTTGGGACTGCAGTGTGCAGAGAACCACAAGGCCTTGGCTGTGGGTATTGACTAGGCTGTCACAGTTCATGGATCATGAGGCAGGTGAGGTCCCTGCTCCAGCACCAGCCTCAGCCTGGGGGAAATCCTAGCTTCTGACAACAAATCCTGTACAAAGGAGGGAGACAAATCACCCAGCGTGGTGCTGACCAAGGCCCTCTACCCCTTTAAGCAATGACATTTAAATTTGTTGATATGTTTCATCCCATGCATCTCATTACAATTTTCAAGTAGCAGATGAGGCGAGATAGGCATTTTCAGGATTTTGCTATTATATATGTGTATTTACAGCTCAATAAAATAAGAAGAAATATTCAAAGTAAACAGACTGTGGAAAGTGATTTCTTCCAACTCTCCACTGCAGACTCACAAGAAACCAATCAAAGAGGCTCAAGAGTGGCTTGAGCATAATTTATTAACCCCAAAGGGACTGCATTGTTAACCAAACATTATTTATAGTAAGCAGCTCAACCATCTCTACTGAACAACTGTGAGATACTGCAGGGACAAATGCAGTGAGTTACTACAGAGCTAGGACAAAACCAGCAGCAGGTCTTTGTTACAGCTGTTAGAAAAAGCATCCCCAGGAGACACACACTGAATCTCTAATGGCTATCTTATTTCTCTGACAATTTATTTAAGCTTTAACTTAACAGCATGAATGATAGCCACAGTTACACAGTGACTCCCAATAAAGGAGTGTATTGCTAAACTGAAGCTGGTATTTTCTTATTTATTTCAAAGTGTTTAAATTCCAGACTTAGCATATGGTGCCATATAAATAATAATATAATAATATATTTTTGCTTTCCATGTGTCTGTGTAGAAAAAAGCCATGTGATTCATCTCACATAAGAATTCTATTTAAGGCATTATTTTGCTCAGAATTTTTAATGCATTTACAACACATCTTCTGCTTTTTTTTTATCTGTTCTTTTGAAAGAATAAACAGAACAGTGATGCTTATGTAATAAAGTCATTCATCTTACTTCCCTGTGCAAAATCCTAGCTTTCCAGATCAAGAAGCCAGATCCCTGCAGTAGGCAGTGGGGTTGGAAATTGAGAGAACTGCTGTTTACCAATGAAGCGTAGATGAAAGGAACACATGGGGCTCGAGATTTACACACAGCATGACACTATTTGAAGCCAGTAGGCAGCTGAGAACTGAGGAGAAACCCATGGGAGAAGTCCTGCAGGGAGGCCTGCTGTGGAGAACTGGGATGGCTCAGCACATAACCACCCTAACACACAACTGATATAAAGATGCCTCCTTCAGATAAAACTGTATCAGCAGTTACAAAAAGCCAGCAGTCCCATGCTGTCTGTAATCATCACTGTCACATGGAGAAATGGGAGATGCAAGAAGAGATCAGACAGGGCATCTTGGCATCCCATGAGTACAAACAGCAGTGCTCCAGTGCAAGATGATCTGAGTGGTTAGCATGGCTGAGGATATGGACAGCACTGTCATGAACCTGGTACTGGAGCAGTGAGGCAGCTGTTTCTCTTAAAAGGCCAATGGCATAACCTTGAAAAACACACACAAAGTGAACTGCTCTGAATGGAAGTGACATCTGTAAGTTTAGAACAGCTTATGAAGTCCTGGATCTCCCCTCCTCCCATCCCCACAGGCCCCCATAGCAGTTTCAGCCAGTTGTTTCAAACCCAGCTCTTGTCAGACTGGAACATGAACCAGAATATATCAGAAGCTGGTTCCTGTGGTAACCCAGCACAGCTTTTATCTTTATCCTTTCATCTCCTCTTGGGGGAAAACTGGCAGTTTTTGTTTTTTCTGATGAAGTTCATCACGCAGAACACCAACTGTCTGGATCTGTGTAAAACTGAGGACAGGAGAAAGTACCTATCACATCAATATACATGAAAATATTTCTCTCAACACTCTGTTACCCTACCCCTTGCTTCCTTGCACAAGCTATTTGACATGTCCTTTGCTAGGACCAAGACCAGAACTGGAACCAAGACCTGAACCAGAGCCAGGACTAGAGCCAGTGCCAGGCACCACCATCAGCGACATCCCAGCCTGTACAACTCCTGTATCAGGAATTGCGTGAGCAGCAGGACAGGGCAGTGATTGTCTCCCTGTACTCAGCACTGGGGGGGCCACACCTCAAATCCTGTCTCTTCTGAATTGAGCCCACTTCTGGGTCCCTTCCCTGCAAGACATTGAGATGCTGGAGTGAGTCCGTGGAAGGGCAATGGCACTGGTGAAGGGCTTGGATCACAAGTCCTACAAGGAGCAGCTGAGGGAGCTGGGGAATGCTTAGCCTGGAGGAAAGGAGGTTCAGGGAGAACTTAATGACTCTCTACAACCACCCGTAAACAGATTGTAGCCAGGTGGGGGTTGGTCTCTTCTGACAGGCAACCAGTGATACGGCAGGAGTCTTAAGCTGCACCAGAAGAGGTTTATGTTGGACACCAAGAAGAATGTCTTCACAGAAAACGTGATTAAACATTGGAATGAGCTGACCAGAGAGATGGTGGAGTCACCGTCCCTGGACATGGCACTTACTGCCATGGTCCAGGTGCCATGGCGGTGCCCGGTCATCGCCTGGACTCGCGGATCTGTGAGATCTTTTCTCACCGACTAACTCCGGGATTTCCCCGCCCCCACCCTGCATTTCCGCCCTCATCCAAAATGACCGCGCGCCACTCAGCGCCCGCGTGACACTTGGCGGCACCGCCCCCTGGGCGCGTGAGGGCGGTTACCGCGGCAACCACTGCGGCTTCCCGCGCCCGTTCCGCACCTGCGGCAGCGGCGAGCAGCGGAAAGAGCCCGCGCGCGCCGGGGGCGAAGAGCCCCCTGCTTTTCCCTGCAAAGTCGGGGGCAGGTGAGGGAGAGCCTCGGCCGGGATCGGCTCCTCCCGCTTCCCTGGCTGCGTGACCCCGCCGTGCCCCCGAGCTCCCTGGCCCAGCCTCCCATCGCCCACCTCCTTCCTTCTGCACGAAGCGAACCCCTTTGTCAACAGCCCTTTGTCCGCAGGAACATCACCCTCCTTCCCAGTTCCAGGGATTTGAGCGCAGGTCCTGCTCCCCCTCGGTCGTCCCCTAGCGCCCCACTTCAGGCAACACTGCAGCAACCGGGATTCGGGATGCGAGGAGGAAACAGGGCAGGATTGCCCGCACTCAGTCATAGGTCTAGGGATGGGAGTGTGGGGCAAGGATACAGCACAGTCCACAGCCAGCTGCTCAACGGGCAGATGGGTAAAGCCTGCACAAATTTCTGCTGCTGCTGTCGGGGAGCAAACGTGTTGCTGCACAAAGCAGGGAACGAGGCAGGAGGTGAGGGCAGCCGTAGTGCAGGCAGTGTGCACATAAGAGGGCTCACCAACAGTCACAGGCAAAGAAAGGTCATGAGTCGGGTCTGGGATCCATCCAAGGGACTTCCATAGAGACAAAACTACCTAGAATATACACTCTATATTTCACCCTAGTCAGTAAGTGAGAATCAGACACAAGACCTGTAATGAAGGACTGGGCCAGAGCTTAAGTAGAGTTCCTGTGATTATGTAGAAGGTGCAGGTGGGACCAGTCACAGAAATAAGCCCTATTAGTGCATGCTCTAAGTGTAGCTGCAGCATATTTGCAGAGGGTGGAGTAATGTACTGTGTCTAGTCTGTGGAGATGTTTAAAATACTCTTGTTCTTTGTCTGCTAAATATTGTAGTAAGGATTCAATCATCATTCAGAATCTGAAGTGGAGGAAGCTGCATACCACCAGCTGCTGAACTACCTGAGGATCACACAGCTATAGTTGAATCCCCACCATCACTGGATGACTTACCTGGTGTGGAAGCACCAGCATCTGCATCCCAGCTCTATGTAGTGAAATTGCCAGTGTCTGCAGACCAGCTGGCTGTCAAGAAACCACCCCATTCTAAGCACCACTTCCTGCTCATTGTATAGTCTGCATCCAAGGAAAACTCACCTGAGATCAAATTGCCTGTGGGTAAACTTCCAGGTTTCAAAGTCAAGATGTACACTTCTGAATCCACACAGGATGGCAATAAAACTATTGAGACTGTGTTGTCAGCAGCAGAGATTACATTTGAATCATTGGAGAATCCAGAGGCTTTTGGAGACCCCTATCAAGTCGCCATGAATTACGTGGAGGAACATAAAATTCTACAGATATTTCAGGTGAAATACTTGTTTCTCATCTCCTTCCAGAGGCTTACATGAGAAGTTTGGCCTAAAATTAGCTTGAACAAAATTATCCCTTCCCCAGACCCCTCTTTGTCTTGTGCTTTCTTAAGTATAGGCTTAAGAAAAAGCAGTAGAAAAGAACCTTTGGTCATCTTTGGTGACTGAAGAGATTCTTGCTTTTTAAAATTCAGATAGCATTGGAACAGGAAGTGCAGGCACCCATCTATCCAAGGATCAATAATTCTTTCCTTCTATCTGTCTCTGCCTCAGGATATCACAGAAAAACTGCTGATCCAAAAGCCTGATGACCCCTTGCAGTTCATATTGCAGGAGGTAGGGTGCCTTGCTGGGGCTCTGTTGGGATGGTGTCAGCTTTGTTGAGCACACTAGAATCACAATCAGCCTGGGACTCTTTCTCTGACTGTGTGTCTGCTGTCTTGGGAAGAGGAAAAGCACAGGCAGAAGCAGAGTGCCTGGCGTGCAAGGGACCATGTGTGGTCTGAGAAGGAGGAAAGGTTTGGGAGGGTGGGGGAAGAATGGGGTGAATGTGCCCTGGAAGTACCTGAGATGTGAAGGAAGCTTCATGTGAGACATGTCTGTGACCCTTCTCTAGCTGCCTCCATCCCAAACTGGGAGGGAGCACTTTTTCTGCCCACTCCCCCCTACTCAAGAGAGCTGTCTCTGCTGATCCTGCAGGGTTTTAAAACACAGAAATTCAAAGTCAGTGAAGTGAGACAATAGTTTGGGAGTGAGTTAGAAGTGAAGGTTACTTCTTGGGTGAAGGAAGAGGTTAGAAGAAAGAAAGCAGTCAGAGGAAAAGAGTACAGTAATTTCACGATTATAAGCCGCACCTGAATATAAGCCGCACT
>VRYO01001681.1:690191-706883 GCA_009812075.1 Sialia sialis | reverse complement strand
GAAACTACTGTAAGTGTCTTCCTTCATTGCCCTCTAGTCAGTCAGGAGAGGCACCATCTTTGAGGTTTGCTACTGGGTTCATGGTGTACAAAGCACAAAAACTCCAGAGGAATGTCAAGGTCAGTTCTGGGCATCAGTGTGAAAGCAAATAAGCTCCCAAATGACTCTTTTCCTTTTCCTTTTGCCCAGGTGCAGTCTATGATAAATGCCAGGCAAGCAGAACCGGAGAGACTATCAGAATAGAACAAAGATGTGTAGGTGTTTCTAGAAGAGGGCCTGCGCACTCCTTTTGGCTCCCATTGACCTTGCTGTTGTGGTATTGCCACAACATGACTTCAGAGCACCATGTAGTCATTGGCAATACTTGGAAAAGATTTGCTTGTCTGTCTCTTGCCTGTTTTCTGTTTTGTATGCTTGTGCTTCCCCTTGGGTTTAAATCAAGCAACCGAGTTTTGGTTTGGAATCACAGACTCAGATCTAAGTGTGCATAGATCTGCATGCACATATGGCTCATCTTGAAGAGGCAGGTCTGCTGAACTTATATGCATATAAATGTATACATCTCATGTTTAGGCCACTCCAGACTCTGCCTTTCTATGCATCTCAGACAATGCAAGGACAAAAGCAAGTAGAGTCAAAAAGCAGCCCTGGACAACCCATTGCCTTCTTTTTCATGCTGCATTGGTGGCTTACTGTGTCCAATTATGCAGCAGCACCAGTGCCTATCCTAATATGCTGGTAGTTGTGTCTGGGCTTTTGCACTGCTTCCAGAGCTCCTCTAATGTAAGAAGCTCTCTGCCTCTTCCACAGATTGTATACAGCTGTCTCACCCTTAATCATCACTGTTGGACACTGATCACTCTGCTTTTTGAGGTTGCCCTGCCTAAGTCATTGTAAGTACAGTGTATAATCAGAACAGTAAAGCAATAGTTGCGCACACCCTTTATGCTTTCAGAAGATATTGTCACTCAGGAATGTGGGAGGTGAATAAAACCAAACAAACCAAAACCAAGCACTAGTCGCCCAGAAAACTGAGTCTCTCATTTGGCAAACACATCATTTGCACTGTGTTTGATTTTTGAAACACTTAAAATCCTTGTTTTCATACTATCCGAGTGTCTGTTTCTACCCTGTAAAAAAAACTTTTTCTTTCTTGTTCTTTTCTCTTGCCTGACAAATACTGTAAATGTGGAACAGAGCATACTGTTATTTTGGCTTTATAGATTGTCTGTGTGCAGTAGATACCAAAAAGGATTTTTGTGTCACTATAGGCTTGTCTTTTTTTAGGCAAATACTCTAATTTCCTGTTGAATAGTGGTGTATTCGCAAATGACCCTCTCTATGGCTATGAAGAAAGCAGCATAAAACCATCCATGTATCTATTTAAAAAATAAAATAAAATGATGATTGGGTTGTGAGGTTCTCCACAGCACAGCTTGGGCACCGAAAGTCTGGGAATAACAGAGGGCAAGTATTTGGCATACAAATTCCATGTATGAGATGAGTTTCCTTTCTATCTGAGTTTCTCAAAAAGGATCAGTTAACTTATGTGTTTCAAGACTGAAGTCAGCTAAGCACTCCTGTCATTTATATGGGAGGGATTTTTTCAAGGTTATTGTGAGCCTAAAAATGGCTCAAGATTCATATTAAATCTTCATTGGTTTTATAAGAGTTTCAATGTAGACTTATGCATCTAGGTCTCACAGCAGAAGTGAGATGCTTTTGAAATGCCTACTTATCTCAACCAACTGGAGAAATCCAACACTGAGAAGCTGAGATAGATCTGCTTACAAATTCTTGACCAAAAATGTATCAGGCTGAAAAACAATGTATTTGTGCCCTGTCCTGGAATATCTCTGGGGAGCAGGAAATGTATGGAAGATGAACATCTCTATGGTCATTTGTCAGCACATTGTCCCAGGAGGTGGAGAAGCTGACATGTCTTTGAATTTTGTTGTAGAACAAGATTAGGGTGCCTTGGGGTACAGCTTTCACTGTATATTTCCTGCTTCTGTCATTTGGGTATTGCCTCTTGTTGTTCTCTTTTACTTACAAAAAGCTTTTGACCTGTAATATGTTCTCAGACTATAAGTATATGCCTTCAACTTCATGTCAACATTAAGGGAGCTGTGCAAGGGAAGATCCTTAATTCCTCTCTCAGGTAGGTTGAAATGAGCTGGAAAGCAGTCTTCTTACAGGTGACAGAAGTTTTTCAGGAGAGGCTGTACCTGGTGTTCCTCAGTAATCTCAGAGCCACAGTTTTCCTTTGGTGGCCTCATCTCATGCTAACAAAGTTGCTGTGTAGTAGCAAGAAGTCCTCCCCAGTACACATAAGAGAGAGCATCTGTCCAGTCTGCTTGAAGGAAACAGTGTTTTCTGTTCTTTTCTTTCTACTAAGGAGAGGTCTTTCTCCTTTGAGGAGCAGTTTTCTAGAAATGAATGAGGCTGTACCCAGGACAAGCCCTATGGTCTTGGAGTTGGCATGTGTAGATGGCATGACACTGGGGAAGGCAGTGGGCCAAAGACAATCCTTATGTATTCACAGACTTGGGAGGCACGGGGGGGATTATATCATCTCTGAGCAAGGACTTTGACCAAAAATCCTGGGGAACTTATGAGCTAAGGAGAAATGTCACTTCCTAGCTTCAAACCACTCAGGTGATCGAACTTAATTTTATGAAAACAAGAAACATTTGCAGATTGAGGTGTTTAAGGTAGTGTCATACAGCTGTATTTATTGATCTGCTTCAGAATTATTCTGAAAAACACACTCTAGCTCTAGAAAAAAATCTACTTCACATTAAGGCACTGCTGTTTGTGTACAAGAAGGCTTTTCTATGCTGAAGAAGAAAAGTTAGATTTAAATGGCAACTTTTAGTGTAGTTTTAGTTCCAGAGTGACTGTCTCTTTTCTATAATCTATTTCCAAAACCATTGGATCCTTATTTCTTCTAAGTGGGCATTTATCAAAATGACATTAAACTGTCATTTAATTTCTTGCCTTGAGTGCTCAGAAGGACTTAATAGTTCCTCCTGTGTAACCAAAACTGTTCCATGTAAGTCCTTATAGCACACTAGTCACAGCACATTTGAATGCCCTCCAGAGTGCTAAGCAACATGACTAACATCTGTTGTTTGCTCTTTCTCCCCTCCACAAGGGAAATGGCTGTGCACTGAAGTGCATTCTTTTACAAATGGTGGTTTACCACACCTGTGTATTTCTGTGTACTTCTAATAGAAAAGTCATGAAGTGGTAGGTGTGGAAGTTGGATGTAGTTTGTAGTTCCCAAGGACTATTCCTCTGCAGTACGAGCTGGTTACTGAGAAAACACATTATTTTCAAGGAAGAGATTTTTTTGTTCATTCATGGACAGGCCTGGGGTGGAACACCCAGTTCATCTGCCAAATGGCATAATATCATGGTGCCCAGACAGTTTCTGTTGTGAACCTTGTGCTGCTCCAGAGGCAGGATGCAGAAGAGCCAAAAAGGAGGAAAGTGTAATCCCTGTAAATCAGATCTCTGGGACCAAAACATCAGTTCCTTTTCCTGCCATCTTGGTATGGAACTTGAAAAGACACAGCTGCCCCCAGCAATACTGAAGTTGCCTGTGTACTACTTCTAGCCAATGGGGAAAAAATGTTCTAACAGCTGATTAAAAATCCTTTGAAAAGTTCACACAGCCTCTGCTCTGGTTCTTAGGTGGAGGGCACAGGCAAGACCTCCCTTCAATGGGCAGCTGCTTACAGCATGAGACATTCCATTGTGACTCACTGGATATGAATCACTGCTGCATAACACCAACTTTAAGTTAATTAAATGCCATTGATTTCAAAGTTTCACAATTGTTTGAAACTCATAGTTGGCAGCAGCAACTGCTTGCATGTCTAAAATGGAAGAAAGTAACCTCTGGGTAAATTCTAACAAAGATCTTAGCTAAAGAGAGCTCCGGCTGAAGACTGGAAAATGTGGAAGTGCTTGGAAAGGGAATGTACTGAGGCAAATTGTTCAAACTCTGTCTGACATGCCTCCAGGTTGTATTCCCAGGAAAGCTTCTCTTGACCATTGTTTCATTGAGATGAAATGTAGGAGAAAATGAGAAAAACATTTCCTTATGGTCAGGCATTATTATCCATGTCTGCATTTAATTTTTGGGGACTGTCCTTATGGACAACACTGATGTAGCAGCATCACCAAAAGCTCAAGGGCACAGTTTGACATACGATAATGAAAAGAAGAACTTTGAAGAGACATGGATTGGATGAATAGTCATTCATCATCTCCTGGAGAAAGGAATTGGGCTGGAATGTCACTGCAGAACAGATTAATTTAGGTGAAGCAGGTGCAAGACATTTCTGTATGTATAATTTAACACTGGAAACTGATTGTGGACACCCCAGTAGCTGGTCTGTTTTAGAAATTCCTGGTATGAATGAATGGAGTGGCTTTTCTCCTTCAAGGCTATTATCTCAACTCCCCATGCAACTCCTCTCACAGATGGGAATAGCTCACCCTCCTTTGTCACAGACCTTATTGTTCTCAAGCACTAGGAAGGACATCTCCATGGCTTATTCATCCAGGAGTCTGGAGCAAACTATCATCCATGGCAGAAAAGAGGAGAAACTGCTGGTGTCATCTCATAAACTGCAGTGAAATAATACCAGGAAAGAAACAAACAATGAAGTGGACTCATTTTCTTTCTGACATTGTTACTTTGAGACCAAAATAAGCATCTTTTTCTTTGTCATTAAAGAGGTGAGAGGTGGAGGAACACCGACCTGCGCAAAGCCAGACTTATGAAGGTGCACAACTATCTAGTGCAGTTCTCAAAATAAAAAGGGAAGCATTGTAGCTAAGGGAATGCAACTTTTAGTCTACACTTGCCATGGAAACATCACTATAAACTTAGAGGCCTTTAAGGCAAATGCCTTCTTTAGAATCATGGTCCAACATTATGAATTATTATTAACTGTGAGGCAGGATCCACATTAGCACTAGGGAGTCCTTCCTGTCCCTCAGCTTAACTTCTAGCATACAACAGGAAACAGGTGAATAAAGGCGTGTATAATTACTGCAGTTGTTTGTTAATGGAAAAAATGCATGTCATACTAGCCTTTGAAGAAAAACAGTTCTCATCTTGAGGAGCTTTTGGAGTTTGGACAGGTGAGTAGACATTGGGGGAAGGCTGTATCACATCCAGGCAAATGGTCAGAGATTCAAAGGTTTTTTACAGTTTTACAAATTTACATAAACATCGAGAACATCACAGTCCCTCTGAAGAGCAGATTGATGCCAGCTTTATCTCACTATAGTTTAAGCCTACCCTTGAGTTTAGCAGTTTGCTGAAATCCCGCAGTATTGAAAGCAAGCACTGCCCATTGGAGAACCCAGCATTTGGCCCTGTTGTCTGAATCCTTTGTAGCATAACAGAACTACCTTGAGAGACTGGTTCACCATGGCGTGGTGCCATGATGCCAATATAAGTTTGCCTTGGCAGATAGGAGTGCATATGGGAGAAGTTTAGTGACAGCTTCCTACATTTTGCCCCATTAGATGTTTAAATCTTTGTAAATGAAGAACAAAGCCCTTTAGAGAAGCAGAAGCTGAGCAGGGTCCAGGACAACTGCAGCTAGAATAGTTTTTCCTAGTTAGCTTCCATAGACCCCTTAGCAGTTGTTCTAAGCTTTCCTGGTTTTTCAGAAATCACTTGTGGAAAAACGGCATTAGACTAGCAGGTTAAAAAGCATCTTGAACTAAAAAAAAAAACAGAATAAAAGGTAACCTTTCCTATGTGTGCCCATGAGAGGGCAGCACAGACCAGCTGAGCCTTTGCTAAAGGCTATTCAGAGATCTGAGTTTATATCCAGCTATGAAGCAGCTGCAAGAAGAGGTGAAAAGGTCTGTGTAGAAGGGCTGCATAGCCTAAAGCATGAGCTCATCCATCGTCCACCTAAAACTGAAGCCCAGGTACAGCTCAGTACAGGCTTGTCTGGGTCAGGCCTCAGGCAGGATCTCAGTCTTTCAGATTTCTCAGGGAAGTTTCAAGTTAGGTACTGGAATCTCAGTGAGAATTTCAGTGGAAGAATTTTGGACAGTGCCTACAGTTCTGTTAAAGCAATGAGTCGGTGTGAGACATCAACCACACCCTTGCCAAGGCCGAGGCTGTCACCCCGGGAGCACTACAAACTTGCCCAAGGTATTTCCATTGCAGTGTTGCACCAGCCAACACCCCTCAGCTTTTCCCTGTTCCTCCCATTACCAAGACTCTTGTGATGCAGCTTTAATTGACTATCCTCCCTTTTTCTCCTGGGTGCATCAGACCTCCAGCAAGGTTGATGGTGGAAACACTGAGATAAATGAGACATGCTTACACCAAGTGTGTTGGAAACTGGGTACTGACAAGCATATGTAGATAGCAGTGCTCCGCTGCCAGCCCTTTGTGGCCTCCTGCATCAGATGCAGCTAGTGCAGAGGAGAGAAGTAGTGGGTTTGGGAGAGTGAGGTATCCCCAAACACCTCTCAATAATAAGCTAAAATCAATGTGAACAAGTTTCTTTGGGCCCTTGCAAACAAGCAGTAAAGGTTCCCAAACAAGACCTCTTTGAAGCATTTTGTGGCTCATGACTGACAGAGGGGATTTTGGAGGAGAGAGTTTTAACCATCAGCAAGAGCAAGGCAGTCACCAGATCCAAACAGAACAGTTTGTTCCCAGTCTGTTACAGAAAACTCAACAGAACCATCATAGTGCCAAGGCCATTCAGGAGCTGAGACCACATCCTAATGGCTGTATTGACACTGACCTATTCAGTCTTTCAGAGGCCTGATATCATAACCAAGAGCAATACAGAGACACTGGCTAGCAGATCTTCCGTGGACAGCCTTTTAAAGAAGGCTTATCTGAAAGACAAGCAGAAAATTTCTGTTTTCTCAGAAGTCTTTTCACCTGCCAAACACCTCTGCAAATCCCAGGGAATCATTTGCCAGAGCACAATGAGATTTCTATCCTCCTGTGAGCCTTCCCTGTGAGATCCTCTCCTATGAAGACAGGCTGCAATAGGTGAGGTTGTTCAGCTTGGAGAAGAGAAGGGTTAGGGGAAACCTCATTGTAGCCTTCCAGTACCTAAGAAGGGATTATAAAAACGAGGGAGATGGACTTCTTATACGAGCAGGTAGTGATAGGACAAGAGGCAATAGCTTTAAACTGAAAGAGGGCAGGTTTAGATTATGTGTTAGGAAAAAATTCCTTTTTCAGAGGGTGGTAAAGCACTGGAACAGGTTGCCCAGAGAAACTCTGGATGCCCCATTCCTGGAAGTGTCCAAGGCCAGGGTGGATGGGGCTCTAAGCAACGTAGTCTTGTGGGTGGCATTCCTGCTCAGGCAGGAGGGTCAGAACTAAATGATCTTTAAGGTTTCTTCCAACCCAAATCATTCTATAATTCTGTGATTCTGTGGTTCACTTTGGCTGGGATTCTCTTCAGAATGAGCTGGCCTCTGCCCTCATCTGAAGATGAGATGTGTGTGTTCGCTCCCTCCCTAATTCCTCCTGCTCATATTATCTCAGCCTTAAATCATGATTTCCATGAAGAGAAGAAATTCAAAGGATTCAGGAAGGCAGGAAAGTATTCTTAGAGGTGAAGAGTGGAAGCAACACACTGGAACTAACCACAACATCTAATCAGCCCTATTCAGCAATTTTGGGCATCCTCCAGCATGCCTTCCATGCAATTTTGAATAAATGCAGCATACTTTGTGACAAGCATGTTCTAACTTTGCCCTGTCACCCACTGAGCACGTTGCAGTAACCAAGTGATAGATCTCCTGAGAAATTTCATTTTCCACCTTCATCTGAAAATAGGCCAGTCTGGGGCCTCAGCATCTGACTGTCCTTGCAGATGGAACCCCAAATGGCAGTGTGTCTTCACTCCCAAGTCTCACTTTGCCTTTAACTTACTTGCAGCAGAGGTGTGCACAAATGTGGACCTGTGTCTGGATATACAAAGCACACATGTGTATGGATTTGTACCTGTGCATGTACACAGGTATGGTTTTGTGCCATGTGTGGACCCTCAGGAGTCTGGAGCTTTCACAAGTGCAAGAGCTTGTGACCCATACAAATGTATGGGTCTGGCTGTATAGAAATGTTGGTGCATCTGAAGTAGGCCAGCACAGACACAATCCTACAGGGGAGGCTAAAACAGCTGCAGGCACCCTGCTAGAGGTACCCTTGTGGGAACAGGGGCTTCCCAGCACTGACTCGTCAGCCCCACTGTGCTCCCTTCCCCAGACAAGGTCTCTGTGTGACCCTCTGCTCTGCACAGGTATTCATGTAAGCTCACAGTCTGACCTTGTTAGCACACACTAAAAGAAGTACAAAGAAACAAGCAAAACACCCATCCCAAGCCTCTCCTTTCCTACATCATATTTCTTTCCAGGGATCATAAAAATATTCTTACCCAGATTCTAAACCAGATTAACAAATTGTGGGAGCCAAGTGGTGATGACAGCTGAAGGGTGGCCACCACCAAGTCCAGCCTAAACCACTCTTCCAGCCCAAACAAGGATTCACTCTAACAGCTTTTTGCAGTGTCCTGGACAGGGCTACAGAGCTGCAAGAGCTCAGCTGCACCAGGATTCTCTCCCAGCAGTTACTTTCAGTGCTGATGATTGGCAAGACCATGAACTTCACTGTCAGCTTTCTCTTCCCTCTCCTCTCTTTCCTCATCTTGTTTTCCCAAGACCATATTTCCACAGTTGCATCCTCTTTTCTCCTCCCAGCTGAGATGTAACGGGGTGTTTTACCATGGCAGGCTTTTGCCTAATCACTGCCCCCAAGATCAACCCAGCTATGTTGCTCAGGAGATGGATGCACTGCTCTTACCTCTGCCAGTTGCTCTCAGTGTCCAATAATGATAATGGGAGCCTGCCTTCTCAGAGCCCAGGACACCAGATGGTATGAAACACCTGGTCCCACCAGCATTGCCAAAATATGGGGTGGCAACTGCTAACAACTAAAATAAACTGCATAGGTTATAGAGAGCAAAATTAGTGGGCAAGAAGGTCTGAGTCATTTAACTCCAAGCAAATCTGCATCTGTATTCTTGAGGGCCTAAGGGACTATTTTCTTGTCCTTTTCTGGATCAGGCTGACTGCAATGGCTGGGTCTGCTTTTGCTTATGGCTATGATACCTCATAGAACTGGAAATGCCAGAAGTACTATCCTTTATTCAGAGTTTAATTTCACACAGATCTCATAGGAGAGCGGGATCTCTCTTCAGTTGTCTTCAAGTACCAGGGGATCCATAAGACTTTAGAACTATTGGTCACTAATTTCACACAAAGTATTTGCCAGCATGGCCACTGATAGGACATATACATGTTATTTTCGTGTTTGTTTTTGACTTTTGAAGAGCTCTAACATCATGGAACTCCCATTACCCTTCCCAAACCCGTTATTTATTTGGCTGTTTTTTGCATTAGAAGATGAGGAACAATGAGTACAACCACCTGTGCTTTTGCCAGAAACATGTTCAAGGCACCAGTAATGTGAATCATGACTTTTAGCAAACTTGTGCTGGAATGAGGGAGTGAGAGGAAGGTGAGAAACATTCCTCTTCTGTTGTGTTCCTCAGCCTTAGCTGCTCTCAGTTCATCACACACCAATTAATATATATATCTGTGCTTGACTTTGCTCCATCTTAATAGGACTAATGTGAAAAATCCAGAGTGCTGAAGGAAATGGAATATTCTCCCCACTTTTCATGTCATCCACAGTGTCTTGCAGAGTAGTCAACACTTACACTTCTGTTTCCAAAAAAAATTCCAAGCTGAATAGAATACAAATGGATCCAACCCAAACCACTGGATCTTTCCCATGCTACATAATTAAATGAAAACATTAAAATTAATTTATTTTCTTTTTGTATTCAGTACATTCTTCTTATACTTATGTTCAAACAGTGATCCAGCAATCCTTGTGTATTTACGTCCTTGTGACTTGCCCATCCTCTTTAAAGTTCAAGTACCTCATATGAGTGACTCACTCATCCACCCTTTTGAGAGTATAATAATAGAAATTCTTTAAAGCTTTGTGTTTTCAGTGCAGTGGCATTCCGATATGATCTAAGAATCACAGAGACACCCTCCGGTCCCAGGAGGACTGGGGAACAGGTTTGGCTAGAAAAAAAAGTTTTCCTCATGTGATGGGCACCCCACCAATCACACAGCATGTTCTTCAAGCAACCTGGGCTCTTTAAAGAGCAGCAGAGGTGGAGGAAAGGGGCCTTTTCAGCTTTGCAGGTGGGTTGGAATTTCTGCTGGGAAGCATCACAAGAAGAGAGCGGTGAGTGCCTTGCTTTGGTCATGGTCTTCCTCTTAAAGAGGCATGAGAATCGTAAGTGTCTATTAGAAGAAAAGACAGCTCTTATGTTTGATGTTTTTTATTTTAGTTCCTGGATTGTGTTTGATATGTGGGAGTCTAGTGCCTGAATAAGGTTAACTGCAGGAAATTATTAAGTATTTAATTTTTCTTACCTCAGGCTATGTCTTCTCTATAGCTCTTTTAATTTGTTTCAATTTTTTTTTCTCCTAAAGACTGGAGAGGAGGAATGGAAAAATTAAATCTGTTGTAAATCTGAGTGTTAAAAAAAAGAAAAAAGGAAAAAATGTTGTAGACGAAGACTAATCTTGTAGTTTCCCCTCACTTGCGAAAATAGGAAAGTTAAAAAACCCCTCTTGCTTTGGCTGTGCTGAGCAAATAAAGGAGAGAGGAAAAAACTTACCTCACAGCTCTACTTCTGTGGTAATTATGCTTGATGATGATTTACCAGCTGTACCACTGTTCACACAGCCTTCATTTCATAGCAATCTCTTTGTAAGGAAACTTAATTAGTCTGTGACCCCTGCTTGATGCTGAGCTGTGTTGTTGCTTTATTTTTCTCCCATGGTAGCACGAAATAACTGTCTGACTCTTCTATTTCTGAATGTGGTTGACTACTAGCTCACAAGCAGTTTTCTTTCAGAGGTGGCTGCATTTCAGGGGAGGTGGAGCATTGGGGAAAGTCCAGGAGGGCAGGAGGAGTGCATAGGTTTGTGTTCACTGGAGATGTTTGCATTAAAATAAGTAAACATGATGAACTGATATTCAGTAAAACATTCAGCTTCTTACAGTGGAGTTCAAGCGCTTCATCATTAACATATTAAATTACATCATCTTAAAAACTGTGTAATTCTCAAGGTGTCCCAAGCACTTGGAAAATACCTTCTTTTTAAGCCCCTTAGGGGCTAAATTTTCCATTATAACGAATTTTTAAAAGCTCCAAAAGTAAGTTTATTGCTGGATGCATCAGGGTCCACAGGAGGTCTTGGATGTGTGCGGGTCTGTGGCTCACAGAGGCTTCCCACAGCACCGGCACTGGCCTTGGCACAGCACCTCCGGCAGCAGTTCCACCTGGATGACTTCCCTTCATCAGCACCCCAGGGCTAGCCCGGGCATCTTGCTCCTGCCTGTAGAGGCATGCTCTCCAGTTGGGCTTGGACAGGGGGTGGTGCCCAAGCTGCTGCCTCAGAGAGCTGTACATGCAGGGACCAGGATTCTGCTGCTGAGCTGCCAGATTTGCTCAGCTGTGCTCGAGTGGTGCAGAGCCCTTTAGCCAAGGCGGGCAGAGCCCGTGAGTCATAAAACAAATGCATCCTTTGTCTCTGCCTCCTTGCACCAGGGCATGAGAATGCAACGCCCTGAGCAGGAATGCTGAGGGAAAGGAAAATAGCAAGAGGTGATGTGAAGCCCCTGCAAGCCCCACCACCATGCTGAGAAACCTCCAAGAGCAGGGTGTAGAAGAAAATGATGCTCACGGGGATGTTTTTGGGATGTCCCTTTGTCACAGTGCTTGACAGCTAGCGCAAAATGCAAGACAATCAAAATGCCACCTGGTTCTGTGTTGGGCAATGTGTTGGGATGAATTCTTATCCCTTTTCTTTTTTTACTAGAGATGGAGTAGAGGTAGGCTAAGATGGGGGAATTCATCTGTAAGGCCACTGAAATCCTGCCCCAACCTATAGAAACAGAGTGTGGAGGCTTCAAAAGACTGACCAGTACAATGTGTATGACGGGTGCACAATAAACCCCAAATCCCATTTGAATCCAGGCCGGAAGAGCATCCTTTCAAAGCCTGCATGAGGTTATCACCTAAAATACAAGCACAGAAGCCAGCCTCTGGAAAGGAGCTTCCTTTTCATCTCCCACAGTTGTGCTGAGGGTCTCAGAGATACTGACAGTAAAGATTTTAGGGGAGCTCAAGAAAGCTTCAAGGGCATGGAAATAATTGATTGTCTGCAGCTTGTGGGGCACCAGGGGGAGGCGAGGCTACCACTTTTCCTGGGCTCTGGCAGGTCCAGCTGGACCCCATGAGTGTAAGGGATGTTTTGAGGCTGTGAGAGGAGAGGAAAGGGGAGAAGTTACGACCAGTTGTACTGGTTGTGAAGAGTGTCAGGAAGAGTAAGAAGTATGTGCCACAGGAGGGACACAGGAGTTGTTGGTACAATGAGAGCAAGAGACACTTTTCTGAAGCGGCTTGGAGCATGGAGCAAAATCTGTGGTAGTGATAATTGAATACCTCAGACCTAGATAGGTCACACCTAAATTGCAGGATTTCTAGAGTGTGCCGAAGAACACCAGGTCAAGGTTGAAATTCCAGGACCTGGCTGCCTTTTGGATAATGGTTGTAACTGAAGCTCCAGTTTCCTCAGGGGTTTCCTTGAAACCCCAGGAAACTGCATTGGGGTCATAAAACTAATTTTAACAGGCCCAGGAAGAGGACTCCTCTACCTCCAGATGCATTTGTGTTCACAGGCAGAGGCTGCTGGCAGCTGTGTTTCTGGGGGCTGGGAGGAGGGCTGCCCACCACTGTCACACCTGAGGGTGCCTGTGAGTCACATCTGTGCACAGCCTGCCTCAGGCACACCAGCCAAATTTGCCTCATGTCTCTGTAGTCATGTACCTGTGCTAAGTGCTGTGCAATCCGCTCTTGCTAAACTCATCTCACCTCTAAGGCATGAGGAGCAGGTGGAAAGCTCCCGATCTCCCGCAGCTTCTCCTCTGGGACATGTTGGAGGATCAGCTCTCCAGCTCCCCATGTTGTCATGGCCTTGGAGATGGCCTGTTTAGCCTTGGAGAGACTTGCTTGGTCTCTCATCACTGATGGTGGTACTGGACCATCTGCAAGGGAGAATAGGTCAGACAAGGGGTTGACCCATGTGGCATGGATTAATAAAATGGACACCAGGAAATGAACTCTTTTGGCACCAATCACTTGGAGGCAGAGGGATAATTCATAGAAATATGGCAACAATGGGTTTTTTTAAAAATAGAGTAAATCCTTTTTCCTTCCCTATTCCTCTTCCTGGTCTCTCTGCTTCCCCCTGCACTGCAATCCCATTGAACTTAGATAAGGTCTGGAGAACCTTAGGTTGTCTGGAAACTTACCATTTTCCACCTGATACCTGTGGTGATGACTGTGTCCAGCTTTCCTTACAACCGTGATAGCCCACTGGAGGTGAGCTCACCTTGAGAGAAGGGCCTTGTTTTCTACAGCTAATGTGACTGCAATACTACCTGCCCAAGGGGAGACAGGAGTGAGCCAGGTTCTGCCTGCCAAGGAGGAGAAGAAAGCCAGCTTGTGGAGTGGCAAGAGCTTGGGCTGGATGGACAGCCCACGTGCAAGGTGGGAGTGCTGTTGTTACACTGAACAGAGTAACACACCCAACCTTGCTTTATACACTGCAACTGGAGCAGACCCACTTCTCCATGTGGCAGTCAGAGTTCAAGTGCCTGTGTTCAAGCAGGACTGCTGCCTGGCCAGTGATGTCCCTTAGATGGCAATAAATAAAGGGTTTTTTAATGCCTCTGGATTTTGCAGGACATAGGTCCATGAGCCAAGAAGTGGTCTCTCCAGCTTTCACAGGAGTGGAAGATCAGGATTCAGGTTTGGCAGACTCTGCAGTGTTGTATTATAGAGCACATGGCTAGATTCAAATTTGACCTGCAAGACAGCCTGGACACCCTGGCAGGTTAGGAAGTTTGGCAGGGGCAGAGATTCAGGTTGACCTCATGAGCCTGCCATTTTCAAATACAGAGCCATACAGTTTCATGTATTCTGAGTCTGGCTTCCAAACAACCGTCTGGGACTAAAAATGTCTTCTCAACTTAAAAATAATGGCCACATATTATTAAAAAATTCCTACACATGCTATCATACAAAAATACTTGGACACTCTGCTGATATAATGGTGAGAACACTGGAGATGTCAGCATGCCTAATCCTCAAACTACTGCAGAAAGAGTGGTAGGAAGTGCCTGGTTTTCATCTGTCACTGTTGGAAGTCCTGCATACCCCTAAAAGGGCAGCTGCTGAGGAGGCAGGAGGTCTCACAATGCACTGTTCCTCAGAAAGCTCCCCTTCATTGACAGCTTTGTCTACTCATATTTCCCAACAGCTTATTTGAAGAATTGTGAAGTCAGTGACCCCAGTAAAAGAGAAGCACAAGTCCAGGTACTCTGGGAGAAGAAGGATGTTCAAGCAGTTTTGTTTGCTCGATCTGGGCTCACTGCAGCCTTTCTTTCCTGATTAATATTTTCTTAGCCACCTGATAAATACACTTGTCTCAGGGTTGGGATTTTTCCCTTTACCCTCTCCATGCACATGTGCTCCATCCCCTTGAAACAAAATCCTGGTGGGCTCTGGTGTCTGAACTTCTTTCTTCAAGAGGTCTCATAACTCTGAGTGATGCCTTTATGTTGCTCTCTCTGGAAAGGGGATGAATTTGATGCAGGGCACCGGACTCTAGACTGCAGGATATATATATATATATATATATATATACACACACATATACATGTATATACACATATACTCTCAGGAATTCAGTAGGAATGCTACTTTACCTGGTTCCCATGAGCCAGTTGTAACCTGAGCTGCCCCTTCCCTCTTTCTCTTCCTCCTTCACACCTGACTTGGGACACTCAGCTCCCATTACCAGTACGGGTGGGATATGGGGCTACTCTTAGCAAAGCCCTGTGCCGCAGGTGTGTGGGGGATATAGCCAGACCACTGTGGTTACCAGTTCAGTCCCATGGTGGTGCTGGTCAAAATGGCCCAGGATAGCATGCTAGCATGCCTTGGAGTAATGCTGACTCCTTTGCATTAAGGGTGAGATGAGAGTGCTGAACTTCTCCCCTCTCCATTCAGATATAGCTGGTGTTTTTGTCCAGATAGAAATGACACACCATGAGCTGAGGTTGTTGAGAGTGCTGTCGTGATGATGAAAATCCTAGCCAAAAGGGAGCTGAAGACACCCAGCCTTCTGTAGCTCAAGTATCAGAGACAGTTTGAGCTAGCAGGTTAACACTTGGGGAGGTCTTCTCTGAAACTTCTATAAAGCAAGGGATGGGAGGTCTATAGACAGGCTGGCAAGTTCTGTCTATCCTTCTCCTCATGGATACTTTGTGTTTCTGAGTGAGCATATTGTACTAGTGATTTAATTGAAGACTTAATTTGTTTTTTCTAGGTTACATGAAGAATTAAAGATGGCAAAAAATTATGATTGTGTGCACGTCTTGCAGGGTCTGTTAGTCTTTGGGAATGTGGTCATTGGGGTAAGTGAAGTGGAACAAGTATGGGTGGAGGCTTTCTTCCAGTATGACACTTCCTAAAACAGCAGTTTGCCCTCTTCACATGTGAAGTCCACACATAAATAGTGTGAACTAAGAGGATAAGGAGAGCTGTCCTAGATGATCCATTGGGTGGGAAAGGGACAGCAGGGGAAGATCCACAATACCAAGATGGGTGCTAGGGGAAAAGCCTTAGAACTGTCAGCAGGAGCAGACCAACATTTTTCCACCCACCTCCCTCCACAGTGATAGAATGGTTTTGTTCATTCTTTCTTAACATCCTCAAGTCCTAGGCATGACCTCTCAGATCAAGGCTGGGTGACATTTGCCTGCAATTCTTCTCTGAAGTCTCAATACAAGAGATTGTAGAGCTGGGCAGAGGAGGAGTTGGGTAGCTCCCACTTGTCAGGAAGCTGAATGAAAGGAAATCATTCTACACCTCTTTCTGTCTTTTCTGTTTCTTTGGGGAGCCTTGAACTAATGGGTTTCTGTGCTTCTCAGATGTGCGGCATTGCCCTGACAGCAGAGTGTATCTACTTTGTGTCTAAGCCCCATGAGCTCAACCCTCTGCTGAAAGCCGCAGAAAACAGTGACATCTACGCTGCTGCCTGGATTGGCATCTTTGTTGGCCTTGCACTCTTTGCGCTGTCTATCCTTGGTATCATTGGAGTCATTAAGGCCAGCAGGACCTTGCTGCTGGTGGTAAGTGTAGCAAAATTTGCCTTTGTACTGCTGCCAAACTGAACAAGTACTGCCTTAGTGTCCCTGGTCACTTTGGGAATCAACCAATAAGCGAAGACAGCTTTTATACTGATAAGGAGCCAAATGTTCCTCTTGGTCATGGCTGTGGTGTCCCAGAAGGTGACTCCTGTGAAGACTCATGCACAAGAAACTACTGAACCAGGCTAAGGGAACCAATGGAGATAGACACAGTGACGTTTTGACTGGCTTGACCCTGACTTTGCCTGAAGTCATGCAGGAGCACTTGTGCAATCACATATAGCTGGGCTGTGGTATAGATCCTTGTTTCT
>VRYO01001681.1:657095-683060 GCA_009812075.1 Sialia sialis | reverse complement strand
GAGAGGAGAGGAGAGGAGAGGAGAGGAGAGGAGAGGAGAGGAGAGGAGAGGGGCAGGAAGGACACAGCAGGCACAGAGACCCTGTCCTTGCTCGGCCAAACACCTCCAATAACTCTTGGTCGTGGCAGCCATCGTGGATAGCTGCCCTCTGGCATAAGGGCCTCTTGTTTGAGTTTTTTTCTGAAACTCAAGGAGCTCTGCAAATGGGTGAGACAATTGGCTGTGGGACTTTCTAGAAGCTAGTAAGGCCTTCTGAACATGGAAGTCACTGGACATCTGCCTGGAGAAAGCTGTAGGACCACAGAAGCAGGTAAGATCAAATATTATTTTCCTCCTTGGGTCTTTTGCTTCTGACCTTTCTGCTCCATCTAGATGTGGTATGATTACAGCACTGCATTTAGAGGAAAATGCTGCAGAATTTTGAAGAAGATAAACTGAGAATACTTTAAATAGACTATTGCAGTATTAACTTCTCCAACCAGCTGCAAATGATACCATTGACTTATTACATAAATAGCAGCTCAAGTCAATTTGGTTTGGGTTCTTCAAATTTGCTTTCTGTTTCTTAAGCCCTTCCCTCCTATTGCACTTTACGATTTGTGTACTACAAAAATAAAAGTTCTGATCAAGTGATCCAGGCAATGGTGGATCTATGCGGAAGCACTAAACATGTCACAGTGCATCCTGAAAAACACAGCTTTATCTGCCTGAACTAAGGGGGAAGGACAGGATTAGACTGATGACAGAATGATCTTGATCAGGGTAATGAAAAATCCTGCTGAAAAATCAGAAAAAACTGTGCTTCCAAAGGTTGATTCTAGCCTCTGAAATTACCTGGGATCCCAGGGAAAGGGTGAAGAAGGGATAGAGTTTGTGGCAGGAATTGTAATGAACAGGTTTATGTGTCAGCTGATACTTGTAAAAAAAATCCTGGCCATTCTCAGCTGTTTGGATTGCTTACTGAAGGCATGGATGTACATGGTCTTCAGAGCAGGCAATATGCACATGTGTATTAGAACTGCTGGACTAAGACATCCTGCTAAGAATGGATGAGAAAAAAATGCTGCAGGTGAAAGTCATTTGGTTTGTTTGCAGATTTGCTTTGTGCGTTTATTCTCTGTAGGTGTGAATATTCACAGTTCTCTCTTGGCAATAAAAGCACACTTCAATCTTCCCATGGAGCTACCAAATGTATTTTTAGATTATTAATTTATTGCAATAGTCCTAGCTCTGAGAAATCAAAAGTCTTGTTGAGAAGCATCCTCTGTTCATAGCTGATGAAGTGGTGAGTCCTCCAACCCAAAAAGAACCCCACATCCCCAGGTGCTGCCCTCCCACACACACAGAAACGTAACCTGGTGTTTTTCACACTGCTGAATGTTTGTTGCTGGCAGTGCTGAAGGTCTCTGCTCCTTCAGGCAATGGAGCGATGTGGAGCAGAGACCTTTGTGTATTTTGTGCCTCAGCCCCATTTTTCCAACAAGCTTTCCCACCCCTTCTTCCTTTCCCCTCACTTCTTCTGCATGAGACCTCTTTTCACAGACCCTTTCAGGCCATTTTTCTTTACCTTGCTGGTTCATGTACAACATACAATAGCCTTTATGTGCCATACTTGCATCTGACTACACACAACTTTGGGAAAACTAGGAACCAGGCTGACAGTGCTGTTCAGTATCTTCTGATTTGGGTGATTTTTTCCCTTTCCTGCTCACTGCCCTGGCATCTTAGTTTTTCACATTCCTTAAAACAGAGACTCATGCCAAGCAAATGTTTATTGGGACCAATGACCTAAAATTAGCTCATAAATGAATCCTCCTACTCCCAACCCTTGGCAGCCCTGTTCTCCTTGGCAACTGGGGAAACCCCCTACAACGTGTAGTATGCTGGGAACCTCCTGCAAGAGCTCTTCGTGTAATCTCAGGCAGGAGATTCCACTTTGGAGGAGTGGATTATGACTGCTCAGGGTTTAGCCTCAACAGGAAAAAGGTGATGGTGTTTCTGACTTGCTTGCAAGCTGAAATTACACAGGCAAGGTCATGCGCAGCTCTTGCAGGATCACCAGTTGACATAAACCCTGCAAGAGAGACAGACAAGTGATGAGCAGTGAGCTGCTCTGGTTACTCAGGGCTGTTGCTAACTGTAGGCCAATGCAGGACGTCTCTCTTTTTCCCAAAGCAATGCTCACCTTTAGCAGGGTACTGTGGCTGACACAGAGGCTGGAGACTCTAAAGTCAAGTCAGTTCGAAAAATCCCTGTAAATAACAAGCCTGGTCCTTTTATACTGTCTGACTCTTGATATTTAAAGCAAATTATCACACACTGGGGAGGAAAAAAAAAGAAAAAAAAGGAAAAAAAAGGAAAAAAAAGCAAAGCCGTCTGTGACCACTATTTTTCATGATTTATTCTTCTGATCCCTGTGAAGAAAGAGGGAAAGAGAATGTCGCCTGATATTTTTCAGACTTGTTCAACTCAATCTTATGGTTGTTGGCTGTTGGGTTTTTTTCTTGTTTGGGTTTTACTTATTTAGAAACTTCCTCTGTTGAATAATCATCATGTGTATTATTCTCCTTTCTCCAGTTCTGGTTGTTCCCATGTTTGTGTGCCTTGTGGTTCTTTCTTAAGCAGCTACAAAGTCTTTTTGTAAGTCATTTCCTCTCACTGAATTCAAATAATTCTTGGTCTTTTCAGTTAAGGGATTTAAATGACAGAGAAATGCACCCTCTGCAGCAGATGTGCTATGGAAGTAAACAGGTCCCATTTTAAGATGGATCTAGATCCAAATTGCAAACATAATTCCTAGGACTTGTCTAGGTTTGCAAAGTGTTGCTCATCTCACACTGCAGTTTACTAAAATGACATACGAAAATACCTACCCTGTTTAATTATGGAGTGAGGCCAACATTTGAGTTTTAACACTACACTATGACTAACTTCTGAGGACAGCAGGACTGGGCAGATCTGAGCTTTGCAGATCCCATTCATTTCTAATCCTTAACACTGCAACTGTTCATCCTTTACTCTTGTGGTGAGGCACATTCTTTCAAAAGTTTATCCTGCTCAAATGGAAAATGAACTCAGAAACCTCGCTGCCTTTCTCTGTTTTGGCTGTTATGATTCTGCTCTTTTTGTTGGTGGTGATGTCTTGTGCCAGTCTCCCTTCCCTGCACTGCCTGCCTCCCCTTTGCTGCCAGCTGACCTTTAGCCCCAGCCAGTGGGACACCAGTGGGATTTCCTGCTGCCCAGAGATGCTGGAGTCCTGTGTTGCAGTGAGGATGCAAGAGACACCAGTGTCAAATGCTCCTTGGTGCTGAGTAAGGTTGATTCTTGGTTAACAGCCAGGTTGGGAACTTGCTTAATCCTGGTTTTGGCTTAACTGAAAGTTCCAAAATGCTGTAGCTGTGACTTCGAATACAATCTACACAGGACATTGCCCTGAGTCATGCAGGTAAAAGAAACTGGCTGAAACAGTGTTCAAGCACTTCCATGTGTTTAAGCGGCCTGATTTAGGGCAGAGTGCTGACTGGAGCATGAGCAGGTCTGCAGTGTCCCTTTGGCCTAATTTTCTTAACCATGGAAATGTTGTGCCTGAGGTTCTCCCCTTGCCTTATGGCCAAGTCACTGTGAGACTTCTGTGGCACAAAGAATAGGAAAATACTGGTATCATATAGCACTAATAATTGGCTCTGGCTAACAACAATCCCAGAGTTCAACAAACATGGTTTTCTCTCTCAATTTGTATGCCAGTTGCCATGGTAAGCAGAAAGCACAATCCAGGCATTTTCCTAAAGGGAAACTGAAGTCATGAAGGAGGTAGGAAAGGGAGTCATGCCCTGAGTTCAGCTGCTGAGCCGGAGAAAAATTGTTTCATTTAACCTGATGATTCACCTGCCTTTTAGGGAGAACAGAGAGCAAGCTGCACTGCAGATAGGTCCAACTGAGGCTACAAGCACAAGAATGTGACTCTTTTTTTTTTCTTTTTTTCCCCTCTCTCTGATCCCAGGATGGAATAAGGGACACATAATAACAATATTCACTTCCATGCTACAGCTCAGAGATTGGTTTAATGAGAGCCAAGGAACTAAATTCATACAGTAATTTCACACTGATAAGCCACACCTATTTCACTGAAGAATCGAGCTGATCCTGGAAGTGCAGCTAATCACCAGGTGTGGCTTATTTATGGACAAATTCCAGTGAAATGCCAACCCAGAAGTGTGAGCAGGCCGGAGAGGGAGCCACCGTTTGCCGCCTTCATGCAAAGCCGAGGTGCTTTGCCGCTGCTTTTTTGCCGCCGCTTGTTGCCAGCTTCGCGCAAAGCCGCCGCTTTTTGCTGCCACTTTTTGCTGCCTTCACGCTTTGCCGCTGCTTTTTGCCACCATCGCGTGGCCAGCCCACCCTGCCGCCGCTTTTGAGTGGCGCGGGGAGCCACAGCAGCCAGCGACGGGGGCGGGAGTGCCGGGGCCCACAGCACGGGGAGGGTGCCTGGGGCTGCGTTTAAAGGCTTCACCGACCTGTGAAAACTGTTTGCAAATTGTGCACCTGATAGCAAACCCCAGGATCGCGCGGTTCCGTTACTAACTCATTACTTTGTCGCACATGGATCCTCGCTTTAAACAAAAAAACCAAACATGCGTTTATCACCCGGTGCAGCTTATTTATGGACAAATTCCATGGTCTTCCCGGCTACCCGGAAGTGTGGCTTATCACCCGGTGCGGCTTATGAGTGTGGAATTACTGTAATTTGTTTAAGTTCTAGCTTGTCCTTTACAAATCAACAGAAGTGCATGCATGGTGCACCAGAGGCCTTCATAGTAACTTCTCCTGTTCCAGCTTGGATTTTGCTGTACAAGCACTGGAATCACAAAGTTTTTTCATACTCTACTCTGAGTTGCTCTGCATTATGACAGGCAAGGCAGAATTCTGCAGGAGATGTGCTAAACAGCAGGACACAGTTGCACATTACTGAAACTTCAGCCTGATAGAACTAGCAATGGCAAGAAAAAAAGATTATTTTACCCTTGAAAATTTTAAAGCATTTCAGATAACAATAATTTTACAGAAATCTCCAAATCTCACTTAGTTTTCAGAGCTGCAGAGCAACTGCAGTTCCCGTAACCTCCAATCAGAAAAGTGTGTGGTCAGGCCGTAACCTTGAATCCCCACCATCAAAGCCCACCCAAACACAGATCATTGCCCCAGCCACTCACAAAACAAAAGGGGAAGTCAAACTCCATGTCACAGGATGACAAAAGCATTTGCACTGTATTCATAAACCAAATCCAGAAAAAAAATGAATGGTTCCAAAACATCACTAGGGCACAGATCTGTTTTTATAAAAACTCCAGTTTAATCTCATGGCTGAGACCTGGCAAAACATCTTTCTTTTGTGGCTGTTGTTTTTCTTTCTTTCTTTTTTTTTTCTTTTTGACAATCATGCACAGAGACAGGCAAGTCCTCACAGAGAAAAAAAGCTAAACAAAACAGCAGTTCATCAGAGCTAGCAGGAAAAAAAGCCAGGGCCAGTGGGATGGGGACAGTCCTCTTCATAGTGTCCAGCTTCCAGCCCTTCTCTTGACCTGGGAGCAAATAATATTTCAAAGGGGACTAGTGCCTGCAAGCACAAGATACGCAGTCTGGACTGCTGTATGGAGTCCTCAGAAAGTTCTTGCCTTCTGCCATCCTTCCTTTCTGAGGCTGTTAAAATCCTACTCCATCTCCAGGCGAACTCAGTGGGAAGTCCTCCATTTCTTGCTTGGAGCAGAATTAGTTATCACCAATCCTTTACATCAGTTAGGAGCATGCAAAGGTTAAACAAAATAACAAAATAGAGATCAGCTGCAGCTTCTCTCCCCACCCCTAGAGATTTTTGGTTTTTGGTTTTTTTTTAGAGATGTAGAGAAGAAAAAACGACAACTGCAAACCTGGGCATGCCTGGAAAGGTAGTATATGCCTCAGTAAATTATTTGTATTTTCAAGGCCTGGGAAATGCTTGTGGTGGAAAGCTGAATCAGCCCTTGAACTCTGGTCTCCCCTGATCTTGTCCCTCCTTTCCCAGGACAAGATCCTTCTCAGGAAGATACATTCAGGCTTTCTGCCCACCACAGATTAACCAGAACTAATTAGCTACATTGTGAACAAAAAGGCCATTTGATCTCACACTCTCAGTGCTGCAAACATAGCAGCAGAAAACAGTTCCACGCATCTGCCCAAGTTTCACAGATGTGTAAAATACTATTTAGGCAATTCCTTCATGTTAATTACATTTCCTTTTTCTAATACATTTACATAGAATGATCTTTTATATATACATATAAAATTTAAAAATATTCGCCATTACACGTGTTTCAGAATCCATAAAGAAAGAAACAATATTCTGATTGCACCATTTGGATACTGGATGAGGGAAAATATTGCAGGCTTCACAGACGCTCTCTAATACAGACTTAAGTTCCTCTGAAGTTCTAAAGGTGAAAAAACAAGTACTTCAGTCTTTCTACAGTGATAGCATAAGATGGACAGCTCAGAGGACTGGGGTTTATAAAGTAAAATACAACCTTCATTTCTGTTTACTTTCCTGCCAGTAAGGCAGCTCCCACTTGAGCTAACATTATCCATGTCCCTCCTTTCCATCAGGAATTCTCAACTTTGCCAGCTCAGCCATTTCACTCTGAGCTACATTTAAGAGAAGCTGCACTAACCCTCTGACTACATGGGAAGAATAAGTGACATTTACCCACTTGTCTTCCAGTTGTAAAAACCCACAAGCAAGACATGCTGGTGATAATTTGTTGTGTCTGATACTGGGACCATCTGCAAACTGGGGAACAGCCTTTACTTTTCACAGTCTCAGGAGAATTTAAATGTACTGCAGGGTCCCTGAAGTGATTCTTATGGAGCTGCAGATGATGAGCCAGTCTATTTAGGAAAGTCCTTTCAATAATACCAATAAAAACCGTCTTAGCTTAACTTGGCAACACTCATCTCCCATAAATCCAATCTATCCATCTTCATAATGCTTCACAGATTAACAAAGGAAAAACAGAAACAATACCCCCAAACAAACAAAAAAACCAAACAGAAACAATAAAAACCAAACTCAAAACCAAGGAGAAAAAATCCTTTCTTAAAGAGATCAGGCCTGACCCTGAAACTGACATTGAGGATAGGTTAGTAAAGCTGGATCTTAGGAAGCTTTTGCCACTCAGTCAGCACCATTCAATGGGAGGTGGTCTCTATATTCTGGCGCTGTCCAACTCCCAGGCTCTGGTCCTTCAAGCTGACTGCAGGTACCAGCATCAGCATGGATCCGTCATCAAGCTTTACAGACTCTGTAGAAGGCTGAGTCATGAGCTCAGAACAATTACACCTATGCAGCAGAGCACCTTGCAGCTAAGAACGTGCTTTCATCTCTGCAGGACCTGGGGCTTTATTTTAAGTGCTCTGGATACATCAGCTGAAGGCTGGAGATGAAACTGTAGATTAGAAATGGGAATAGAGATATCATTGCAGATCTGAATTCCAATTCTGAAACACCCTTAAAAAGTATAGTCTGGATACAGATTTTAGTTGAAGCTAATCTTTAATATCAAGTAAAGATTTCTAATAACTTACTGTTGCAGGAATTTCATCAGTTATGCCAAAAGCGCTATTAGTGAAATGCTGGTTTAGAGTTGAGACAATGTATTATATACAAATTGCCACACCTCACTTCTTGTTAATAAATCAGCTTATATGAGAATAAGAAGGACAAAAGAAATAGTTTTAACATGTTAAGGTTAAACATGCCACATTTTCTTTTCCTTCTGAGGCATTACTTTGTGAGCTTCTCTAGCTCCCTTCCAGGTGCCTTAGCAGTCAAATCTTCTAGAAAATGGGAGACTATAAGTCCTTGTCCAAAGTAAACTATTTTATTGATGCAAAGAAAAACTGGGCATAATTTCCACAACCTTTACTTCTTCTAAAACCTTATCACAATACCTTGTATTACACCTTCCCTTTGTCGTTAACCCAGCCATGATGATTAAAAGCTTTCTCATAGGGCAGAGCCATGTAAGTGCAGTGTGGAGCTGTGCTAGCTATGAGGAGCATGAACAACTGGGAATTCCCTAGCTTTAATAAGAGGCTGCACAGGCATATTATGGTCTGAAAGTAGAATAATATGATTGTCATGAAGCTACATATTTTGGGCCTGCCATCCACAGCTTGCCCAGGGAAAGCATAGGCTGCTGCCCTTGAAAGAATATGAACCCAAATAAGAACTCCAGGCTCTCATCTGGTTTAACAATCTCCCTCAACAAAACTGACAGCAGAGACTTAGTTCTCTGCTCCGTTCCCATGTGGTACTATACACAAATAGTGTGGTGGGAAGGATCAAAGACTGCAACTGGTGACGAAGAAAAGCCCTCTTGTTTTTTCACATTCCCTTTGGAAATGGCAGGAGAAAATTTTGCTGAAGATACATTTCTTGCATTCGTGGGCCCACAACTTCTCAAAAATACTCTGGCATATCTCTCCTTTAGCAATTAAAGAGTTGAGAGAAAGCTCTGTGTGGGGAGGCTCAGGGCCCTCCAGCCACAATGGCACCAATAAAGTGTCACAGTCAGTACAGACTGGGAGCTCATGGGTTTAGTTTACTAACCATTGGAAATTGCCATTACTTCCAAAAATGAAGCCCTAAACACACATCTTTTGGGAAATTCTGGCTGACACTCATTGTGGCAGCTATAGCACTTCCTAACAGTTTACTGCTCAAACTGTAGCCCATCACACCCACCTGAGGGCCTGCAGACTCAGACATCTCCAGGAATGATGGCCCCTGCAAATACATTACAGAGACAATCTCAATGCTGGCAGCAACACCTGTGTTCCCATCTCCTCTGTAGTCACCACTGACACTTAAATTGCAGAGACAGCACAGGCTGTACCTGACTGCCATCACCCACAGTCATAGATCAGGCAACAGATGAGCCTATGGTGAATGCAGAGATAGAGGCTTTATAAAGGAAGCTTTAATTCTATTCCCGTGGCAGCTGTTGCATATCTGAACACGTATTTGCCTATAACATTAATGTTCCCTTCAGGAGAGAGTTTTATTCACTTCAAACCCCTCTCTCAGGACTTGTTCAGGATCTGTTCTGCAGTCCCACAAATATTCCTCTTTACCACACTCTTAATAAATCTGAAAGCACTGAGGTCCAGGGAGATGGCAACCAGCCACACTCTCAAAGATAACAGTGTAAAATCGTAGGAGACAAAATTTAAATGAAGAAGCACCTGGGGATATGCCACACAGCAACAATGAAAGACCAAGGGTCAAAGACCCTTGCACCTCAGGGTGCAAGAGGGCAATAGCCCAAGGACAAGGAGATAAGAAGATCCTCTTGCTTTTGTCTGCTGTTGGCAGTGTGGAGCTCAGCTGGAGATAGCTGCAGAGGTGTCATCTGGCTTTAAGCAATGATGAAAATAGTTGATACTGGCCTTTGTTATGACCTTGCCTTGGCTTTCACTGCTTTCAGCCTGAGGGGTCACTATCACTGGGCAGCCAGCTGCATGCTCATTCCTCAGTCACATCGATATTATGTGCCTAAGGAACAAGAGACTGGGCACACAAAACTTACGAGCAAGACCTGGAAGACTGAAAGAACAACTAGGCATTTCCTGTTCAGCCGCTTTTATTCCAGCCCTTGCACATGCTGGAAAGAGCATGTCTCTGATGCAAGGAGAGAGCTGGAGCTTATCACTGGAACATCCTTGGGTGTCTCATACCCTGTGGGATTTGCTCATGCCAGCTTCACCTTCCTCTCAAGCTATCTCCAGCCTCCTGCACTGTTTAATTACCCTGTGTAAATCAGAAAGTCTTTCCCTGGTGTCTGGGAGACAAAGGTAGGAACTCTCAAACATCTGGATTTACCTCCTCAGCAGATGTTGTGCCCCTGCACCCTAGGCTGCAGAGTTTTGTAACAATGTTTCCTCTCAGTCCTATTTTCTAATTATACAGAGATTCGCTTTTCCTTTTTTCCATAGGGAGGATGAGACTTTCACAGCGCTTGTTAGAAAACAGGTGTGAGAAATGCAAGTTCTCTTGGACTGGCTTACCATGAAAAAAACAGACAGTGAGAGACTAGGCAGGAGTAATAAACAGAATGAAAAGCAAGACAAAGATACTATGACCTTCCATAGCAAAAGCTTTGCAGGAAAACCATAAAGGATTCAGGTCCATCTTGCACAGAATTTTAACACAGTTTTAACAAAAGCAAAATGGCAACAGAGTTGGTCTTGGACACTCCCATTCCAACCATCACAGAAAAGGAATAGGAGAAGCAGCTGCTACTCAATCTGCCTCCCACTTCGTCCATCCAGAATCACAGAGCGCCTCTGGGGCTGGTAGAAGCAGCTGGTAGAGGTCTCTAGTCTCTGGCCATTCTTGGGGATGGTCATTTTGTTCCGCAGTGTCACCCCCTCAGGCACTGTCCGTGCAGGATCAGACAGATCGCCACAAATGGGGCTCAAAGAGGCAGTCTGAGTGGGGCTCCTGATGGGTGACAACAATACCCTGGAGTCTGCCGAGGAGGTGGGGTGGTCCATGATAGGGAAAGGGGGACTGAAGAGAATTAGACTCTGGGGCCTCCCAGGCCTAGATCTGTAGGAAGGTTTGGAGAATCCTGATGGCCTCTCTATCTTTGAAGACTGCGGGTTATCTCCAGCTGTCTCCCCACCAGAGGTGCGCTTTCGGCGCAGAAGGGGGGCATCCAGAGCAGGATGATGACTGGACTGAGATGGCTCCAGTGGAGAGCCCAGGCTGCCATGCCAAGGACAGGCTGAGTCCTTTTGAGCAGGGTCACTGTTTTCTTTCTCTGCTTTGGCTTTCTTCTCTGTCAGCGGGCTCTTGGGGGCCGCCAGGTGGCTCCATGCCACCCGTGGAGCTTGCCTGATGGCCTGCTTGGGTTCTGCTTCTTTCTTCTCAGTAGCTGGAGCAGCGTTCTGAGCCTGCAGAGGCTGGGGGATTTGGGTGTACTGAATCTTGGGCGGTATCACGGGTACTGCTCTAGCCTGGCACGTCTTAATCATGAAGGAGGTCCTGACTGCTGACACACTGACGGGAGCAGAGTTACGACGGCCAGTGGTGGCATGGGCCACTGCCAGGTAATCCAAGTCTAAATCCATGTGGGCATTGAAACGAGAATCCCAGGGAATACCCCTACTGCCAGCAGGGCAGTGTGTCGGCAGGGATGGGACAGAATCACTGATTTTTACTTCCTTTTGCCCGTACAGGAGATTCCCAGGGGCAGAAGGCATGGACAGGCTCTCAAATGTGAAGAAATCTGGGGCTGGGAGGAGTGAATCCAGGTTGAGGGATGAAGGCCTGGTCTTTACTTTGCGAGGTGTTTCTTCACCCTTATTACTCAGCTGTGACTCAGTGGCAGAACACAATGCTTTGGTGACAGTCTCTCCTCTCAGGGAAGTGTCCTGAGAGATGGGTAACTCCTCCTTTGTGTTCTTAGTCTGTGAAGAACTGCCTGGGCTATTTTGGTGTGGCAAAGATAGCTCAAGTTTCAGGCTCCAGGGATTTTCTTTGCTCACATGCACTTTCTTTCCCTCTGTCTCCGAAAGAGGGACTCTAGAGGGTCCTGCTTTCTCACCTGGTGCTTTCTCCCTGATAAGGGGATACTCAGGTTTTGAAGAAGCTTCTGGAGGACTTGGGTCGTTCTCATCTTGCATAGCTTTGCCCAAAGTAGAGGGGGACATGGGTTGTGTTTTGGACAGCTGACAAGTCGCTGAATGCAGAATGTCACCACATGGCTGCTGGTCAGTAGCATCTATGAAAGAGAATGGGGTAGTCCACATACTGAGCACTGTGTCTTTACTGTCCAAGGAGAGGCTTCGACTGAACTGTGGTCTAAGAGAAAGGCATGTCTCTGCTCTCTGGTTCTGTGGGTGAATTTCCTGGGTCATCTTCTCCTGAATGTCCTTAAAGGTGGGGGAATGGAGAGGGCTTGTAACCCACTGGTGATCCTCCCAAGGCTCCACAAGTTCTAAGCTCTGCACATTATCTGTCCAAGCGTCCTCATCATCCTGGTCAGCAGCATCCTGTGTTCTGCTAACAGCATTGGCTTCCTTCACCTCTTGGATTCCAGCTCCACTCAGTGCCTTGGAGGAGAATGTGTCCCTTTCATCAGTAGTCATTATCTCATGCTTCTCCCTCTGAGTCTCTGGGACTCTGGTAAGACCATCCTCTTCCCTCTGGAGCTGGTACCTGCCATCTTTTTCTTTCCCAGAGTCTGGACATGCTCCTTTGGAACAAGATAATCCATCACTAGTGGCAATCTCACTAAATTCTGATTGACTATGAAGCTTCCAGTTGCAGGTAGGAGTGAGACATTCACTTCTGCTCTCCACCATTGACTGGTGATTCTTTGGAGTGGCTGAGCCTGTTGGAAGAGTGCCCAGTTTGGGTAGGGCTGAAGCACCACTCTGCTGTGCAACTGCATCAGACTGGCAGCTGGGGAGGCTGTCTAGTTGCTCCACGCCACCAAATAAAGGCACCTGAGTTATCTGTGATGATCTGCTTTCAGACTTCTGCTCAGCAAGTGTTGGACTCTGGCCTGGGCCAGAGGAAAGACTATCTGTTTGTACTGAAGCAGAGGATTCGGAAATTGAGCTTGTCTTGGGGACTGCTGCTGGCAAGAGCAAGAGCTCCTCTTCAGGTTCAATAATTTTCAGTTCCTGCTGTATCTCTGGGCACAGCGGTTTCAGAAAGGCATTCGCCGGGTCCTCCTCAGTCTGAAAAACAGAAATGCCATCACCTGGGAGCTCACAACTTACCAGTAAATACCCCTCCATCTTCCCCAAATAGCCCTCCTAGAACAGCCAGGCTCCTGGATGAGTACACTCACAGGTACAGAAACACAGAGACACAGATTGCTACAGTTCAAGGAAGAAAATACATCTATAAACAAGTGGGTTTATGGAGGAGAAGGTCTGAGATGCAGCCAAAAGGAGGCCTAGCACAGACATACTGAAATAGTGAGCTGAATAAGTAGCTGGAATGTTCCAGCCTGTTTCTCAGCAATTCCCATTCAGGCTCACTTGGCCTTGCCAGAGAATATGAATTCCCAAACTGCACACACTCGAATGAATTATCTATTCAGGGAGATATGCCAACAGATCTTTAAATAGCTGTCCAGAGTATTGCTGTAAGAGACTTGGTGAAAAGGCCTTGCTGGAGATGAAGAGGAGGCAAAAAATGTTAAGAATTAAAAAAATAAAATTGTTCACAGAGAATGGGAGTAAAAAGGACTGTTCAGGCTGTCCAGGACAAATGGGCAGCAAAAATAGAAGGGGAATTCAGAGACCACAGATCAAAATGCTCAGACATCTGGACAGTCTCACGTCTGGAGAGTCTCAGAGCAGACAGATGGTACAGATTGAAATTGTACAGTTATAGGAAAAGATGACCAAAAGGGGACAGTAGGTAGTTACGTAAAGGTAAATCACTGCATGGTGATTTCACAGAAGTGAAATAAATCAGTCAATTATTGGTGCTGCTTTGCCTAAGTTATAGACTGAGTTTACACAGCTACAGACACGCAATGAAACTTTAAGCGACCTCCCAGCCACTATCATGACATGGTCCCCCACCTTTCTCATGCCCTCTTCCTTACCACATTTCTTAGGCGTGATCCTTCTTCTGTCTTAGCCATTTCAATCTCCTGTTGGTCACAGCTGCCTTCTGAGGAGACATTCTTCATCTTGAGCTGTCCTTGCTCTGTTTTCTCTGCTGGGAGTGGTCCCTTATGGAACTCCAATGCTGGTATTTGTTCCAAGGTGGGGCTCTGCTCTGAGGACTGCAGAGGGCTGCTGGTGCTGCTGGTGCCACTGGTGCAGCTGCTTTGCCCGCACATCTCCTGATTTTCTGCTGCTGGCTGAGGTGTTTCTAAGGACTCCATTTTTCTGGCTGACACCAGCTCCTCAGGATGAGACCCTGGATCAGAAACACAAATTAATGTAACTACCTGAGACTGAAAACTTCTGCCCTGGGACAAAGCAGTGCTGCCAAGAGCCAACACCAACTAACAATGCTAGATGGCTCCCTCCAGGCACAACCACATGTTTCCAGGAGATCGCCCACCTCCCCAGTCTCCTTGCTGCAACAAGCACCATCCTGACCTGATATCAAGTCAACATCCACCCTGCTATAGGTTGGTTTCTTTCCTGCCACAAGATCAAGCTGGAGAAACCTCCACACCACCAAGCTGCAGGGTACCTTCAGCAGCCCAACTGAAGATCCCTACCCGCCTCCTTAACACAATTTACCTCTGGATGCTGCCTCTGGCAGAGCTGGCCCCAGCTGCTTCTCCTTGCACTCTGCTGCTTGCTCTGCCCTTATGTGGGTCCTTGCCTCCAGGGCAGAGGGGCTTGTGCTCTCCACCAGAGAAGACAACTCCTCTAGACTGGAAAGAGAATGCTTCTCCTTGGTGGGCACTCGGCAGGGTGTGCTGTTGGTGCTGATGACTGCAGACACCCTCAGTGGGACAGAGACAGCAAATGGCTCCGAGATGTTCAGGGCTTTCCTCTGGTGATGAGGAGAGGCCTCCAAGGGAAACAGGCTGTTTGGGAAGCCCGACTTGGTGGCTGTTTCTGAGGTGTAGAACATGAGCACTCCTTTGGCTGAAGTCTGCTCATTTTCAGCATCCTCTGCTACTCGGAAAACCTTCAGCTGTTCAGGGGGTGACTTCACCTGCGATGTCCGGGGAAGACCTCCCTCCCCACACAGCTCTGAACTTCCTTTGGTCCCCATGGCAGATCCTTCCCGCTCCCACTCATTCTCCTTGCTGAGGTCGTATGAGCTGCCTGTGCCTCCTGTCGGTATCTTGGTGGGAATAAAGAATCCTCCAGTAGTCACTGACCGTTTGAACCTGCTTTTGTCATTCTCCCCTAGAGATGGGAACATAGGACCAAGTTAGTGGGAAGCAAAGCACAAGCAAACAAAACTTCCTCTGTGAGGAGCCCTCCTTAATCCCTCCAGAGATGAGTCCTGCCCTGGTGATCACACATTTCCCCAGATAGCTGGAGACAACAGGCACTGAAGACCTTCCGTGCTTTAGCCCTAGGGCTTCCTTCAAAATGATCAGGAAGCATAGGACTGAATGCCCTCCAGTGGAAATCAGCTCAGACTTTCATTAGACAGTCTTCTCCAATAGATGCAGCTGAGTCTAGGGCTATTATATACTTCCCACAATGCACTTGTCAGGCTTTGTTGTCATTTTGTAAGCCTTTTTCACCTATGAATGGGATTTTTGTGTCTAGAATAACCAAGAAAGAAATCAAAGCATTCCAACTGCCAATAAATGTGCAGATAAACATAGGGGTAACTCTCAGGTGGATGCACTGAGACAAACAACACAGAAAAGAGTCAAAAATGCATGCTCAACAGAGGTGGGGACACACGTCAGCAACCAGGGCATAAATACATGAAGATACACAACATGGTGAGATAGACACAGACTGCTCTTCAAACGAGAGTGGTGAGACACTAGAACAGGTTGTCCAGAGAAGCTGTGGATGCCCCATCCCTGGAAGCATTCAAGACTAGTGTAGTGAAAGGTGTCCCTGCCTATGGCATGGGTGCTGGAACTAGGAGATTTCTAAAGTCCCTTTCAACCCAAACCATTTTGTGATCTCTGCTGCTGAAAATGCAGAGCTGCAATCCTTCCCCCTTACAGACAGGCTATGGATGTCTTACCTTCCACTGGCAAGGAACACAATGAGTCCATGCTCTTTGCAGGCCGAATAGTTGCTTTTTCTATGGACAAAAAGTTTAGAAATAAGTATCAGATGCTGTGGCTTTGCAGGCTTTAGTCCATAAATATCAAAGGCTGCATACATATAGACAGGCATGCCAGGCAGACAGTTTCCATTTCCAGGCATTCCCCC
The DNA here is from genome assembly GCA_009812075.1 of Sialia sialis. Taxonomy (NCBI): domain Eukaryota; kingdom Metazoa; phylum Chordata; class Aves; order Passeriformes; family Turdidae; genus Sialia; species Sialia sialis. The sequence continues at coordinate 667,127 of VRYO01001681.1, read as the reverse complement.
CATGTATCTACACCGCATGGCTTATTACTCCAAACACTTGTCCACACAGCTGTGGATCTGCTAGTGCTAACAACAGCTTTGCACCTGTTGGACATGTGAAGAGCTATACTTAACCCAGCCAGTCAACACCACCTCCACTCTGAAGCAGTTAAGCATCTCCAATGCTGTCATGTGCCACTCTCCTCCCCGACTTTGTCAGGCTATTGGTTGTGGGGGACTTTTTAACTAAACTGACATAAACGCCTTCTCACCTCTCATTCCTGAAAGCAAATGTTGAGTTATTTTTACATTGCACTCGTGGCTCTTTTGCTGATGTGAGCATGCCCTGCCTACAGCAGGAACTCCGGGAAAATTCTGAGGCCAGTAAGCAACCTATTTTGCTGGCAATCCTTACAAGCTGTCATTTTTACTATACACTCTACAACTCTGTTCCTGAGAAGTTTTAGAAGGTTGTAACTGTTACTGCTCTGAAAAAGAAAGGGAGGTAGGGAAATGTAGCTGGCAAGGAAGACAAGTTAGTCTCTGCAGCCCAAAAAAGCATCCATGGAGATCTGGAAAATGTCTGAGAGTAAAGTTTTCTGTTTTACAGAGTTGCACAAAGTAGGTAAGCAGAAAGTCAGCAGGCTTGTTAGACTTCATTTGTTTATATAATTGAGGCCTCTGTCTCCAACTCTCACGTGAACAAAGGAGAAACTCCAGCTACTTTTTACATTTATATGGAGCCCTGGCTACTTTTTATGTTCATAAGATGTGATGTCTTGACTGCTGTTTCTGCTTTCCAGGAGGAACAGAATTCAAGCTGGGGAGCTGTGTAAGTCACATTTTATGTGAATTATGGATTTGTGTGCACAGACTCAAGCTGTGCTAAAGCATGTGCTAAGTTTCAGCATCAACTTTGTCTATTCCTTCACATTAGCCTGTAAGCAGAGAGCACTGAGAAATGTAAAACAACAGCACAAAAGTACGACTTCTGAAAGGCACTGCTGCAGTGCTGAAAACTCTGTTCATAGCTGTGCATTTGTATGTCCCGCTGATGAAAATGTCCAGCCCCCTGTCACTCAGTACTGTCCTTGCAACAAGGCTCAGCCTCCATGATCTCTGGGGCCGCCATCATTCCTAGGCCTTCTTGGGTTAGCACTATTTTGAGACAGAGTATTCGTTATGAAGGTGAGAAGTGATCCCGTGATCAAAATAGGACAGAGAGCTATTTTGAAGTCTGTCATGGGCATACTGTGTGAGGCCATCTGTACATGCAAAACATGGGGAAGGCAGGGATCCAACAAGAACTGGATCCAGCATTTGGCTTCACACTCATTTCTGACCCAAATACAGACTCTCTTGTATGTGGTGCTAGCTTATGTTGCCAATATTAACTATTTTTTTAGAAGTCTTGAAATGCTAGGCAGTGGTTCTCCAAACACCAGCTCCTGAAGTAATGAGATTATATAAAGAAAAAATCCACCTTCATCTCCCTATAGAAAATAAATTCCTTCACTTGGAGATACTAAAAAAATCTAGAACATATAAACCCAAAACATTTCTTTATGAATTCAAATTTAAAAGGCACTCTTTCTTTTTAAAAATGTGATTACTTTTAAGTGAAGTTCATGATTTTTAGAGCTTGAGTCATCATTTCTTAACAGTGGGAACTGGCACTGCCATGTGATTTTCTAGGAAGCAGAGTGTTTAAGAGATTGTAGAGCAGGAGAGGTTAGAACTTGGGATTATAGCCAGGAGAAAACACAATTTCTCTCTTGTAAATTCTGCAAAGCAACGGCTTCCCTCAAAGTGCTGAGAGCCAGAGCTGAAGGCACCCCTGGGGCCTTGCTTTTCACAAAGACACTGAATGCAGTTGGTTCTTTAATGTCCTTTAGTGGAAGGACAGCCTAGAAGGACAGTATCCACCCAGGGTCATGTAGCCTTAGGAGACAGAGAAAGGGAACGAAATTCCCTTTCAGGAAAGAGAATGAAATCTTGAAATCAGACAAAGTCTAACAAACTCTCTGGAAAGGAGATATGAGCAAAGAAAATGCAATGGAAAAAAACAGAAAATATGAAAATGGAATGCCTGCAACCAAATGGACCAAGGTGGAATAAGGTGCAGTGAAGAGGACCCAAACTTTGCAAATTTAATCCAATTAAAATCCTGACATCGGGGAGAAAGGTAAATAAAGAGTCCTCAGTCACGGTAAGGAAATTAAAGGCTAAAAAAAGAAGAAAATGGAGAATTCCGAAACCAAGTGAAAACAGTAAAAGTGAATGGAATGAGAAGAAGTGCAGGGAAATGGACTGAAGTTTGCCCAAATAATCCTCATTGCAATCACAAGATTTCATTCCCTTTCCTGAAAGGGCTTTCCTGGCTGGACTGAATAGGGGATTAATCCAAACCTTACCTAACATTTTCTAGTCCCCAGACTTGACAGCTGGACAACAGGAGCCCATTTATCAGGTACCAAAATGCAATATTTATTGTAGCTGTCTTTCAAATTCTCCTGGAAGGGTGTTTCTTCCCATCAAAGGAAAATGAGATGTGCATGAAACCAGGCTACAAGCACGACCCCATTAGACTATCTCAAGTCTATGGCATTAGTAGCAAGTGGATTGTTCCATGCTACTAATAATACAAGAGAAAGCCTCAGAGTGAAGCATTCAGCTGAAAAGTGCTCTTACCAGACAGCTTCTGTGCCCTTACAAAGACACTCCCATTCCGACTCAGTTTAGACTTTGATTCTGAGCCAGAGCGGCCCAAATTAAATATTGACTTCCATTTCTTGGACTTGGTGGATAATTTCCTCCTGGAAGGAAAAAAAGCTCAGATGGTCACCAAATCTTAGAGATTTTACCATTTTAATACCCTCCAAAGGCCCATTCAAAGGCCTTTGAGCTGTCTCCCCTCAACACTTCACATTTTTTTCTTCTCACACCTCTTTTAACTCTAAAGCATGCAAGGCATAGGTATACAACCAACCCTTGTTGGCTACATAGGAAACAATCATGCTGTAAGTTATTTATCTGTACTGCTGATTTAACTATTTCTTGGATGGAAAGACACCTAAGCCTTCATATAGTTGGCTCTGGTATCATGCTACAGCCGACAGTGATTGAGCAATCAACCATGCTTGTCTCTAGAAAGGAGAGGTTCCCAAGGCTCAGGCTATCCTGCAATAAAGCAAAGTAAAATTGCCTTTGTTAACAGGTTTTAATGACACAATGTATGATAAATTCCAGGGAACTGATGGAACTGGTTACTATTTCTCAGTGCACGAAGTTATGCTTTAAAGATCACATCTTATGGAAAAATTAAAAGGATTCCTTAATGCAAACTAGCTAATAATGCTTCTCAGGCCAACATTTATTTAATCACAGGTTATATATATATATATATGTGCATATACATATATATGCAAGTATAACGTACTAACTAAACAGGAGGAGGTTTAAGGGAAATAAATCAATTTCTCATAACGGTCAGAGGAAGTGGGACACCAGTTCCCTATGCCTCTTTGGAAATCCCAGCCTTTGGAGAAAGAAGCTGCTTGTCCTAATGCAATTTTTTTCTTGTACACATATTTCTTCAGGACATTTCTTCAGTTTCACTTCCTTCATACTCATTCTGACCCCTCCTTCCATTTCCCCTCTTTCAGAGCAAGAATTCTCTTATCTTCATGTCTTGCTCTCTATATTGGGCTTTCTGTCCCCATATTTCTGCTTTTCTTTCTGATGTGTACACAGAGAAGCACAAATCAGTCCTACAAAGGGGACTGATCCCATATTTGGCATAGATTTTTTGTCTTCAAATGAGTAAGGAGAAGGCACTCTAGAAGGACAAACATCCTTTTGTCTTAAGCTGGTTATCCTCTTGCCAGTATTCTGTTAGATGAGTCATTTATGCTTTAATATATCAAGTGCCAATAAATATTTTTATTCAGGTGCTTTCTGGGTCACTAGATTAATGAGTCTCCTGTTGCAAAGGTTGTAATCTATCAGAACCAGGCAGCAGAGTGGCTATATATTAACAGTTATATAGACCAATAGATAAATACTTATTCTGGGCAGCTGTGCCAACAACTGCAGCCAATGTCAGCTGAAATCAGACTCTTCTCCTGGCACAGACATAGCTGGCATAGGTGCCACTGTGTAAATATCTCTTCATGCTGGGAGTGAAAATGAGCCCTCCTTCTTGGCTGTAATTGCAGAGGAATCCGGAGAATGAAGAATCTGGAGCAGGTCAGTGGTACCAGGTGTGCCCTAAATCAGCCGCCAGCAGGTGGAACTCATAGATGAGCTGTGCACCAACCTGCTCCACGCTCATCCTATGTTTAGCCAACTTCTGAGTTGGCACAAGGATGCAAAGACAATTCATTTTACCTGCAGGAGGTCTGTGAGGCTCTGCCCTGATGGAGATGAGAACTAGTGAAGCTATGAAATCAGCACCTGCAATACTTCTCAGGAGTAGCTCTGCCTCTTTAGAGGACACTGCACTTTCTTTGGATAGTGGCAATCGACTCATATGAATGCATGTGTGGGAGTATCACATTAACAAAAGGATCATTCCAAATCACACTGGGGTGCCTGCACTTTTTTGGGTTTTTTTCTGTGCTTTAAACTCCTCGTGGCACTTACTTGCTGTCAGGAAGGTCAACAACTGTGTGGAAGAGGGACCCAACTACAGGCACAATCTCAGGCAAGCTATTCTCTCTCCTCTCCTTCCGAGCAGGATGGGATGCAGACAGACTCCGTGCCTGGGCTTCTTCTAGACTCACCAGTTTCATTGGCAGAGAGGCTGAGGGGAGGGTCAAACTTTTCACAACTGATGCACTCTCTAAAAAACAAGAAAATACATTCCAGCCTGGGGTGAGAAGAGACGAGAGCAAGAGTTTCATGACTTTATTTGACTGGAACATCTCCTGTGGAGAGGAGAAAGAAGTGGCACATGCAGGGAGAAAGGCTTGTTGTCAGATAAGCCTTTCAGCTCCCCAGCAACCTTATCCATCTGAGCATATTCTCAGCAGGGGCCATACTTGACAGTCAAAGGCTGTATTGTGTGGATTTGCTTCCTCTGCTGCAGATGCTTCTGTGCGAAGGAGGTGTCTCTGAAAACCACCAGGATTCACACAATCCCTTTACTCTTCCCTCACTCCCTTTCTCCATTCTGCCCCCAATCACCCCCAGTTTTGAAGTTCAGGCCCTGATCCAAATTTGGTGCTCAGTTCTTTCTCTCACTTCCACATCTTTCTCATTGTCTATTTTCAGGACGGGATTGTTCTAAAAACCGGCATTACTTTAACTTTCTAATCCATTTCAGGGCCACAGAAAGCAGTGTCATTGATAACCCATGGAACTGAAAGTGTCTGTTTATGGGGGCAGTGGCAAAGCCATGTTAAGATAAGGATGGGCAGAATAAGCTGACACAGGGCTGCAAAGGTAGATATTGCCTGAGTACTGAAGGTATCAGAAGTCTTTCAAGTGCATAATATGGGAAAGTGCACATTTCTGCAATTATGTGAGGTCACTGTGGATCCATGCCTTCTCTCTTCCCAGTGTTTGCCAACATCATTAAACAGCAAAACCGGCATCTCTGAAAACTATAGATGTCCCAGGAAAAAAACAAATCTCTTTTATAAAATGTCCTCAGGAACAAGATATAAGTTTTTGGAGCACAGGATTATTTTTTTTCCCGGGAGTGCCTGGGAGTGTGACCTCTGACTTGGGTGGAAATAGTGGCTGCAGGGAAGGTATTGTTGGAATGAGGATTTGTAACTGGGGGAATCTGAGAGAAGAGCTTGTGGCTGATGGACTTATAGAGAAAACTTAGACCAAGATTGAGAATCAGTCTGGTGGTCTTCCTCTTGCGGAAAGGGTTAAGCCACATGAGATCATGCAAAAGATGAGACATAAGGCAACGTGAGAAGACACTAAAGGAGCTAGTATTCAAAAAAAAATGTTGAAGATAGGGAGGAAGAAGACAAGAGAAATGAGATATTGGGCTCAAGGGGTCTTTGGGGAAGTTTGTGGTGATAGCAAGGGTTACTGTGCTTATAATAATAGTTGAAGGGAGAGCTGAGCTGCATAGCAAGTGACATGGTAAGTGGCTCAGTGAGGTTGCTACCAATGTTCTCTGGAGAGCTTGTTTTCCTATTTTTGTTGAAGATCTGATCCACATGGTTCAGGATGAACTCGATCACCATTTGCTGCACTCGCACCTCCAGGAAAGCTGCATCCCCATTGCAGCCGACTGCCTCAATCTCCTTTGACCTGCATGAGGAAAGAGGGGTACCAGTAGTGAGCACTACCACACATAGCCCCTGGCAAAGACAGACCAGATTTCTTCCTGCAAACAAAGCAACAGGGAAATGTGATTTCCCCACTCTTGCTGTACTTCTTCCTCTCCTTCCCTCACAGGCCCTCACCCCCTCTTTGTCTTTTCACTCTTTTAAAAATTATTTTCTCTGTTTTCTTTGCCACCTCTGCAACTTCCTTTCCTTAATGTGTTATTTTCCCCACTTGGCTTTTACATTCTTCTGCAGGTAAAACTGTGACTGTCAAGTTCCATTTTTCTCCCTATTTCAGCTATTTCAAGGCAGGGCCTGAAAGACAACACAGCAGTCTTCAAATGCTGCTTCTAGATCCCTACTCAGTGATTCAATCACCTCTCTGTGAAATCCCCTAGACCCTGCCCAGGTCTTCCTCATGCCAATTTCTTCAATACTTTGCCGTGCACCCCAGTAGTCTCTTCTCTGCCCCTCTGTGTTCCCACATTCTCAATCTTGCTCTCAGCAAAGGAACATTCCTTATCTTGCCAAAGTATTGCTGAAGAAATTATCTTTGGGCAATGGATCCTTTGTAAAGTTAATGATTGGTGCGTTAGATAACAGCTTGGGACATTGCCAAGAGGATAACCCTGTAAGGAGACTGCAGTTGCATAGCTTTCTCCTTTCTTTTCCTCCTTGGGACTTGTACTCATGAAAGATTGCAAAGAAAAAACTGACTCCTTTTTTTTTTTTTTTTTTTGACAAGGATAGAGCCAACATTTGATTCATTTTCAGAATCTGCTCTGCCATTTTTGCCATTTGGAAGGATGAGACAACTCTTTAGAGCATGCTTTTCAGGCCTGTACCTCTCTAGCCAACATCCTCTGCCAGCCCAGGGCTACCCTGGTGGCTTTGCCATCATCCCTCTCCTGCATCCCTCCCCTCCTCCTCCCCTCACCAGCTGCAGTCCTGGACTCTCCCTGCATAGTTCATTCCTCTAAATGGATATTGGATGGGTGGATGGATGAATGGAAGGGAATTTTGACAAGTTATAAAGGTTTTTTTGGGTTTATTTTTTCCCCCCAGATACTATTTTTCCTTGTTCTGCTTATCTTTACAACATAGTAGCCAAACCCCTGTCTGCATCTTATCCAGGCTTCTTTCACAGCAGAGTACCAGCCATAACAAACATGAAAAACTAGCTGGTGATCTTGAGATCTGACACTGGCTGCCATTTTGCACAAGAAGATCTGGGAACAGGTCTGTAATATTATTGCTGTGTTTCTCTCCCTTCTGATCTTTGCTGTCTCTTGCTGCCCTGCTGTAGAAGCACTGGAACCAACAAAAAGGTCATTAGCATTCCCAAGTTATGAGTTAAGTCCTCATTTCTAAATCTATGCTCAACTTGCAAATAACAACATTTTAAAATAAGAAACACGCAAACCCACAAGTTTCCTTGGACACTGGCAGTGAAATCTTGAAACCTTAGATTATTCAACCCAGAAAAAAAGCTGTTTGTTCTGCTATGCTCTTCCCTTTAGCTGTTCAGCTTTTCCCTATCTTTGTATTTCCCTCAGGTGACGGGTCATCAGGCTCAGATGCTGCCGCTCCCCTTGGAGTTCTGATATAATGCTCTGGATTAGAGGAATCTCTACTGTACCTGAGGAGATTTGGAGCCCACACCAAGGCCAGGTTTCTGGTGTGCATGTTTGTCATGTTGCTGAAGGAGGCCAGGTGAGTCAGGTGCTTGATCAGGTATTCCAATGTTCTGCAGTGGTTTCACACAAAGAAAGAAAAATATGTCACATTAACAGTGCCTGCCTGCTGGGAAAGCAAGGCTCAGAGCCAGCCCTGTCCCCTCTCCCAGGTGTCTGCAATGGCACAACAGAGCCCATGGGGCATTTACATGGGATGGCAGTAAATACATGAACGGCTGGGCTCTGGGGTGGCCAAGGCTGGGGCATGAACCCAACTACCCTTAGCATGATGGGAGCAAAGATGACAGCGGATGGGTGGAAGAGTGAATGGGATGCTGCCAAGGCTGAGCTCAGCTCTTGTTCAAGCACCTCCAGCATATCATCTTCTCCTTACCACATTCAGGACACTGCCCAAGGCTGCCACAGCAGTCATACTTGGGAAAGGAAGATGGTAAGACTGAAGCAAGGAGACCTTGTTCTGTCTCTAACAAAGGTTTGTTCAATGATATCTAAATGCCAGATAAATTGTTGCCAGATTTGGAAATGGTGAGTCAGCCTTTGGAAATTGATCTCTGGAAATTAATCTCAGAGCTATTTCAGACAATATTCCCTGATGAGTATGGTCACCATGCTGATCCTCAGCACCTCTGTGGACACAATCTTACCTGTAATGTGACGGTGGGAGCTCCTGGATGACATTTTGAATTCGTGCCAGCTGCTCATCCTCGGGGAAGCGTGACACTGCTTCCTGCAGGGATACATGGAAAGAGTACACCATACACCCTGGTAATGGTCTCAGGAGGAAAGGAAGAGAGATAAGAAGGATCACACAAGACACCCTGCCTCAGAGGGAATGCTCTCTTGTTACCATACAGAGCTACTGGAAGAAGAATTTTCTTTGTGTCCTCAGCACAGAAGAGATTTCCTGCACTGCTATTCCATGTTTCAGCACACCATGCTCAGACATGGTGGTCAGTATTTATGGGAGAGGGGGCATTCAAGGACTTAGACCTTCAATTACAAATTACAGGGTGGGGCGGGGGGGGGTTGGCTTGTGTTGGTTTGTTTTGCTTTTCTTTTTGTGGGGTATTTTTTTGGTTCTTTTCCCTTTTTTAACTTGGGCAATGATGGGTGAAATAGAAAAAGAGAAGAAACAGAGAAGTGAAAATAATGGAAAAAGCAAAAAGCAATGACATCCCCCAAAAATAACCTGTTAAAAATAAAACGTTTTTTAAGCTCTGTGTTATAAGAGCATCTTGGATACACATGTTCTGTATTCAAAAGAAGCAATATTTTGACTGTCATAAGAACATAGCTGAGGGGATTGTTTGTGTGGGTTTACATCCTTCATGATGGAAGAAGTCTTAGAAAATCCCTGCCCAGCAGATTAATAAATTCTTATACTCAGAGTCAGACAGAATCAAGCTTATATATCTCAGTCTTGATCAAATTGCTACAGACCAAGAGCTCGGAGAGCCATGAGAAGCTTTTGTCAGCATTCCCAGGAGTTCACTGCATTGGTATTCATCTGGCCAGCTGTTCCCTTTCAATATTTGTACTTTGGGAGGACAAACCACCAGCCAGTTCAAACAGAGAATGACTATCTGGGAACCCTCTTCTATCCACCCGACTGCCTCTGGAGTTTGGAGAGAGCTCAAAGGAAGATGCTGCGACCTGCACTGCCAGCACAAGCTTTGCCTCCGGAGAGACATCAGCACTGCCAGGGAAGGAAAGGAAGGAAACAACCCTTCACAAGCCACCTGTCGCTTAAACATCATGAACCTGAAATTACCAGCCAGCGCTAGAGAAGCATCTTCTTGCAGCAGTCACTACAGCACCCACTGTGATGATACTACCACTGCTGGTTTTGTCACTGCCCTTTTCCTTGCAGATCAGTTCTCCTCTACAGCCATCAGCTAACCAAATATTGCCAGTTTCCAGGCCAGAGAAGTGATGGCAGATCAAAACAAGTGAGCTCACTAGTTAGGTATATATGAGATGCACATGTATTTGCTTTGCCCAAATTAAAGGCAGGTTAACTCCTTCTAGTGATTTTACACATGGCTACAGCACCCACCCACCCC
>VRYO01001681.1:627779-657039 GCA_009812075.1 Sialia sialis | reverse complement strand
CCACAAAAACAAACCAAAAAAGACCCCAGAAATCCAAAGTATAAGAGCTCTTGTAATCTTGTGACCTTGTGCGAAGATGGGGACTAAGGGAAATAAACACTTTAACTGTTGCACCTAAAGCATTAGATTTAAACTAGATTGTACACAGTATTTTCTTTCCTGCTGCACATTTTAATTCCCATATTCAACCTTTCAGGTCTCAAAGATGATTAGACAGCAAGCAAATACCAGCTTCTCTGAGGTCCTGACCCATTCAGTCTTCCAGGCCATGTGAAATCTGAGGAGCCCTTCAAAACTGCAGATTACAGCAGCAGAATACAGAATTCAAGGAAGAACCAGTATTTCCAATTATTATATATCTGTTCATCACATGTATGTATGAATTCATGACATGTAAGACTTTTTTCAACTCCTCTAGTGATTCTGGGAGTGCACAATTCATGAGCCTTGCAATGAAGTCCAGAGAGAGAAGGTAAGCTTGACCTCCTAGAGCTGATTTGCTCTGAGGAAGTACTTGGTCCCTCTATACCCAGGCTAGAACAAGCCAAGCAGACTCAATTTATCTGTCCTGAGTTACAAACATCCATTACTAGGATACAAGATGGCAATAATGTGGCAAAAAAATTTATAGCCACAGAGGTCATGACCAGGGTGTTACAACAGAGAACTTGACATAGTGAGGACCAAAAGGTTGATCCCTCCCTAATCATTAAGAATTTGATTTTCCTTCGACAGAAGTGTCTGAATCACTGTGGTGACTCACAGTGCAGCCTATCCCAACACAGAGACAGCTCTGGCTCAGTCAGGCTGGGATTAGCATGTGTTCTTTATTCCTAACAGCACTCGTCTGCTCATTACAGCTGCCGCTGCTCCCTATTCAGACACCCCACGCACACACACCTTCCTAGTGAGTTTTCTTGCTCCTTGGGGACTTGGTCTTGTTTCTTTCTTTCCTCCTGGTATCTGACTGTGCTTCCTGTCAGCTGGGTTGCCAATTATTAATCCCTACTGAGCAGGCTTAAATGAATAATGGATTTTGTGGCTAAGTGGAAGAACTGAAAAGCCAGAGATTAAAAAAAGAAACCTTTTTGGTCAACCCAAAGTCATAACATTTTGGGAAGCTGGCATAAGATTTTAGAAAACAGCTGTTCAAGGTTGACCAAAAGCATTGCACTCAAACATTAGTTACAGAAATTATAATTTACATTTGGAACTATTTAACCCTTTTCTGAAAGACATTTTATGTAAGTTTGATGTATTGATGTAATGTTGAAACATTTCCTTTAGAAAGTACTTGAAAAAAGAAACACTCATTACAGAAATGTTTTCCCTTTCGTTTTTGAATAAGGCTATTTACCAAATGTATCTACTGAAAATCTGCAAGTCATCATCCCAAAACTTCACTTTTCAGAAAATATTCTTTCCTAAAAAAAAGTTTCCATCTAAATCTTAATGTTTCCTTCAGAGCATTTTTTTTTTCATAAGTCAGTAGTGATAACCAGGAAGACAGCCAAATACTTCCAACAAGAATGAGATTCATCAGTTATGATGAAAGGCCGAATGATACCCTGTATGTTCAAGATCCTATTCTTCCTGACTGTCTCCAGTAATCCTACTCCATATAGTCAGAATCCTTTTATCCTAAGGATACAGGTCAACATTTCAAATCTGCTCAGAATTTTTCCTGAAGATTTGACTATACATCACCTTGAAACAAAAACCAATCTTACTTAAAATTTGGCATTGGAACAGCAAGACACCTAACATTACTGCACATCTGTCAGGAAGCACAGCAAGCCACTCTACTCCCCACCCCACAGTCCCCAGCAGAGGCATGTCCCTAACAGCTCTCTGACTTCTTACAGTAAGTTCCTGCTTGGTTGGTCTCATCTGGCTTTGCCGCAATACAAGCATTCCTTGCACTGATGCCTCTTCCCAGAGCAGGGAGTCTTTGGAGAGCGTCTCCTTGTAAGGATCTCTCCCAGTGCCTCCTGTGCCACTTGGAAGTGTCACTTGGAAGTGCTTGATTCAGGATAGAGGCAACTCAAACATCAACACCTGATTTTGCAGAACTTCTCTGCGACATCTGACATTTTGGCAGTGACTGTCACCACCTTCTCCCAAGCGAATGGGAAAGAGTAGGATAACAGAAATTCTTAACAAAGGATGGATGTTTCTAACACTGTGAAAACAATCGTTCACATCCCTCATACCAGTTATCTTGAGAAGTTTATGAATTCTTCTAGTTGAAAGTGCATACCTTCAGCACACAAGATTTCAGCCTCAGTGATGGGATGCAGATTTGTTGGCATCATAAAAAGCTGCAAGTAGATTTAGAGTGCTAAGAAACAGGCAGCTTTAATATAAAGCATAGCTTGCTGTGCCACCTTTTAAGAAAATATCTGTCATCAAAATTAGCCAAGTCTGTTAAAAATTTAGGCTTTGTGGTCTTATATTTCTGCTCCCCTGCAGTCAGCTCCTATCCATGTATAATCTATGGCTGTTTTCCAGAATCAAGTAACTACTCTTTGAATTGTAATCTCTTTAAACAAAGTTAGAGATTTCTGCTTGGCCAGTTGCCACTTTCCTCTGCCATTTGTATTTATAATGTGATCATGATGGACCTGATATGCTGTTTCTGGCATAACCAATATCCTCATTTGCAGTCCAACAAACAGGATGAAAAATGTGACAGATGCAGAAAAGTTGATGCTTTACACATGGGCTGGGAAATCTATTTGTGCAGGTGTCAGGGACAGTTGAAGGGATAGGGACAATGAAACCCCACCCCTGTGATTATGATCACATGCCCAGGTGACCTAGAAGACTGGACAGTAATGAGGAAAAGAAATAGAATTAGTAGTACTGGGAGGAGGTGCGCAGTGGGAAGAAAAAGAGGCAGCAGGGAAGTAATGCAGTGAAAAAATGAGAAAGATGAAGGGAAGGAAACAGCAGACAAACTGAGAGAAATAAGCATGAAATGGTGAAAAGAAACAAGAACAGGGAAAGAGAGCCAATGTGAGATGAGAAGGGAAGAGCACTGAGAAGTGTTTATATGGATAGATGGACCAGAAGCCAGAGTGAATCCCAAACATGTCATGGAGGAATCTGCAGCACATCCGCACTGCTGGAGAGGAACAAGAAAAGCCAAGGATCTCACCGTGAATTTCTTGTAGAGTTCATAAGTGAGGAGAGGGTTGGGCAGTTCCCTGAAGTATAGCTTGCAGAGTGACCCCACACAGTGGATGTCCTGGAGATAAACTTCCCTTGTCAGATCTGGGCATTGGTCAGAAACAAACTCTTGTCTGAAACAACATGGAAACATAGCAATATGGGTGGATAAGAGCTGTACCAGGCCAGTACTCCACACTAAGTACTTGCTTACAGCTAGAGAAATACAAATGAGAAAGCAGAGATGTCTCTGCAGCTGGCCCAGATTGTGTCCCAAGTTCAGGCCCCGAGGTTTCAGTTAGTCTTCATTATCCCTAATACAGGGAATGGACCTCAAAGTGATATAAAGAGATTGCTTTGTCCCAAAGTGAGAGAGAGCAACTCAGCATTTGCGCTGAGACCCTCCATGCCTTTCCCACTAACAGATGCAGAGGGAGCTACAGGGTTTTTTGGGCTAATGCTTAAAATGTTGTCTTCCCGTGTTACCAGCTTCAAAGACAGATTATCTTCTGCATCAGTGTGGAGCCCTATTGGCTACAGTCTGTACCTGAGGGTCTAACACCAAACAGGTTATGGAGTAATGTCCCTGAATCCTTCTGACACTCCCAAACGTTGCCCTTACCTCAACTTCTGTATGTTGGATGTCACTCCTGAGAGCCGGTAGATCCCATCCACAATGCCATGAGTCTCAATGAACTCCACACAGCTCTTCAGTACATAAGGGACTACAAGAGAAAAGCAAAATGTCCATTGAATACACACTGACAGCTCCCACAAGTCACCACAGAGGAGACAGTTCCATGAAAAAATAGCAGAGGTTCTCTGTGGATGCAGGAAAGGGTACAGCAATGAGAGAAATACAAATACAGGGCAGATAAAAAATAACCCTTGCTAAGTGGCCATGAGGATATGCTGTTATTGTGCCATGCAATGCTCATTGCCATGTGACAATGACTGACCCTGAAGTCATAGTAACAAAGCAAAAAAAAAGGTAAGGTTTCCCCCTCTTCCTTTTTCTTCCAAAATAAAATAAAAGCTCTTTCATTCTAATTGAAAGCATGTGGTAAAGCATGAGGTCCTGAGAACCTCCACCCTACCCAGCATAAAGCTCCAGCCTTGCTGAATTGTGCCAAGAGTCTCATTGGCTTGGATAAAAATCAGAGAAGCATTCACACTTCCATATAAGCCTACATATCCACAGTTTAGTGCTCATAAATCCCACTGAGGGGGTATAAAGCTCAAATATTAACTTGATTTGCACACTGACAAAACCTGACATTGGCGTCAAAATAACTCCATCAGCACAACTAGACAAAGACTTAACCAGTCTTAAAGCTGAGAGTAGCCTGAGGCACAACATTTATATCCAGACTTGAGCCCAAAGTATATGCTTATTTTTTCCCTATTATATAGATATAAGAACCCCCTATCCTCTTGGTCAGATCAAGCCTCCCTGTCCCCAGTACTATAACAACCCAAGCTATAACAATAACAGTAAGAAAGCCTTTCCTTATTAGGTGCTAGAAACTACTGTGTATTTAACATAGTGCTTCACAGAGCCATAGGCACAAAAGTCAGTAAATGCACAAGTCAAAAGTTCCCTGCTCTAATGCTGACTCTGCTGCACAGCACATTTCAAAAACTGTAAGGAGGAAAACCAGCTAAGCCAGAGATTTGACTGGAAAGTCAGGCCATAGCAATTACTGCATCTTTGTGACACCGCGGAGACAATGCCTCTGGCTGGACCTTCCCTGAGTTATGCTGGTCAAAGTTCAGGAGCGTAATGACATATTAACATGTGCTTCATCAGATGGCATCCAGAGACAGCATTCCAACGATAGCCTGAACAAAAACAGTTGGTATATTATTAATTTTCATTATTTTATTATTTCTCATGGGAGCCACTGATGCCAGAGCCAGCTCATGGGTGGACCTGTCCTACCAAATACTGCAGGGCACCGGCTCTGGTGAGAAAGGCTCCAAGCTTGCACCCACCTCAGTGACACACTGCTACTCAGTCGTCAGCCAGGGAAGTGCTGCCCCTCTGCCTCCTGTCTTGCTGAGGGAAGTAAAGAAGAAACAAGCTTAAATAACAAGCATAGCTTGTTGTGTCCCTTCCCTTTTGTGTGTCTCTTCTCTTATCTTCTGGCCAATCCAAATGCAGGAGTACACCAAGTCTCAGTGATTACTTGGAAGCCTGAACAGTCCAAACAGACTAGTTCTTCTCAGTCAAAGGATCTTCTCCAAAACAACAGGGGAAAATTGACTTTATGTGTTTTTTGAGCAGGCACTCATATCATGGATACATTGGTCATGCTGTGTCACACTCAAAGCCCTTGCGCTGATTTTCAAGACCCTCAGGTTGTTGGGTGGAGCTCATGGCAGAGGCCCTAAGCCTACAATAGAATTCATGAAACCATGAAATTGCAAAGAAAACAGGTGAAGTCTACAGAGTCAAAGCTTTGTTCACATTCACAGTGTTATGGTATTCTCTTCTCAAGGACTTTGGCGGAGAAGGCACATCAGAATCTTCCAGAAAGGAAAGAACCTGAGAAGCATTCCTTTCAATGCATGTAACACCTATTTCCTATGTGGGCTAAATAGTATGGAAGGAGACAGAGCGAAAAAAAAGTAGTATGAAACTTCCTTAATGTCCTTCCAAGAAAAGTCCAAGTAACCCATCAAAAAAAAGAGGACCTTCCTATCTCTGAGTAAGTCCTTATTATCTTGAACTGCAGTAGGGAACTCAGATCATATGATGATGAGT
This sequence comes from Sialia sialis, assembly GCA_009812075.1. Taxonomy (NCBI): domain Eukaryota; kingdom Metazoa; phylum Chordata; class Aves; order Passeriformes; family Turdidae; genus Sialia; species Sialia sialis. The sequence goes on along the minus strand of VRYO01001681.1, from coordinate 651,101 downwards.
ATGCTAAAAATAAAATTATAATTTAAAAAATTAAAATTTAAAATTAAAAATAAAAAAAGAAAAGACCAATTACTTCAGGCCTCATCTCCATTTTTAGAAAATCAGACTTAAATCTTTGTGTTAAGGCTCTCAGAATAAATGACACATAACCAGTGAAAATGAAAGTTAGGCAGATCCATGTCCACCTCAGATCTAATTGGATCAGAGAATAGAAACCATTGAACTCCACGCAACCCAAAAAAAAAAGAATTAATTGAACAGAAAACATATTTGATCATGATAGCCACATGACATGGCTTGACAGTCTTTCATGGAGACAAGCCTCATATGATTGTACCTGGCTGCCAAAAAATGGGGTCCATGCACGAAGCATCCTTTACTAGATATTTTTTAAAACCTCAGTGTTAAGAATAAGAAAACCAACTAAAATTGCAGATACTGATATCTGTTGTGACTAATTTGACCTCTTGAAAGTAAGATCTATTCAATCATACCATTTTTTGGCTGAATTCTAAATTTCCTTGGAGTAAATTAGGTCAAGAGGTCTCAGGCTGGTAGGCAAACCCCCTATACAGAAGAAGAAGAGAAGGCTAGATCCATTTGTTGAGGACTGGTAAGCAAAAAAATAGGGGCCTAAGGGGAACAATCTGTAGCAAATGTATAAAATTCAACCCATTTTTAAAAGTGGGTGAAAACTCCACAGCAGAAACAACCTGCAGCTTGCAAATAGACAACATGCACTGAGCTCTGCCAGTATCTCTTACTGCAGCCCTGCATTTTTCCTTGCTTTTCCAGCCCTGGGCTTCTCACATCTCTGACAGTGCCCTTCACTCAACACATACAAGATTTCCTGCCATACCAAGTCTTTGGCTCAAATGAAGAGAAACATGCCCAAATTTCAAAAAAAAAAAAAAAAAATCCCACATAGGACACTTTTCATTTGCAACTGAAAATTACAGACTTCAACCTCAGATCCTTGGAGGTGAAGGAACTGCATCAACTTCCTGCAAATCAAGCCCCTAAATGCTGCACTTGTATGGAACTGGAGCACAGTAAATGTTTTCTTTGAGCACGACCTGTATCTTTGGCATTTCTGAGTAGCTCTGATTTCCAACAGAGCTTAGCCTTTTGGGCTTTTGGGCTTTTGGGGGTGGTGAGGTTAGAACAGTAGTGAGCAGCTCTCTCCCACTTCCAGGAGTTTCTGAGATGGTAGGATTGTTTCAGACGTGGCTCACAATGAACTGAGGCTGGGATCAACCCTGAATGCAAGAAGGTACAGGCTCTGGCATGTGCTTTACAACAGGTCTCTATCAGAGTTACAGGGCATGTAAATCACAGGGCTGGGTCTCTCCCAAAGGAAGATCAGACGTGGATGGGGATTTGCAGCAGTGGCTGTACATGCAGGCACAGAAAGGAGATGGGGGGAGGAAGTCCAATCTTGACACTCCCATAAATAAAACTGTGCTGGAAGGTTAGAAGGCTTAGAAGCTGAAAGGGGCAGCTGGTGTGACACAGACCCCCGCTTGTTCTGCCAGACAGCCAAACTGTCCTAATTTAAAACTACAATAAAAACCAGATGGAGGAGGATGAGAGAGCATGGAGCAAGGCATCAGTGAGAAGGGAAATTGAGTTATAAACATACTGCACATAAAAGACAATACTTCTCTTCCCCTAGACAAAAATAAACCAGAAAGGCAGTCGCTGTAACTCCTTCCACTCTCACTGGATGTCATCTCCAAGTTCAGTGTACACAGACATGCACCTTCACCAGGGTCTTTTCCAAGATCACAGCTCATGCCCACCTCCTTTACACATGTCTGCTACTCTCACTGGATCAGGCACCACATCTTCCTCGTTCTGATCCCCCCAGCAATAGGCAATGAAATTCCCACCTCCCAGCACTGCTGGCTCTCCCTTCTCCCATCCCTTCCCAGCCAAGGTGACGCCACCCACCAAACCTCCCCACCAGCAAGCAAGACGCCCATTCTTTGCCTGCCTGACAAAGGCTTCATCTGGCACTGGACTGAGAATTTTGGATCTAATCTGCAGAGACCTTTAAACATGTTCCTATTTAAATTCCCAAGCAGCCCAAGCAGGAGAGGTCACTAAGAAAAGAGGGAGTGACCCCATCCAGTGATCAGTGGGAGGATGGCCTCCTGGCCTCCCACCAAAGCCAGAAAAGAGCAAGGAAGACACTGGTCCAGTGGGAGATGCAGGCAATATCCAGTGACTTTCAGTGCCTCCTTCCAGAAGAAACTCTGCGTCTCCATGGGCTACAGAAGGATCCCAAGGAGGAGGTTACTAAGTCAGACACCCTAACCAGTCAGTGTGAATACTGCCCAGTTAGACAGTAAGCTAACCTGGACTGGGCCATGTGTTCAGGGTACACTGCTCTAAATGGGACTGAATAGCAGCAGGCTTAATTTTTTACTTTATCCTTCTGTTATTTTCTCTGACTACTTCTTGTAAGGATAAGTGCTATTGACAGAGATAGTCAGGGCCTCCTTGGTAGTTGGTTTCTGCCACATGGTGGAGGTTTCATGCCCTCTCTAATTTTATTTTAATTTTAGCTCATCTACTGGGAGGATAAATACAGACCTTTCATTTCACCTGGAACACCAACTTTTTGATTTTTGACTTGCAGGAAATAGATTGGCTTTTTTTTAATTTTTTAATTCCTCCTCACAATGAATACTGCACCATAAAAAAACGTTGTAGGCATTTTTATTTCATCATTTTGGTTTAGTTATAAATCAGTATTTTTTTCTTTAATTGTCTTCAATTATCCTCAATAGTAGCACATGCTTCCTATCATGCTATGTCAATATCTGAACAATAAAGGTCAAAAGTCCCCTGTTTCAATTTAAATGACTAAAAAAGGAAATACTTCCTTTTAAAAAGTGTTTCAGTCTGTACTAAGCAAGAGTTGTTATTCTGCACACAAAAAAAAATGAAACTGAACAAACTTATACTGGCATCCTAATCACAGGAAAGGAACAACATTGTACAAATGGCAACATACTTGATCATCAGTATCTCTGATGCATCTTTCTGCATTTCCTGACCTTCTACTGTAAATCACAAGTTTTAAAGCTGATTCACTTTTTTTTTCTTTTTCTTGCTGACATTGCCTGATTTTCACTAGGCATAAGGTTGGTTGAGAAACAGATTCGAGAGCTCTTCTCCCTGCAGTTCACTGGAGCCCTCGTGAAGCACATCAGTCACAACACTAGATTTTCTGTCAGTGCATAGCCGTAACCAGTAGCAGCTAAGGATAAATCCTGCCTTCCCACCACTTAGCATTTCCTTTGCCTTCCACTGTCTCCTTGCCAATAGCAGCCAGGGATGGAAGGGACCACAGCATCCAAACTCCCTGCAGAGGGTCTCTTTTGCCCTGTCAGAACATAAATGCTACAAGGACAAAGAGCTTCAGTGTCCAGGATACAGGATGTCTGTACTTACTTTTTACCAGCACTAAATTAATTTTACAGAATCCAAAGAAAGAAAGAAACAAAAAAAAAGAAGCAAAAGCAAGACCTGTCTCGCTCTCAAATTTGAGTGTTAAATTTGGCTGTTAACTGTAGCTAAGCTGCCACAACCCCTCCATGCACACACACACCCCTGTATTTAAACAACATGAGACAGGTGAACAGCACCAAACAGGCCTAAAAACAAACTAACTTGCTACAATTCACCTTGGCTTTTCCCCCTTAGCTGCCATAAACACAGTTTGAAAGGATGAATGGTTGGCACCAAGGTGATCCTGTCCACATGGACAGCACAATTGACTCACTGTGTAAGTCACACGCTTCATGTATTTTTTCCACTCTGCTCCTGTGACAAATGCCCCTGCAATGTCACAAAGGTGCCATTCCCTGTGATGAAAGCACCATCCTGTGCATGGTTGTGATTTGGTGGGCAAAAATGTAGGAAAAACAGATCTCAAATCTGTCAGATGCTGTGAGCCATCATCCTCAATGGCCTTGCATGGGAAATGGAAACACTGAGAGCTGTTAGGGATGTGGCCTTCTGATTTCAAGCTCACACATTTCAACACAACCTGCAGGCACAGTTGTGAGTTTGAGTGAATCAGTGGCATCACCATAAAGGATTTTTTTTCCCCCATAGATATTATACACAGCCTACATCTAACATATTTAAATAAGACATGTGGGAACACCTGATTTTTCAGAGCAGATCTGACAACTGTGATGTTTGAAGCAGGAATGAAAATGCCCGTGGCAGACCTGGCCAGCTCATAGACAGCACACATCAAAGAAAGCCTAAGAGAAAGCACTGCCAAAGCAGACATTGAATGCTGACTCTCAGCCCTGACAGTCACTGTGCCCCTCTGAAATGTGACTTTACCTTGGCATAGCTGGCAAATTCTGTCATGCAGGCACTTTTGAAAGAGGTTGTACTAAATGCTAGAATAGTTTTGCTACGAAAACATCCTGCTGACAATTTCCTTAAAAAAAAAAAAAAAAAAAAAAAAAAAAGAACAGGATATCTCCAGTCCTAACTTTTATGACTGTGGTACAATCACCTCAGAAAACAGTGGTTCAGGTTCTGCATGGCAGGTCAATGAGCTGTGCATGTCCTCAGCTAACCACTCAAATACTACAGCCCTGATTCACAGCAGATTAGGGTGGATATTGTACAGTATTTTGTTTACCCCAGCACAAGCAATTGGGATAAATAATTCTGAAGATAGGAGTAACTGGACAATTTATGCTGTGTCTGGAAATGACTTGGGCATAAGTACAGAAAATATCAGATTAGTTTTGAGGCTGCATGTAATTAATTGACCTCTGTCTTAGTAAATGCTTAGATACTGTCATGATAAGCAAGCTGTAAGATAGGAATTCTGCTATTGACCTTGATTCTGGTGACATGTGCTAAAACCACAAACAAAGGCTGCAGCAGCTGATGGAGCGAAGGAGAAGGGTGATGCTGATACTGCAGCTCAAGGGAGCTGGGAGAAGCAGCCTGCCAGGGAAGAGCCCAAGTAAGTGTTGGGTAATGGGATGGAAAGCCAGTAATGTAGGCTTCATCTGAATTCAGTCTCTTGAGAGGCTGCTGTCTTTCATCCAGATCAATAAACAAGCTTATGGCATATTTACTGTATCACGCTTTCCTTTCTTCTTCTGCTCTCCTCTTAAGCATAGAAACCAAAGTAAACCATGCTAACCACTGGCAACAAAAGAACAAAATTATATGGACTCCATAAGTTTCTTCTTCCTCTCACCAGATTTTGATCTACATGTTTTCATTTACAAGAGCTTCAAAAGAAAGTTCAAAAACAAGCACAGACTCCATCTTTTACCTGGGCTTGCCAACTCATGCAGACCTGCTCATTTTCTCACAGTCCCAAAATTACTCTGGAGGCAACTTGTAAGCTTTAACACGTGCTTCTTGACTGCTATAAGGGTGTAGAAACCAAAATCTCCTTTGACATTTTGAGATTCCTACCCAAGATTCTTAGGATCCCAGAATCAGGAGAGCAGCAATTCAAGGGGATCAATGCTCCCTACATGTCTGTCAGTGTTAATTTGTCCCTTAGTTCTTTTCACCTCGGACTCTAGTATGCCAGGTAATAGGGATTTCAGGTTTCTCTTTACAAAGCTTTTGGGGCTGTTAGAGAGAAATTCTGAGTGCTGAGGTCTTGATGTGCACCTGAAAAATACCAGCACCTAGTTAAACAGTTTTGAAGCCCTTTGTAGTGTGCCATTCTCAAACACCATCTCCATACACTGAAAACTGTCACAATCTCTAGAGGACATGGAATCTGTCCGCAGTTTCTATGCTGCTCTGTAATGATCTCTCACTGTTAGACAGATCCTTATCACTTTTGTAGTGATGACATGGTGGTGACAAAGCAAATAATTCCCAAATAAATGCTATTGGAAGTCTGGGGAAGAGACGGGATGAAGCAAGGAACTGGGTTGCTATCTCATGAACAACCATGCGGCAGCAAAGGGGTTGCTCTGCAGTTCTCTCTGCTGTTCTTTTCCAGGAAATTTCTGTTATCTATTCAAATGTGTGAAGAGAGGATGGAGGTCCACCAGCACTCATGGTTCTCCTTCCACACTTGCCACACAAGCATACATGGCAGCTACTCCCAAGCGTTAAAGTACACATCCAGCTGTGCCAGCCAGCTAACTCACGATGGCAGTGCCAATGAGCTCACATGTGTGAAAGGGAGAACAGGGGCCCATCACCTCACTTCCAGCCCAGGTTATCATTCAGTAGCAAGGTACAAAGTAACAAAGAAGCTGGTCCTGGACCAAGCTCTCACGTGGAAGAAAAATGACATGGTTGAATCTCACAGGACCGATTTATATCTTTTCCCTTCTTTTTATTTTGCCCTCTATCATACTGATGGATTGATGCAGACTGGCACTAGGTTGTGCAGCAATGTTCTTTCACTCAGGCCTCTCATTGATTTTGTCTCTAGGGCTCTTCTAGTCAAGAGCAGTACAACAATTTCTAGACGTTATTCCAAATGGGCTGTTTTGCAGACAGTCAACCTCTTAGGGCAAAGAGCAAGAAAAATCACTGAGGATCATTGCATATCACAGGCAGACAGATAAGAAGTCCAAATGCAAACTCATAACAGCTGCAAATGGGAAGCAAAAGGCAAATGAAAACAAACTTTTGAGAAAAAGTAAATAAAGCTTTCTGATGTCAATCTGATTGAAAACAAACATGTAAAGGCGCTAGCAATAATCAGGCATTATAATTTGTAGCCAAGCAGCACCAAACCCATTCCATCTTTGCTCAGCTGCTGAGCATATATTTAGACTGAGTGTTTTCATTGCCAGGTTGCCTGGGCCTGACCCAAAGAAACACACTCATACAAAAAAATCCTATTGTACTCACCAGCACCTTCCCCAAAAGAAAAGAAAATCAATTTGTTCTACACTCTCTTACCTTTTACTGTGACATGCAAATACTATCAAAGGAGGTATACGAATGATAGAAGCATTTTCACCAGCTTCACAGGAGCACAAAATGCTGGCATGAGTTTCAGCACAGAATGGAGAATTAAGACTTCTGCTGGCAGTGGAAGGTCACCTAGAAATGCTTCCCCCAGTCCTGCACAGAGGAGGCTGAAAACAGGTCAGTCGTTATTTGAAGAAGATTAAGCTGTGTGTGACTCAGATTGTTGAGGTTTTTCTGGTGAAACAAGGTGCTGTTCTACCCATACTAAGTAGTGCCCAGGGTATACAATCACAACAGTCTGTGGGCTGTTTCTGTGTCTGAAAAACATGGAGAAAATTCTGTCAGAAGCATCATCTGATCACACACACATAACCTTACACATAAGTAAAAATATATATCAGCATATAAATGTGTATGCATACATACACATATGTATTTTTTACATATACAAATATATTTCTGTATGTTTGTGTGTGTATGAGAGAGGTTTCATGTGCATTACCAGGAAACTCTTCTTAGAGAAAGAGCTGGGTTTTATTGAGGTGTCAGTCAAAGCCTAACAAAGTCAAAAGATGTGAAAGTCATTCTAGGCCAATGTCATAGGTCTGGAGAATATATCATGATATGCTGGTGCTCTTGCTTGCTCAAGCATTGTCCTGCTTGCTGATGCTGAAGGCTTTGCTGGGTGAAGCACTCACAGCCAAGGAAAGCTGTTAGTCTGGGGGGCTGTTCCTAGCATACATGGATATTTGCAACAGCAAGTCCAGAACCGGTCTCAGTGGATTAGTTTCATCCAATAGTTTAGTAAAGAAGGGCAGCCCGTGGGATATGGGTCATATTGGCTACACCTTTTTATCTTCAGAGGCTACAGTATTCGGAAGCATACTCTTACAGCCATGTTCACAAGGATCTTGTTTTCCTTTCCATACACCAGGGAGGGCAAAGAGCTCAAGAAGAAGATCCTGAGAAGCCTTATTCAAATATCTGGATGTGATGCTGCTCATTCAGGGCTTCTTTCAGAAACAGCAGGGAGCACAGCACTGTTCCATCTGCCAGCAATGTAGCACATCCTGCCATGCTGTTTGTGTCTGTCCATCTCCACCTCAGGATGTCAGCACACGACTACTGAAATGCACCCAGAGGACAAGGAATGGTTTCTCCAAGGCTAGCTGCAGGGACTTTACCTCTGAAACTGCCTGCCAAAGGTTTAAGGGCATCAGAAATAGAAACTAATTTTGTCAGATGGTCAGTGATGACAAAAGGCACAATGTTGCTTTCAAAGACATTAGTAAAAGAGGAAAAGAAACAAAGCTGAATAAAATATTCAACATGATGGTAACTCCTTACTTCTCAAGAAGGCTTCCAGCCCCTCACCTAGTAAGGAGAATTCAGGAAAGATATCCATCTATAAATTACTTTTCTTTGTATTCCCAAGGCTCTTCTGCTCCTAGTGGTAGCCATGTCCCCATGTATTTCCTGCACAAAAAATCCTCCCAGTTCCAGAGGGGATACAAGCCTCTCACTCCCTCCACCTCTCAATAAATATGCATCCCAGAAAATATCAAACTATGGGTCATTCGTAGTGCTAACAATGGGAAAAAACCCAATATCAAGCAGTTACTAAAGCAGTAAATCTAATCACTTTGCAATTGTGTTCCTCCATTTCCAAGTCCCCCAATGGATTCCTGATATATTCCATATTTCACTCTTTATTTTGTTTTCCATTTTGCAAACGACAGGCCCTGAACCAGAATGAAGAAAAACAACTTTCCCACTTCCCTCCCCTCCTTTTTTTCCCCATGCTATCTCTGCTCCAAGTCAGGCCAGGTAGTGCTTATCATTTCCTCTGCAGAGCAAACACCAGGGTGCATGCGTTTCCTGCTGGCCAGTCCTAAACTGCTAGATGATATTGTTTTCAAGGCCCCCCTCTCTCAGAGGCAGGAGCAGCACTGCTGCACAGCTCTTCCTGTTGATGTCATGGTCCTCTTCCTCCTAAAGCAAATGGGTTTCCTGACAGCATCTGTGTCCTTTTCCATGAGGATTAGCAGGAACCATTTTCCTACACAGTGGCCGGGAAAGAAAAAACAAAATAGCACTGGAGAAAGGGATGTAATAGGGAGGAGCAGGGATGGATGTTTTTTTCCAAGTAGTCTTGGAGAACATCTGGGGTCCCTCTCAATGAGGAGGAGAGAGAAAAGAGGTCAAAACAATACAGTTATGTCTTAGGGATGCTGATATTGCAAGTACAAGAAAATCACTTATTAGAAGAGAACGCCAGACTAATTACAGCTGCCAATTTCATGCTGCTAATGAATGTAAGCTCACAATAGGATAGCTACAGCCACAGCCCCTGCGTTCCAGCAGCGCTGTCATAAGCTGTGGAATATGCCAAGACCTTTACACCAGACTATTGCCTTCTTTTTTATTCTCTCAAGTGGAGGAATCACTACCACTGCCAGTATTGTTTCATCAACAGTGGAGAAAATGGGCGACAAATGTGCAGAACACAGCTCACAGCCAGCTACATCACTTCAACTCCACAGACTGCCATTGCATGTGCCACTGCCACAGCAGAGATGAAATCTAACCAGACATCATTTCAGGCCTCCCCCAGCCCATGATATTCAAGGTTTGCATTTGTCCTATTAGAGAGGCTGATGGGCTTGTCCCATCTCCCACCGGGAAGTCTGCAGTTCGCTGCACAGTGTGAGAAACAGCCATGGAGCCTGTGGCTACAGGGACACAGAGCAGGGCAGAGGCCAGGGAGCATGGCCAGTCAGGGCAACAGTGCTGCCTGACCTTCAGAGGATTTCAGCTTCGAGGGTCTCCCATGGCCTCCCTCACAGAACAAGGAGTTGGGTCCTCTTAGGACATGCACCCAAGCTAAAAAGGGTTTCACTGTATGGTGGCATGGATGTGGTATAGACAGGTGGGTGGGGAGGGTGTTTACTAAGGGGTGAAGAGCAATGACTTGAATAGGACCTGTCCCTTAGCAGACTGTCTAGAACTACTGCTTCTAATGGTCCTCCAGGATGAGTCAAATCTATATGACAATAAAACATACTGTTATAATGTAGTTTTCTCCTTTTTTCCTATCTGTGGACTAATCATCTTCCTGTGACACTGTAGCAATTAAGCAAAGGACTGTATTTCCAATTTCTGTCCATAAATTGCCACAGAGACTGACAAAATTATTCCAGCTGTATGCAACTGGAGCCAACGGCAGATCTGGCCCCGAGTCTGGCAGAGCCAGCAGAACTGCAAGAGAGTGAACAGGGGCTTCGTTTACCTCACCAGAAGAAATTCTTACTCAAGGTGCAATTGCAAAATCTTAACGGCTGGTGAGGGTGTATGACACAAAGGATAAAACCCCACCTACATTCTCCCAGCAGGAGTTGGCCAGGGCTGCTGAAATTTGCAGTGCTGACACTGGAGCAAGCATTCCCAAGCACGGAGGGTGTGCCCTCCATAGCTGGAGCCGTGCCAGGGCCCACACACATGGGAGCGGGGGACCACGAGCTGCTTCGGCAGCAAAACTGCCCTTGGATGAAGGGTGGTGCAAGAGGAACAGACTCCACAGACCCCACATCCTCCTGTCGCTCTCTCCCCCTCTCTGAGTACTGACTGCTATTCGTGAATGAATTACCTCAATCCCTCTTGAGCAGTGTACTGACCAGGAAAAGGGCGTGGGGATAATTAACGGAAAAATCCTTGAGTCTTTCAGCCCTGCGATGTGGCTACAGTTACAAGGAAAACAGGAGACCATGCGGCATAAGGGGAGAGGAGGAAGAGAAAAGGAGCAGAAACTCTAATGACCTACAGGGATTAACTAGCGAGGAAGAACAAAGCACTGGTGGTAAATAGGCACAGCCGGCCTGAATGACCAGGAGAGAAATGAAGGCACACAGTAGTGGTCTGCACAAGGAAGGCATACCATCGAGGGAAACAGCTGCTTCGGGGTGATCAAGAGCTTGTAGCTATGAGTGAATCAAATTGTGAGAGAATATTAAAGAGTAGGGAAAACCTTCTGAGAAACAGTATCTTCTCAGGGAGAGGATGGGAGGCAGGCTTCCTGGATACTCAAAATCCGTCAGATTACTCTGAAGGGAATGGTTCTGCACTGGCCACTGAGACAAAGACAAAACCATCTCATGGGTCTTCCTATGTCATTATCAGGTGATGCCTTTTAAGTTACAGAAAGATTCCCTGGAAAAGTTTGCTGCGTTGAAGGAAATCATAAGTGCCAGCACTCGCTACAGCAAGGGACAACCACAACCAGCAGCTGGAGTTTAAATTGGATACTAAAGCATGTGGGAAGAAAGGCTGCTTGAAAATCATCCAGCTGAAAAATTTTCCAGTGGGAAAGTGTGCATTTCACAAAATCAAAATGTCTCCCCAGAATGCATGGATTCTGTTCAGTTTTTCAACCAGATATTCAAATACGGAAAGTGAAATATGTTCAATCTTTTATTATTATTTTTAATGTAATTAAACATCTTGGATAATTTTTATTTAGGGACAGTTTCTCCCTTTTTATTCCAATTCTGGATGAAAGAAAGTCTTGTGGTAGGAGAAGATAGAGTATAGTGCAAAACAAGAACCAGCTCTAATGGACATTGAGTGATATCATCAATGCCTGCCTCTTTGTACAGTTCTGAGGACGGCAGCACTGTTCCTTGCAAGTTGAAACCCAGAATATTGCATGTGTTTCTTGTCAATGAATGAGAAAAAAGGGGGTGAGTGTCCTATGGTTTGCTTTTCAACCTTCAGGACACAAAAGCCCCTCATTTGAAATCTTGTTTGTATGTCACATCCCCCATTGTGAAGATAAAACCTCAGCATGGTCTCACAAAATGTGCTTCGCTTCTGTAAGCAAAAATCTAAGCTCTTGGCAAGGAGTCATGAATTAACAGAGGATAAGGATCATTCTCATCCCACAGGTGCAAACAAGAGAAACAGGAATTATCTGGCAGCCTGAGTCATGCACTGAGATAGTGGAAGACCTAAGGTTTTCTTGTATTTCCAACTCCAGGCAAATAGAATCTTAACTTCAAAAATTCAGAAGTTGGTAAAGCATGCAGAAATTGCAAGTGGTTTGTCAGAATCACTGACCCAGAAAGCTGAGTTGAAAATCTCACTCAAATGTGTTTTTCTGGAAGAGGATCCATTTCCCCCAAGCTTTCACCAAACCAGAAAGAATCTTCCTACCCAAAGTTCAACCCTAAACCTTAAAATACAGGATAAAATCTCAGGAGATTTGAATGCAAGATCACCAATCAGATGGTCAAAGAAACCTTTTCGGTTGTTTGTCCTAGAAGTCAGTTTGTGCCACATGGACTTCAGTAGCCCTGTGCCCAGGAATATTTGGAACTGGTCCTGTGCTTTGTGGCTTGGTGCCACTTCTATATGTATTTATTTTTTTTTCCTTTTGAATGGTTATCTCATAACTGAATACCACAACAATAGCAACATGCTACCAAGGGGTCACCAAGGGAGAAACTGCAATATTTCTGATCATTTCTGGGAAGGGAGATTAGGGGTAGGAGATGGGTGAGGTGAGGCCTGAATCCCTTGGAAAAGATGCTCTGTCTGTTTACAAATCAGTTACACCACACTTCTTTCATTCCTTGCCTATTGATTTCCTCCATCTCCTCAGCTACCCATTTTTTCATGTTTTCATTTTTTTACCTTTCATTTTGATTTCACAGCAAACTCAGTTTTCAGCATAATTTTCTTTCCCTGGAATGTAGACTAAAGCCGCGCCTTTGGTACCTGGATGGAGGTTTAAAATTCCTACCCAGGAAAAACGCACTTGGATCTGGCATTTACAATTCAGGCCCATATCTTCCAACTGCAACTCTAAACTGCATCAAAAACTTTGTTCCCAGCTTTTGTTCCTTTTTCTGTTCCCTTGAAATGTCAGCAAACAAGATGGCTTTGTTGATGCTATCAGGGTGGTCTGACCACTTCCCACGCTGGGCATGCGAATTGGGTAGCTGTAGAGCAGTCAGAAGTTCACTGGGTGTCCCCTTTAGGATGTTGTTCCTCACACCAAGGCAGTGGCCTAAAGCAGCAACATTGCCATGAAATCAACAGAAAACAAATCTACCTCCAGCTGCCCTGGCTCACACAAGGACATGCAGACTGTTCCAAACCAGCAGCTGCTGATGATACCAGGCAGACAGGAGAACCATGCTGGGAGCTCAGGGCTCTCCTTGGATATAGGGATGGATATCGGGATGGATATCCACCCCTTCAGACACATCCCCTGCTTTATATGGAGGAAGATTCCAAATATATGCATTACTGCTACCTCCTGAGCCAACAGGCTGCAGGGCTGTCAGAAATCAGATCTCAAGACTGTTCTAGCTCTGCTGACTTCCATGTGGAAATGACTTTTCTCAAATCCAAGTGTATGTGTGTTGGATGGAGTGGCTAAGCATATCCCACCCCAGAGGCATAGATGGCCCCATGTAGAGACTGGGTTCACACACAGCATTCAAGCCATTCCAGTTTCTAAAAAGGCTCTGGGCAGACATGGGAGAAATTGTATGAAAACTACACATAATGCACTTCCCTTGATCTGAAATGCTGTGCATGATGACATGATTCAGCTGCATAAACTGGTTCATAAACCAATTAGTTTTGCAGTATGCAAGCAGATATTTGGGTGGATGCTGTCTTGTTGGACTAGGAATGGAAGGGGAGATGGCAAAGCGGATGGGAGTCACAGTCAGGTATACACAGTCAAACTTGTCCTGCTCAGAGAAAACCAAGGAAAAGTTGCAAAAGATAGTGGTGTTCTCAGGAAATCCAGTTTTGAATCTGGCTTGCCTCGCCCTGACCTAAGACTCCTTTATAAACTGCATCTGGAAGGCAGCACTGGCCAACAGAACACAACAGCTAATCATAAAATGCAAAGAATATCTATTATATGCTCAGCTAGTGACATTTTAAAGTCTATAATTTTTTGCATCTGCAGTCTCCTGGCTTGTAGTATTTATTCTTCTTTCCCTTGGAGCCAAGCTACAGATAAAAATCCTGCAGCTGAATACCCAATTTCAGGGAAATTGAAGTCAGGCATCTGTACTTCAGCCCTGATCAGAGCAATATGAGAAGAATAAGTTCAAGGAATGAACAGGGCTTCAGAGAGGCATCTTCATCTCCAGCTTTGGCTAAGACACAGCAAAGGCCAGTGAGAGCTCCAGAGTGTAATCCAGCAGACTTCTGAGATATGCAAAACTCAAGTGCAACTCAAGTCAGCTTTGTGGGCCTGTAGACCTTTGTAGACAGCAGGCACAAGGTCTGTTTCTTCTGGCTTCAGGTTTTGTTGGGGAAATTTCTTAACTTCAGTTTGGTAGCACTTGGGTAACGTCTGTCCTTTTTACACAAAAGCCTGGACACTCCTGATAGGAACTTTATAGAGGGTTTGAAAAAAAGCCATTGGAAAAATTCCTGAAACAGGAATGTTATAACCCTGCTAGTGCAAAGGCAAAAGCCACTGTGTGCACACAAATTTAGAAGCAGCAACAGCAAAAAACTTTGAAGGAAAACAGCAGTGATTTTTATTATTGCCTTACGTGAGTTCAGAAAGTTGCAAAGTTAAACAAAGCAATTATAAAGCTGGGTATTTAAAAATACCTAATATTTCACAGTCTTCTTTGAGATGAATCAGGTATCCAAACATCTGGAGATTGCAACATCCATCAGGAAACACAGACATATGAGACATATCAGGACAAGAAGGTTTAGGGCTGTGATCGGAGAAACAAGGAACAGCAGGAGATCTCCACAGCTTCTTTTGGGTCAGAAATGCTATTTCTATATGAATGTGTTCACTAAACAAAAAGAGGAAGAAAAAGAGAGAGCTAAAAAGGTTTCTGCAAGTCTCCTGCTGTTCTGTGTCTTTCTCACTTTGCTCAGATCTCTCTGTATATGTCACTGGCTGGCAGGATGACTGCTTCCTGAATCATGATTTCATATTTAATTCTCTCTATATTAAAGGAATGTACAGGAAATTATTACAAATAGTTTGGCCACACTGCACCAAGTCACTGGAAACTATTTCTTTATCCCCAACATTTTCTTTTTCCCTCCCTTTTTTTTTTTTCCTCCTTTAAGAGAAAAGTTCAATGCTTTCCAAAACACTTTCCAGACTTGAGCTATTCACAGATTGCATGTGGAAGGCAAACACAGCCCAGGCCTGGAAGAAAGCCTCTCTCATGCTGGTCACCCCAGTAGCTTGGGGCGTTGCAGGCGGTGTCCTCAGCAGCGTTTCCTTTCAGAGAGCTGTGGCTGCATGAAAATGCTTTGGGTGTAGCAATCCTGTGTTCATCCCACAGACACTTTGTGAAAGAGGGAACTGTTTCATGTTGGGAATGCAGAGAAACCTCTAGCCAGCAATGGCTGCTGGAGGCACCCTGATTAAAGTCCCATTGTTTTGTCCAGTCCAACTAAACTGCTCCCTGATGAAGCTCCTGTCTCTTCAGTGGTTTGGGAAGAAGCAAATAAGTAAATAAAGTCGTTGTTGGGAATAACAAAGACTGGAGGAAGCAAGGAAAAAGGAAGCAACCAAAGTAAAAATTTCCTTTAATGCACTACATTTCTCAAAGGCATATGTCTAGGAATTGGGTTTCTGGACTGTGTTTCTTTTGTCTTTCTGTCTCCTGGATCTTGCTGTACTAAGGGCTTTGAGACACTAATAAACACTTTGCAAACACAAGAAGGGGTGTTGCAGGAAAAGGGCGTTGAGACCATACTTAATCAAACTTCCTTACATTTTGATAGCTACAGTACAGCTGTACAAGTCAGTCATCTCTTTGCCTTTGCAATTCTCCACAGACAACAAGCTGAGCCACACACTTCAGGCCACAACCTGTGTCCTGATTTTAGTACATGGATGATATGTTTCAGAGGGAAGAAAATTTCAGGCTAAGTTCATATTCTTGTACAGGTATGTCTCAAAGGGAGATGAATGGAATGATCTAAAAGCACGACCTTGCTGGAGGCTGTAAAATCAGAGAAGTCTTGATTCATAGCACAGGCTTCCAAAGCAAAGGAAGCTGAAGCACCACATCCTTTAGCAAGTGAGGAAGATGAGTACATTTAAACATTAAATATTGAAAGTATATCCAAGCAAGGCAAAGCTGCTCTTGTTCACATCCACAGACTTAGGAATTAATTAGAGAGATAGAAGCTCATTTTATCAGTTAGGTGCCAAAAATAGAACAAAAAAATGTAGTTAGTTGATGAAAAAATGTGTCACTTGCAATGTAGTAACTCAATGGCATCTCCTTTGCACTTCATAAAACCAAGCTTGTTTCAAGGGCTGAAATGAGTCAGAAATTATTGTTTTACCTCTTGCCCTGTCTCATATTTGGATAAAAATCTGGAAGAGAAGTTTTAGATAACAAGAGTGGTCAAACTTTGGGCATGTCCCTTTATTACTGTCTCTCCTTCAGCTGTCTGTACCCAGAACAGTGCCTCTTCCCCTATTCCACTCCTACTAACAAAGCTGCCAGGATTTTGAATTTTGCTCTCACTTACAGCCCTCTCTCTTCCACCATTCATTAGCAGTCTCCATTTGTTCCAATACAGTCAGTTTTTGCCCTCAGACTAGTTTTTTCCAGCTTTTGCCTCCTTCTTTTCAATCATATTGGAATTTCCTCATGCTTTTCTGCATTCCACACTCGCACTTATTCCCTTTTCCCATCCATTTTTCCAGTGTCCTTTTCCATTTCTCTGCCACACTTCTTTCCTCCCAGCTGTTTCTTTGGATGCATTATCATTAACTTCTATTCACAAATTAAGGTTGGGCCTGGTCCCAAAACTAGAATCAATTGAAGTTGCTGCAGGCAACTTGTAAGGGGCAGTCCTATCCACGAGTCAGTAATGAACCCATCTCATGGTGTGCAGAGGGAAAGCTGTGTTATTGCATATTCTCTCTTCTAAATCAGAGACTATAAAATGAAGATTGCAGTCTTGCAGAAGTTCTTTGTAGCCTTTTTTTTATTTTTCTGCTTGGTTTCTTTCTTCTTTTTTTATTTTTTTCCCAGGATTAGCAGAAGCATCCTGGCCCAGTTCCAGTCTAGGGTAATCTCTTCTGCTTTCAGATCCATGCTGCATTGTTTTTTCTATTTCCTAACCCCAGAGGTTGGATGGTTAATGGCTGTCATGTTCTCTTCAAAGCTAAATTGTCACGTTTCAAGACAGAAGCCGCACCAAGGCAGAATGAAGTACTCTGGGTACGTAATGCCACCCTGGTGTTCCTCACACCTCCCTCAGAGGCTCTTGGTATGGAACCTGCTAAGACAGGCAAGCTGGGTGAGCCCAGTACTTTCCTGCCCTCACTCTCATCCAATGTGTCGCTCCCCAGAGCTGCAACAGCCCACTTTTCAGTACTGGGTGATGAAAGCAAGTAGGACTCTTCCCATTTAATAATAATAATGAGAGCTTTGCACTGAAAAGAAGATTATACCAGCACCATTTAATCACTCAGGGAGGTAGGATGTGGAAAAAGAAGGAGGGTCCTAAGGCCTCTCAAGCCAGGCAGAGGCAGGAGCAGAACTTGACATGACCTGTGGCATGCCATGGATGTGACTCCTGCCACCTCCTTCATGCAATCAAACTCTAATCTGAGCAATTCCGCCTTCACTGGTGTACAAATGCTGGAATGCAAAGAGAAAAGCACAGGGAGTGCTTTTAAGCTGTTTACATCTCCAGCAGGTCGCCAAACCGGATGAGAGATACAGGTCACATAGCTGAGGCTGCAAAATCTCACTCCACATGTGAACACCCATGTTCCCTTGTAGCCATCAGCCCTGCCTCAGCACAAGCCATGGAGTGGGTGGCACTGCCCAGAGTGCACACGGATCTCTTCCCAATATTTCAGGCAACAGCGCTGCTGGTAGCTCATGAAAGCACTCAGCCAAAACTACTGACACGTGTCTAATTCCCCAAGCAGCGTTACTGAAACAGCCAAGGGGTTTGAGGAGCCATCTGGCCAGGGACATGGAGCCCACATGTCAGGGAATAGTCTCTTGCTCCCACGGCTGGGATAATTGGATATTGTTCAGCCTCTGAATCGCTGCTCTGTTGGGCTGTGGGCTTGTCTGGTAGGGACGAGTTAATTACCATGCAAACTGCAGAGGGGAGGGGGTCAGGGATGGCCCTCACCCTTCTTCTGCCCCAAAACAAACAGGAGGGTTTTGTGCCCCCACAGTGCCCCGAAGCAGAGAGGGGAGAATGGGTGGGCAAGGGGATGTGAAGGCAGAAGCCTCTTGAGTGCTTCCCATTCAAACACAAACACGAAACCCCATGTCAAACCCAGGAGAGGATTTTCCTGCCATACCCAGAGTTTTGTTTGCAGTCTGTTCCTTAGGAACCAGCAAGCAGCCCTCAAAGTTGTCCAGAGACCTCAACAGCTCATGGTGCCACGCTTTCTACCCTCCCTTCCTTGTCCCACATCAGCCAACATACTGTTTTTCACCACCACAGCCCAGCTCAAGAACTGAAAGTACTGCAGAGACAGGGCTGCATTTAAAGTCCCAACCTCCCAGCCTCCACCCTGCTGTCACCACGAGGTACAGTCAGCAGCACTACTGCTGCCAGCCACTTCTCATGGAGGCGGGGCTGGGGAAAGGGATAGAAATAAGGTTCATTACAAGCTAAAATATCTTTCCTTAAGCACAAGAATTTATGTCAGGCGCACCTGCACCATTCTTTGAATAACAGCCATTGAAAATCTTTTCACACCCTGAAAACATGTTCTGTCAAGAGGCAAGGCAGGAAGACATTTTTCTGATTTTTCCCATTCTCCTAAAGAAAACATGCACGTGTCCTTCCCCTTTTTCTAGCAAAGCTCAATTAGATTTGCTTCACAGGTACATAATGTTGCTAAGAAAAGCCTTGCAGTCACCCTTTGTCCATCTGCTAAATCCTTCCAGCATCCTGCAGTGAGTTCAAACCTGTAGTACGAGATGCATGAAAAATCCCAAGCAGGGAACCATCATTAGGGCAGGGATAAGCCTCTAAAGCCCTTAGGATCCAGATCTGCAGTTCACATCTGTTTAATGTCCAAGAGGTAACATCAATAATTTAATGAGTGCCTTCCATCCTGAAATATTTCACAAACTTCAAAAACACTCATTCCACTCACCTCTAGGCTGGGAGGTGGCAGCTGTTGAGCCAGGCAAAGCAACACTACGGGACAGTTTAGGATACTGGATAAAAAAATAAATCCTAGCTCCAGCAGAAATTTCTTCTGCAAAGGAAAAGACACAACATAGCATGTGCACGTGTAAAAGAGACCCTGTCCTCTAGGAAAGAAAAAGATAAACCAGGGATTTTTTAAAGTATTGGTGTTCCTTGTTTTACCATGTGCCCAAATGGCAACATTTCACCAAATGATTCCCAGAGAGCAACTTGACTGAGCAGATCCTATGCTTGCCATCTTCTGAATCATCCACCCCATTCCCGTAGCAGAATTTTTTTGGCCTCTCCTGTGCAAGTGCTAAGCAGACATAAACCTGCTTGGTGTGTAATTGCTGCAAGTGTGGCTTAAAGCTGAACAACGGCACACAGATTGAGCTGCCATTCTGAGGGGCCTCAGTAGTATCCAGTTAATCTTCTCAAATCTCATTATTGCAGCAGCATGACAGATTGGTATTTTAGGAAGATAGAAATGAAGACTAATTAGGACTCCTAGCCCTCCTTTCTGTTTGTCACATCAGTTCCTCCCTGCCTCAGGCAGGTTTGTGAATAGTGATGAAGGGCTGCCCCTACCACCATGCTCTACCTGCCACTTCGAGGAGGACAGCCAGCACTGGGTCACCTACGCTCACCTGTTCTGCAGCTGGGGCTGCAGGGAATTCAATTCTTTATCTAGGTTCTAGCGAGTCTGGAGGATGACCCAAAACTGAAGTTACTATAGTATGGAACTGAATTTCCTAAATTAATCTTGGCCCCCATTTGTGGCTTTACACAGAGTACCTTAGGCAGCAGCATGTAAGTCACTATCAAGGGAAGAATGACGGATTCAATGGATGGAGACCAGCTCTTCTCGTTTACTGCTCGTAAGCCCCTTTGGCAACATGTGCATACTGCCATCGTGGCAATAAAGTTATCAAAATGGAGGAAGATGGGGAGGGGAGGACAGGGGGAGGTAAGAAATATGACTAAGTAGGGGGAACTGCAAACTTGAGAAAAGAGAATCCTCCACACCTTCTCTGCACCCTGGAGCCATCATCTCAGGCCAAACCCTATGCTCTTCTTAGAGATTCCCGGACATTTGTTTTAATTTTTTTTTTTTCTGCATTCCTCCCCGTTGTACTTCTGGTTTCCAGGTGGGACTGGAATGGAGAGAACAGGATTACAAAAGGAAGTCTGTTTCTCTATTTCTCTGGCTTGATTAGAAGCAGAAGATGCAAGAAATCTTGCAAGAGAGCTTGTTCTCATTTAGCCTCTCATGTATCTGAAATTACCCGACCAGAACAAGGTTAAGGAAAATGCACTACCAATTGGAGCACACTGAGACAATAAAAACAGAAAGAGCAAAATCTGTAAAGCTGTTTCTGTTGCTGATTTTACACAAAGAAAGTAAACAACTCAGTTCCACTGACAGCTTATTTATTTCATACAAATGGCAGCACAGATGCAATGGCTCAAAAAGGAAGCTCACCCTACCTGACTACACCTATAAACCTCCTGAGGTGTGACTGCCACCACTAGCAGCAGCACCACAATGGGAGAGAAATAAAAACAGCACTAGTTGCACATGCTGTCAAGGGTTTTCCACATGCCAGATAGCTCTGGTGTGCTGCCAAGCTGCCTGTCTGCAACAGGACTGACAGTCACATTCACATGGCAAATGCAGAATGTCAATGTATTAAAAATATCCCAACTGAAATATTCAGCTAAACAGAAAAACACACACACCCTTCCTCCCAGTGTTCTGTCTGTGGAATCAGCATTTTTTGATGAGCCAGTGAATATAGGTGGTGAGCTCAGGCACAGATCCAGCCTGGATTCTCCTGGATTCAACCTTGTATCCCACATGTACAGAAAGTTTGAGCATGTTCAGCATCTTTCAGGTAAAAAGGCAATATCGATGCTGCTGTGTTTAGTGAAAACCAGCAGTGGAATCCTTTAAATGAAGTTCCTGTTGGTGTCCTGTTTGATGCTCTTCAGGAAATAAATTACTCAACTTAATTATATGAGGAATATCTCCAGGCCATTTGGATGCTCAATCCGTATTTCTAGAGATGGAGGTATATATCCTTTAACTATTTCCTCATGTGACAGCATCTAATGACATTACAAAATACATGCACATTCACAGATTGGAGAGAGCAAATAAAGAACATGAAATTTAAAGTGAGTTTTGCATTTGGTTTGGCAATAATTTTTTGTTCTTGCTTTAACTCTTCCATGCTTTATAGACCCAAACAAAGCCTCCTGTTCCAGATAATAAATCACCATGCTGCCCCTGGCCCCAGAGAGCACATGAGATAATAGCATTTCAAAAGGCATTTCGTTTGCTGAGCCCTGAGTGTAGAAGAGGGCAGTGAGGAGTTGGAGATAAATTGCTATGAACCCAAGTCAGCCACTTAGGGCATATTTCTAAGAGCAGCAGACAGAGCTGAGAATCCTGCAAAGGGATGCATGTTTCCCCTCCCCTTGCTCAATCCCCATGCTCGAAATGTAACATGGCTTCTGCTTCTCCTGTTCCCAGTGCCTTTCTGCTCTCTCTTGTTGCCATAGAGGCTAGTATCTGGGACTCAAAATGTGATGCCCCACTTGTGAGAGTGGGTGGAGAAAAAGCAAGATTTGCATTATTAATAATTGCCCCCACAGTATCCATTTTGGCAGCAAAGTTTCTCACTCCCCAGTCTTTGGGACATGCTTTGGCGGAAAGGAGCTCAACCACATTGCCCTGGTTCTGTGCACTGCTGCTTTGGAAAAGGAGAGGAGAAGAGGAGCTCTTACAAACACCACCTTGAGAAAGATGTGCTGCTTCAAAACATTTTTTGTAGACTTTCTATTAAACCAAGGCTCTGCATGGCTTTCAGATGATGCAGCATAGCAGAATATTATATAAATTAATTTATTTGGGCTGACCAGGAGCAAAACTTCAGAAACCATTAAAGAACTGGGTCTCTTTATGAAGAGATAATACCTTTTGAGCATTAACCATGGCAGAAAGAGCATTAAGCAAGGCAGAACAGATCCTTTACAATGTCCTGATTGCACACTAGTTATTGATTGATTGGCAGCAAAAACTGGAATACCAAGGAAAATCTCTGCTAGTAACTGTATAGATTACTAAGAACATTAGAAGAGTTAGGAAGTGAGTTGCCAGCAGGTTGAGGGAGCTGATCCTTCCCCTCTGCTCAGTCCTGTCTGAGCCCATAGCTCTGGGCTCTACAGAGCAAGCTCAGCTCAGGGCCACAGAGATGACTGAGAGACTGGGATATCTCTCTTATGAGGAGAGATTTTTCAGGGATTATTTAGCCTGCATAAGAGAAGGATCAGGAAGGATCTGTCATTGTGAATGAGGAACTGCTGGAAGGGAATGAAGAAAAGGGAGCCAGTCTATTCTCAATTGTACCTATTGACAGTATAAGATATATAAATTAAAAACCATCAGAGTCCATGTGAACACAATATTTTTTTACTGTGATAGTAGTCTGAGGCTGGATCACTCTACCCACAGAGGTTGTGGAGTCTTCATTTGTGGAGATACTAAAAATTCCACTGGACACAGTCGCGGACAACTGGCTCAAGCTGACCCTGCTTGAGCAAAGGGTTTGGTCTAGTTAATCTCGAGAAGTCTCTAGTAATCTCAGTAATTCTGTGATTCTGTAATCTTTTGTACCGCTGTTAAGGTAGCTCTTCCTATACGGACATTAACTAAGTCAAGGCCAGACATTGCCTGGAACTGAGTCTGTCACACATGTCATCAGCTGACGACACCAAGATGGAAGAGGGCTGGTTGAGCCTAGGCCAGTGGCTGCTCCCAAATGGGAATACAGCAACTGAGGTGGAGGAACATGCAAAAAGCATGAGTTTTGCTCTGCCCCTTTTGGTGCACTGTTAAAATCAAAAAGGATCCTACTTGGATGAAAATGGGGAATCTAACCCAGCTGCAGTGTTCAAGGCAGGGGGGTGCAACAGAAGAGGACTGGCACTTCCCTGTGTACTTATGTGCCAAAAGACTTGTAGCATTAGGGACTGAACTCCTTGCTCTCACACACAGGAGTAACAGTGATCTGGCACTTGAGTGACAGTGAAGGTTAATACTGGTGTCTATAACTTCGTTATATGCAAAGGCCCCAACATCTGACAAAAAGGTAGGTTCCAAAGTCCATGGTTAAGTAC
>VRYO01001681.1:596069-626779 GCA_009812075.1 Sialia sialis | reverse complement strand
ACTACTGTACTTTCATATCTGCAATCACACTGGTGCAGAAGATCAGAAAGTCTGCTTGTGGTTTCAGATAAATGTAGCAAAGTCTACATTATTGAATTAAGTATGAAAAATATAGTCAGCACAGTTGCACAACATGATTTCATTTAACACTTAATTCAATTTATGTTCTCTGTCTGTGTCCATTGTAAACATACTGCAGATTCTTTTTTTCTTTTGGTTCAGGCTTTTTGGTAGTTGGTTTTTTGGTGGTTTTTTTTCATTGACAATGCAAAACATATTAACTGAAATCATCAGCAGAGAAGCTGAAGACTGGCATGCAAGCAAAGGATAGCTGAGGCCCGAGGCTCTGGGAATGTATGGAAAGGAGCCACTAGTAGATAGCTAGGAGCACTAGTTGCCCTTGAAATAACAAGCAGTGCAGCCATTTAGCAGCCTTTGAGTATCTGTAGGTTTCCACTGTTGGGAAGGATAAGGATTTGACAGGAAGGTCTCACAGATATGGATGTATAACAGAAAGATCTTTAAATGTAGACACTGAAGAAGGAATAGAAATTATAGTAAGTTTTGATATAGAGGAAAAGAGCTGCTGAGCCAGTCTTACTGGGTAACTAAGAAGGCAAAGAGCAAGTGAGTTGGAAGGGGCTTTTATGACTCTGAGCAAAGGATAAATCCACCTTAAACAAAAGATGTTTTTACCAAGCAAAAAGTTTTTCACAGACTAACAAAAATGCCATGTTGCAAGTGGGGAAAAAATCTCAGAGTTTTCCACTGCAAGAAAACTTAAAAACAACTTCTAGCTTAAACTGTAACATACTAACTTTTTGTGATTGGAAAATACTAACATGAACATGGTAATGTTAGTAGTTGTGATAGGCTGTGGGTAATAGTAAAGATATTGATTGGTTGTCATGTATTAAGATGATCTACAATGAAAAGTATATCATGCATTGTAACCAGAACTAGAGGAAGCTTTCACGAGAACTCCCAGCTGTGGTTGAAAAGGCTGTGAGCTGGTCTCTTGTCACCCACCACCCATGAATTGCTGCAGCATTTGGATATAATAAACAGCATTTTAAAGAGCCCCTCTGGAGTTCTGCATTCCTCATTTCGGCTCTTACATTCCATGTCAGAGCTCTAAGTGTATCTGGCACCCTGTTGGTGGTGCTGGACTGGAGACAGATGCTGGTAGCTCTCCATCCTTTAATCACCCTCCAGATAGAGATCCAGTCCAAGTTATGATGTGGGCAATCAATCCGACAGCCACCCCAATCCTGGCCCTTTAGAGCAGGGCTGGTTATACAATTACTGACAGGCTGTTTTCATTTCCCTTATTACCTTTAAAGGAGAAATACTGGAACATAAAATTTTGGCACAACCCTGACTGCCAGCACATGTTGCTGCTGTAGGACTGTGTCATACATGCAAAGTCGGAGTCACAGGTGAATACTTTCTGACTTCTCCAAACTAGTACCAGGGCTACACCAAAGCTTGGGACCCAAGCACCCCAGACCAATGGGGGTCTCCCAGACTTGTTCATCACATCTAGATCAGCCTATGTTGTACATCCACCCCATGCACTGCCAGTGTTTCATCCACTGCAGCTGTTTCCCTGAACCTTTGAGAGCTGCGATACCACAAGCAGTGAAGTCCCTACTCCTTGGTTGCCAAGCTGAGATGAAACCAGATGCTACCAATAAAGAGAAAACATTTGCTAAATCAAAATACATATCCTAATCTAAAATCTGCAGGCAAGATATGATTTATGCTGTTTGCAGGATGTGGGGGAGAAGGCAGGATCAAAGTGGGGCTCAGTGCATGCAAATCACACATCTGCCTCCTGCAGTGCTCAGTATGGGAAATGTAAAGCAGGAGGCAACATGCAAGAGTTCTCTGCTAATCACTCAGTGCTAGCAATGGAAAGTCAATACAGAACAAGCAGTTGAGCTTGCAACATGAATGTTAAACAACAGTACAATGTGCCACAGAGACACAAAGGTTCAGGTCCCAGGAACCAGAAACAGATTGAGGAAATAACACAAACATCATCAAAAACAAGCAGGAACAGCAAACTAACAGAAGCAAACAGATGGCTTCTGTTCCCGTTGTTGCCAGTATCTTGTTGCTCTCACTTGTTGCCATAGACACTGGTATCTGGGTCTCAAACATGATGCTCTGCTTGCGAGAGGGTGGAGAAAATGCAAGAATTTCCATTATTAAGTATTTCCTCCACAATACCCATTTTGGCAGCAAAGCTTCTCATCTCTTGTCCACTGGCCATGCTTTGGAAGACATGGAAATGCCAAGGAGGTGTCTTTCCCTCACAGCCCAGTCTAAATCTTCCAACTGCCATTACATGTACTCAGCTCTCAGGCTACACTGCCACAGCTGTCCTTCACTGTACAATAAAACAATCCCATTTCTCTTCCCCCCAAACTTCAGAGTTCAACTGTTCCTTTCACTGTCACAACTGTCACAAGGATAAGGGGATGCGCAGCCTTAAATATCCACACAGCCTGCATGACTAGAGCCAGTAATAGACCTCACAGAGTGCAGACTGTGTGGCTTTCTAGCCTATCAGCAGTGTGAAAATGTAGATCAGACCCCAACAGCACATCACACACACAAAAAAAGAGGACTAATGCACTTCTGAGCCAGCCCAAGAGGCCATTCTTGTCCTGTTCTCCTCCCAGCCCCTGCCACTTCCTTCCTTGAATGGAGATAAATGTTTGCACAGCTACCAAGTAAGGTAGGTCAGGAAAGGGATCTAGATTGAAGGCAATTTGGCTCCATGAAAAGGTTTCTTTTCAGCTTGATCAGTTCATGAGACAGAAATCTCCAGTGCCATAGTTTCTAATTTTGAGAGTGGGATTAATGCAGCTCTCCATTCTTCTGCAGCAGATTAAATGAGCGCATGGGCATTTTCATTTTTCCAAAAGGACTTAAAAAAAAAAGCCTTGTCTTTTTCCTCCAGTTTTCCTTCAATGATTCTTCAGCAGTTTTCCCAGTATTTCTTGCAAGCATCACTAACCAAAAGCACTTACCCAAAAGTATGGGCATGCCTTCACTTTGAAACATCACTACAGGAAAGGCAGCTTTAAAAAATGTCCTAAGTGAACACAAATGCAGCGTTGTGTGGCACACACTTACTTGTGCTACGGACTTGCATGCACCCTCATGCTCATCCCAGCATGTTCCTATTCCAAAAGACAAGCAAGGGTGAGGAAAGAAAGCCAGAGGGCCCAGAAAAGCTGCTTCCCATCTGTCTAGCAGGTTTAATGATTAGCTCCAAAGGGAGTCTGAAAACTTCTTCCTGAGTGAAAGGTCTCCTTATCCAGTCATGTATGGACAAGGCCGCTTCACAGTGAAAAACATGATGACAAAAATCACACAGAGGACAGTGTGCTTAAGGGGCCGTACCAAAACAAGCAAGCAGTATCCAAGCCCACCTTTCCTTTGTACCCAGAATGTTATGGCTGAATTATTGTTACTGCTTTTCCTCAGAACTACTTGCCTATGCTACAGCAAAGTCTTTGCCTACCACAGCTCTCAGATGCATTTAAAAACATGCTTGTGGAGCCAAGGTTGGTCAGAACTACCACATTTTGGAGACTGCTTCTGCAAAATGGAAACTTACCTTATTCTTACATTCAGATGCAGTTGTGACAAGGCAAAAGCAGCCACTGCACAGCCACACAGCACAAAAGAGTGTCATATGGGCTACCCATGTTGTTGTCTCCTTTCCCATACTACAATCAAGGGACTTGTAAGAGCTCCTCATGTGCCTCTCTGTCTACATTTGAAGACAACAGCTCCTCTTCCCTCCCCAGCCTCAGGGAGTGCTGCTGGCTGGCCTAGTCTCTCTGCCATGGCAAGAAGGAGCTTCAAGTGGGGAGAATAAGGGAGTTGGTGGCTTCAAAACTTCTTAAATGAGGTAGCCCTTTTTCTAAAGCAAGTAAAAGACAAATCCAATAAATGTAATTAGATTAAGAGATAGAAAGTGTTTTGGGTGCTACAGGCTCAGGATGAGAGCCATTGAGGGAGCTGTGGGGAGTGTGGGAGGGGGTTAAAGGGAAAAGCTGAGCTCATTGCATCCCAACCAGACAACATCAGGCAGGAAACAGATGTGGAAGAAACCACAGAGGGGTACAGCAACAGCAGAATTAACACTGCAGCAAATAGAGGAATCTCAGACACACAGAGTTACCTGCACCATAAGAACAAGGCATCAAGTCTGAGACTTGGCTTCATGCAGACCTGGTAACACCTCCTAGCCCAATACCTAGGCACCAGCATACCAAAAAAAACCAAAGGAAATAGTTCCACCTTTTTCCAAATCCTACCTGGCTCTAAGCATATGAAGCAAAGGTAGGTTTGGACTGGTAGCAGTTCCTATGCAAAAGACTGGATTATCTTCTACCATCACAATCCAATTCTTGTAGATGCTGTGTGCATTTCCATTTTAAAAAGTGGAAGTTGTACTTAGCTGTATACCTGAAATCCCATCTTGAATCTCCCACAGTTAGAAGCACCAGGAATGTTAAACTCCCTTTTAATTTAGTTCCTCTCACTTTAACAGTTTTGACTCTTACAACCGTGTCCTCTTAGAACACTTCTGTGATATAACCAGAAGCAAGACTGTTCTTTTTGACTGTTTTCTTAAGCAGTTCAGAGTGTCCTGCCCCAGCTAAAGATGGTGCAAAAACTTGTGTCTAATCTTCTCTGCTAGCCCATTCGTCACCAGAAAATTATACTGCTGTTATTACAGGAGCTGAGTGCCTGATGTGCAGCTCCCAGTGAATTCAGTAGCAGCAGCAAAATGCATTTTTCTCCTCTGGAAACCAAGCTGCTTATCAAGAGGCCAAAACATGATTCTAATGTTAATCCTTCAAAACTATTATCTGTTAGCCCCATTGCACTTCAGTAAAATTTGGCACAGTAAAATGTTTTAGTAGAGGACATTAGTACTCACTTCCTTCTGCAGAGTCTATGTCTATGAGTCTATGTCCAGAGTCTGGGCATGGACACTGCTTTCTAGTGAAGCTTTTATATTGCACAAGATCACTTGCCTTCAAGTGTGGATTCAGTGCTGGAAGTGACACAGGAGGGACTACTTAAATTAGACAACTTTTCCTCACTGGTATTGCCAGCCATCATTCTTTTATGTCTGATGTGAACTTGTCCTCATACACGCTGCTATTTAAGCCATTGTTTGATAATTATGCTGAGGAGGAAGAGAAGTTTCTTTTTCTCTCCTACCAAAGAAAGACTTGAAAACATAACCCACATGCACACTGAATTTTAGAAAATAGAAAGCGGACAAAGAACCCAGCATTGATTTTATGTCATGGTTTTTGTGGCCTGAGTCATGATTTCAAATGCCTGTGTGCACACTGATAGCAGTCTACCCTCATAAGGAGTGTGACCAGTGTCCATGTAGAGACTGCCAGCAGGAAAAGGCCAAGTAAGGTCAAATGTGGTACTGACAGGAACTGACTTGAAACACAGTAAATTCAACACATCTGAGTTTCTAACCAGCCATCAGACATCCACATCTGCCCATCACCACTGACCTGTATCAGATCTGAAGAATCATCTTAGGGCTAAAGGCTTTGTATCATATTTTTGGCTCCTGAGCTGTTTCACTGTACCTTCTAAAGTCTTCCTATTTGATAGTTTTTAAATACTTTCTAGTTCTGCTGCAGCTTTTATTATCATAAAATTCTTTCTGACAGAGGCTTAGGTACACGGATCTGGTAAGGGAGACAGCAGGATCTTTGGCTGTCTCTGAAGTGAACCATAGCAAGTCAGTAAAGAGTTAAATGGGAAGAGAGGAAATGCTGATACCTTTAGCAGGATATAATTCTCTCCACCCGAATTTGGCAACAACACAGGGACTAAGGTCCTTACAGAAAGTTCAAGTTGCTCATCAACAACTGCAAGCTTATAGGGACTCAAGTTGTGCCTCTCCTCCATAAAGTATCACACAAGTAGTGCAGCACCCCCTAACTGTAAAAGTCATGTACTAACTCAGAGGGGAAAATTCCAAACTGAATTGTCTTCACTAGCCTTGGCTATCCCATGTGCTCCCTTAGCCAGCACCAGCAACACAGGTCTCAGCCTCTCCTTGCCTGTGCAACTCCTGTCACACGCAACGGCACTGCAGAATGGTGTAAAGTGTAAAGCAAACCTGAGCACTGAAAGCACAACCAGCATGACTCACGTCCTGCCGGGGCCACAGCATCTTCCTTTCCAGTTAAGCCTTCTGAATGCATTTTAAAAACTGCTTTTAGAAAGGTCCACAACCAAACATTTGCTGAACAGCAGCCAAAGTGCTTTCCTGTTTGCCATCACTATCAGATACCAGGAACAGTCCAAGAACTTTGTTGCCTCTTAGTAGGCAACAACCTGAGCCTGCATCCCACCAGTTGAACACACATCACTATGCAAAGCAGTAAAAAAGCTACAGTTTTATGTCACTATAAAACTTGCTGCTTACAGGATCACTGATTTGTCACTGGAAATAATTCTTAGCAGGACAATTCAACTCTCCCCAAATCAACCATCTTTCATACCCTAAATGCTCTTCTAATTTGGTTGCAAGTTTGTGATGTCCTGGTGACATCTCAACATTCATTTTTTTCCCCAAGACATCACTCCAGCATTCTTGGTCATTCCTATTCATCCTGAGAGTCCTATTACCAACAAATACTATCTCAAATATTTAATTTCTTTTTCCCTTGTCCTGATGAGTTGGAACTTCCAATCTAACTTATACCCTTAACAATAAGTCTGTAACAACTGAGTCTTTCATTTCTGGATCCCACAGTACTGAGAAATGGCATGTGCTACTGAACAAACAGCAGTACTGCATAAAGGAAAGGAACTTCCTATTCTCCTCCACTGCTGCTCAGCACGGAGAGATAAGTACATTGGAACTGTGAACCATGAACAAATGAACAAATGATATTTGAGAAAACGTCCTTCCTTCTTGTTCTCAAAAGACTATTTCTTTAAAATAAAATATGGGATTTTAGTTAATAGATTTTGCACATCTGGCCTAATTTCAACTGTAGTAACTATGTTTTCACCTTTAAAATTCCCCTTGCTGCTTCAAGTGAATTTACTGCCTATAGTTCTCCCACCACAGAGGTTCATGTTAGCACTGGGTGGAATTTATCTGTCAGTACCTCACACTGGCAAAGCGACATTTAGCGTGTTATTTTTTTGACATTTCAATTCAGTTGCTGTTAAGAGCTATATAAGTTAAAAGATCCAGTACCTGTTGCAGACAATCTACAATGCAATTGAATGGTTGGTTTTCCCCCATACTTAAATAAATGCACATCTATAACATTTTATCGTAGCGATACATTTACTGCCCTCTTCACTGTGCAACAGAAAGGACTCCTGTTATGCAGCCCATCCCTCTGCCAGTGTGGTTCCACACTGCACTTCCTCAGTCATACTCATCAGCAAATGAAAGACCTGATTGTACATCTCTCCCCACAAAGCTGACACTGCTGCTAGGTTTTTTGGGAGGTTTGGTTTTTTTTCTGAAAATGACCTGACATTGGTAAAATTAGTTAATTCAAATTGGAACATAATGCTAAACCTGGACCATAATGCTAACATCAAGAATGGTAAGAGGTATGCATTTATTTTTTCCTCTTGCTAAACTGCAGGTCCTTCTGCTGGCCAAACTCACAACCACTTCTCTTGTCATCCAACTCACTTTAAGAAAAAATGTTCTGCTCCTTCCCTCATCAAGGACTGACCATTTCAAATTTAGGACCCCCTTATTTTATTTGAGTTACCTCTTGTCTGAGCTACTGTTCTCATTTAACACCTGGGAACATGAAGATCTTGGGGAGAAGTGAAAGCCAACCAGCAGGGTGGTGAACGTGTTAGCTCAGATGCCTCCTACACCACACACTGTACTCCACCCCATAACCCAGTCTCTGTTCTGTCTCCATCCACCAGTCCAAGGATAACATGGGAACCGTACTGGAATCCAGTTCCTCCCTAGAGTCCTCCAAAATTCTAGTCTCATGGACTTAAGGTGGATTTTTGATTCCTGGAGGAGGCAACACTGAGTACAGTTAAGATTTCCAAACCTGACTCCCTAAAAGCCTGTTACTCCTTTCCACAACCAGGAAGACAGGAGAGGGCATCACAACTGATGTAGGGCTGTCTATGTACACTTTGGCAGCCCGAGAATTCCAGCCCACTCCTTTCCACACACACAGCACTACTCATGCAAGGGTCATGCAGATGTATCACCAAAGCAATCTTCCGATCTGTTCATTCATTGTGAGTAATGGAGCACTTCCCAGGGATAAATCAGCTCCACGTTGTCTAACCCTTAGCTTTTGGAAAGGTCTGGTTTGCAGTCCTGCCAGCTAGAATAGGAGAACACGCACTTGGCTTTTCCGCAACCAGAGTGAGAATAAAGAAGCATTTACCATCCTGCCCAGAGCTCTCGAGATATTCCGTCAGGTCACAGCCGAACGCGCTCGCGGCTCCCTTCCTCTTGAGTTTCTGTTTGGCTCCCTTGTTCTTCATGAGGTTAGTCCCAAAAGAGGTTCGCTCCCCTCCTGCCTTGCCCCCCTCCCCCCGGCCTCACGCTGGGCGACAAAATTCTTGCTCTTTTCCTCAGATCATCGCCTGTGTCCCACTCCCAGGGAGCAACATCGGGGGTCCCGTAGAACGTCCAGCCAGAGCAGTAAACATTAATCCCCACCAGATGTTGGGCTGCTCCTGTGGCAGAAGAAGGTCGGGCGAGAGGAGGCTCCACAGCCGGCAGCAGCAGCGATCATAGCCTGAGCCCAGAAGGGTTCTCATCAGAGGCAAGTGGGTGGTGGATGGGTGCCCACATCAGAGCTGGCAAGTTGGGGGTAGCAGATGGTGGGGGGACGTCTCTTCCCTCAGCGCAATCCCGGACCCTCCACAGCCACCTTCTGGGTTTCGTCAGTCGCGCTGTCGCCACTTAGAGCAGAAGGCGTCCCAGTGCGGTCGTCCTCCTCTTGGCTTTCCGAGGAGACTGGAAGTTCAAACGGACTAATGAAAAGGGACTGGGGAAGAGTCTGCACAAGGCTCCTCGTTGGCTCCCCCTCCTTCCCCTCCTCCTGCTTTGGACAGTTGGAGGAATGAGAAACCAGTTTCCTGTGTTGACTCCCGCTCGGTCGCTCTCTCCTTTCCCCCCTTTTACAAATCCTAGGATTATCCAGCTCAAAAAAGCGCTGAAAGGAAGTTAGCTGAGGAGGGGGGAGGACTACGGTTTTTGGCAGTAAAAGTGCGTGTGTGTGTGTGTGTGTGAGCGAGAGGCTAAGGGAAGGCGGGGAGAGGAGTTGGGGAACAGGGATGGGGATCGGGGAAGGAAGAAGGAAGATTTGCCCTGGCAGTCGGCAGATAACGGACTGCCCGGGAGGAAATCACTGCGGGGGCGCGGGAAGGCGCTTCCTGCTCTGCCAGCCCGCAGCTCGGCAAAGGCCGAGCAGGGTCCGGCGAGGAGCACGGAGACCAGGAGCCTCTCCAATAAATCTCTGCCTCTGCGCGCCGAGTCCTTCGCTGCAAGAAGCCTTCCTGCCCTCCAGTATGACTCTGTCACTGCAGGATCTGCCTTCCTCTAAAGAGGTGCAGGCTGGAGCTGCTGACGTGCAAGAAAGGGACAGAGAGTTGGGAAATTAAAAAGAGGGGGAAGAAGGGAAACCTTCTGCTCCCTCCTCCCAGGCAAGCAGATGCTGTCCGGGCATCTAAGTTCACATACTCTTGAGTCAGCTCCCAAAAAAGGCTCCCCCTGATGAACAAAGGAGCTGAAATGACTCAGTACAGCACGAAGGGAAATGGGACAGGCCTATCTTCAGGCCCTGAGCCTTATCTGTGTCATTGCCCCCTCCACACCACAAACACATTTCTGGTCCCATATTCAGTACACCTCATCAGAGCAGTTCCTTGCACTTGCTTCACATTTTTTATCCCAGAAATCCAGATTTCTTTACAGGGCTGGGTATGCCCACCAGCATGCCCAGGAAGGCAAAATTAACTCTCCTAAGACTTCACTGATCCCTCTTACTCTGTGCCAAATGTAGCTGAATGGATCTGGGTTAAAAAAATGAACAAACAAATGAAAAATAAGATATTGCATCTTTTCACCAAAAATCAGGCCAAAGACAAGGAAAGTAGTTTTGGTTTGGAGGAAAACTGTACCGGAAATGGGGCAAAGGACACCCTTAAGCCACATTCCTTCACAATCTTCAGCTCTGCACTCTTATGGGGCAGGGGAACCCCTCTGCAAACTCATGACCTTACTCATGTGAGAGCAATTTTTCAGCAAAATCAAGCCTCTGTCTGAGGTCTGACCACTTCTAAAATCAATTCAGGTTCTGTTGGTATGGTGTCTTTTTTTTTTTTTTTCCTTTAGAAGTGTTGGATATTACCACTTCATGCATAAGAAAAAACACCAAAGGATCTAGTTAGGGACCTTGCACAACTATTACTCCGATGTGCAGTTTATCACTGCAATTATGGTAATTATCCCCACTTTAGAGCTTGATGTCTGATGGGTTGAGGGGAAAATTATTTACAGAATGTGTCTCAGAGATTTCTGGCCTGTCACCTCCCTGCCTTCTGCTCCCACTCACAGGCTAAGGAGGAAAACTGAGCTCTCACCGCCAGACCAGTGGTTGTTCTCAGGAACCCTTGGTCCTCAGGAAACACTTAGAACTTCCTTGAATTTATTCTGGGCTTCTCACAGCACCCTGATGTCAAGTCAGAGTACAGGATCCCTCCCTGCACAGGTGTGATGCCAAAGCCATCACGTGCCACAGCACATCCTGCCTGCCTGCCAAGGGCCACACGTCACACAGCTTGCACAGACAACAGGATGCTCAGACCTGGATGCCTTGCCAGGCCATCCTCCCACTGTCTGGGTGTCTGGCTGCCTTCTTCAGGAAGATAAAGCCCTGTCCTAGAACCCTTAGGGAGAAGACATATCCTGCTGCACTCGCCAGCCCTTTGCCACATGGCTGAGTCCCCCACACCAGACCAGTGGTGAGAGAACAGGTTCACCACAGCAAGTAACCACACCTGGAAGTCCTGAATTCCCTTCTGCAGACTGCTCCCTCCCTCCCTCCTTCCCTGAGCTAAACAAGATGTTTAATCTCACTGTTCTGGTCTCCTCCACTGCTCTACATCAGAGGGAGGTCAATCACTAACAGGGTCTGTGCACATCTGTAATTTCATCTGGTAACCCTCTACATCACACTCCTGCCCCATCTCCATTTCCCTCCCTCTTCTTAGACATAGCTTCTCCACTCCTCTCCTGCAAGTTTTTCCAAACAGAATGTCTTCAAAAGAGGATGCCTTCATTTTGAAATAAATAAATAAAGAAAGAAAGAAATTTTAAAAATAAAGTCACCCCCTACATGTGTAAAGCTTCCTCATGTGAGGAAGTGAGGGAGTTCTGGCTCCAGGGGTGGGGGAGAACCCTGTGCAGCATGGACCCCCTCCCGTCCCTTGCACAGCCCTGCTCCAAAGCTCACAGTCCTAGAATATGGGCACTCAGCAGCACTGCTGGGTCAGCATGTCACCCTCACCCCATGGTGTTTACTACATTTTCAGCTGAAAGCAGCATTGCTTGATGTCATCTTTGGAATCCATGGTGGTGGGTCCTGCTGGCTG
Organism: Sialia sialis; assembly: GCA_009812075.1. Taxonomy (NCBI): domain Eukaryota; kingdom Metazoa; phylum Chordata; class Aves; order Passeriformes; family Turdidae; genus Sialia; species Sialia sialis. Next base: position 615,100 of record VRYO01001681.1, on the reverse strand, counting down.
ACGAACATTGCAGAAATTAAGTATTGCCATCTTATTTTGGTTGGTTGGGGTCTGTGGTCTGCTGTCCTTATCCCAACCACGACCCTGGGCCCTGAGTGTCAGCACCAGCCTGCAGCACCCACTAGCAGCCATCACCACCATGGCACCATAGTAGGGAAAGCAGAGAGCCCCCATGAAAGCTGCTACCTCCATGACAAGAAAAAAAAGTATTTGAAGCACAAGTACAAGTAAGAGAAGTTAGAAACAAAACAGGGAATATTCCCACTGATTCACAGAAGCTCTTTCAGATGCTGTAGGTTTGCTGCCCTATTGCCCAGCTCCTCATTCCCTTGGAGGGAAGAGAGCTGGAGCAAGAGGAAGAGGACATGAGGAGCTCCAGGAGAACTCTTGCCAGGCAGGTTGGGCTACAGGGATACTTCCCATACCAAGAGGACAGAGGGGAGGTCGCTACCGGATTGCCCAGGGAGCCTGTGGCCAAAAGGAGGAGAGGAAGAAGGAGGAGGAGGGAAAGAAGGAGGAGGAGGAGAAGGTCAGGCAAGGTGAGTGGGAGCCAAACAAAGGAGGCTTTACAAGTAAAGCACTTCATACTGGAGCCTGAAATCAGTGCTGAGCCAAGGGATTTTTCTGAGGTAAAGGGACGATGTTCTCTAGAGAGGAAAAAAAACGAAGTCTGAATTTGCACAACCCAGGAGGCAGGGCAGGTCTCTGAACTAGTTTGAGTGAGCAGGGCTAAGGAGTAAGCCGGTGTACCTCATGGAAAAGCTTTCACAGACAAGACCAGCCAAACCCAGAGAGGAAAAGTTCTCAGAAAAGTATGGAAAGCAAAATGGAATTCAAGGTTAAAACAGTTGGAAAAGAAGGAGAGGAAAAAAAAAAAAGAAAAAAGTGAGTGTGGAATAGGGGCAACACCAAGCCAAACTGAGGTTCTCATAGCAGTCATCTCTCCATAGAGATTCCTTCCTCATCTCTGCCAACATATGCAGAGTATGGTGGCAGTGGCCTCGCAATGCCACAGCCCAAGTCTGGAAGCCATGACCCCTGACAATGACTTTAATTCCTTCCCTTTGAACCTGTAAATATAGGTCAGGATTTTAAGTAATTTACAAAGGTCTCCCTGTCAGCGAGGGCCACAGGTTGTCACAGGAATGGAGGCACCTTCCCACCCCACTTCACTGCTGATTGGCAATGCCTCACCCGCCCTTTGGCTTGAGAACGAATGTGGCGAGCCAGCCTTGTATGTGAATGAACACAGCAGGGATAATTACTTTACAGTTCTCTCCGTTCTCACAGACAAGGTACTGGTGGCACCAGAAGCACTCTGAGAGCCTGGGGAATGAGCTTTGGCCATTAAGTCTAGGCATTTCTTCCCCTTCCGCTAAGAGCTGGGGTCCGCAGCTGAGGCATTGCACAGGCTGTTTCTGGGCACTCATCCCTCCCCTCCCTGCTGCATTTCCTTCATTGTGTTTGAGCTCTTTCCTATCTGTAGCCTTTAAATCTCCACCAATCTGCCAGGCGCCACTCAGCACAGAAGAGGGGGGAGGCAGACTCAGAGAGGTGGAGATCTGAACCCTAAAAATAGCCCTGCCGAGTATGTCTGTTTTCCTGACACAGACGGCTCATTGTTAGACTCTGACACACCAGCTCACTCTCCCTCCCAACCCCTCAGCATACTCTCTTTCCTCTCCTGCCCCTCTCCAGGGCAGTTTCCTGTCTACTCCCATCTCTGTGGCCAAAGCTGGAGTGCATTGTGAAGCCAAAGGCTGGCATGGAGTCTTTTGTTTCTCTTGAGTACATTTTGGACCATAGACTATAGGGTTGATCTTTGTCACAGGGCACCTTTCACTCTTGGCTCCTAATTACACCCATTCCCAGCCACACAAACCCTGTCTCCTCAGCTCTCATTTCCCTTTTTGCCTTCCACCCTCTTGACCTACACCCTGGCATTCCTTGTTCTGTGTGTCTCTCTTCTCTATGCAGCTGTTTCATCAGCAACTTTGCAGATCCCAGCACCTTGAATACAAAAGAAGGAGGCACCCCACAAATGCTGCCAAGTCTCCTTGCTGCTGACTGCCTGCCCATGACATGACCATGTAACCAAGGGTACAAGGTTTACTGGTGGACTTGGCAGTGCTGGGTTAACAGTTAGACTCAATGACCTTAAAGGTCTTTTACAACCTAAATTATTCTAAGTACCCCAACATAGCATAATATTCAGTACTAACCATACAGAGCACAACTACAAAACATGTAACTATGTTTTTAGCCAGATTGCCTTCTCTAACTGTTCACAATCCTTTCAGAGATGTCTTGGATACAGAAAGCAGGATGAGGAACATATCTTCATTCCCGTTCTCGAAGCACAAACTTGTTTGAACCATGACATTAGCCGAATTCTGTGTTTGTCCAGCATCTAGCACAGAGGATCTCTAATTCTTGACTGGGGACTCCAACTGTTCGTTATTTAAACAACGTAAAGACCATTATAGAAAATCATTCTGTATTCCTGTGTAAAACTCAACTGATAGTTCAGTAATATCTGACAGTCTTGTAAAACAAACATTCAGAGAAAAGAAATCTATCAGGCAAGCCACATAGCTAGCAAAATCTTCCTTCTTCTCAGAGGCATGGTCTGAACCTCCTCTTAGCATCTCACCAGCAGGATGACCCATTTGGTGAGGCAGGAGGACCACAAATCTTCTGCAATGGAGACATTCCAAAGTCACACAGGCCTTTTTGAGAGCATCCTGCTAGCAAATTGTTGAATAACTTCAAAGAGACAGCTGGCAACTTTATGCTGAGTACAAGCAAGGTGGTGTGTCACAGAGGTCATTTCTTAATACATTGCCTCTGCAAATATCAACAGTAAGGATTCCTACCAAACCAGGAAATGTTTTTGCCTGCTTTTTTCTCCCAATCAGCTAAGTGGCCCACAGAAATTTTAAAACTTGCTTTAAACTACACTGTGACTCTATAGCACAGCTAAAAGCTGAATCAGCTACACCTGTGGATGAGGTATGTCTTAACCATAAGGCCGTTTCTTCTCATGTCTTACCAGCCTGTGAATGCAAGTGATAAATCAGAGTTTTCAAGCACAGACAGAGTCTCTAGGTGCTTAGAAAACTCAATTGGGGAAGAAAATCCTGAGATCGATTATCAATCTCTTCGTCCACATTTGCAACCACAGGTTTTGTTGCAGTTTCCCCACCCTTTAGCCTATAAACACTATTCTAACAGTAATGAAAAATCTGTTGAGCCAGAGGCCTATAATAATAATAATAATAATAATAATAATAATAATAAAAGAAACTATTTAGTCTCTACTGTCCTCAGTTCTGCCAAACAACAGCATTGTAACAGCACTCAAAAAACCCCCACTTGTATAATTTCTGATTAGCCCAGGTCACCACCACACTGAAACCAGCACCCACTTCACTGCCTATATTGCCACTTTCAGATCTCACATCATCCATTCTGCTAATCATGTTGCCATGGGAGAAGGAAGTTGTGGGTTAACCAGACTGCATAAAAACAGCCGCCTTGCATTATTTTAATGGTGATTCAAGGCTAAGGGCTAAGAATTAATCTCTATTATAAGGACTAAGCTGGAAGGGAGAAAAGAAGTGGGTTTAGGGCTTCACTCCATTTCATACATTTTGGTCACTTTCTGTAGAAGATAAGGGCTATTTCATAATAATCTTCTTTGTTGTTGTTGGAAATAAAAATCCCAATAAATAGCTCAGGGGACACTTAGTATTTTAGGGATAAAAGCTAGTCTGTTACATGCTATTTTTAAAAGTCTCTTAAAACCTGACTTCTTCTATTCTGAGGTCTTCTCTTGATTACTTGCATGAATCATCTTTTGTATCAGAGACTTATATCTTGTTTTAGCACGCACTTTCAACTAAGATTCCTTTTATTGTGCCTGAACATCCAGCACAAGAATGAGTTCCTACAAAGAATCACCAGCTATGATGGTGGTCTTCAGCTCAGACAGTCTGCTGCTTCACACTTTCTCTCTGTTTCTAACAGGGCAAAGGATGATTTGGTGGCAGGAAGGGGGAAGAGAGGAAATACAAGTATGCAAAAGTCACACATCCTCTTTGCAGACACATTTAGCGAGGGCTGGCAGCTGTGAGGGGTAGAGAGTGCTGGCAGCTGCATCAGGGAAGGCCAGGTGTTTCTGCATGTGGCAGGCTCTGGCACATTTATTGTTTCTTATTTCTGCTTGCTGAGCTAAATCCCTGTAGGAAATGCTCTGGGAGGGTCTGCACAAATGATCTCCTATTGTCTTCTCTACAAGACTAATCATATTCCATCTTCCTTCATGTTTTTTCTTCCTGCCTCACACCATATCTCTCTTCATGGTCAGGTGTGCCCCTGACCGTGGTTAACTAGAAAAACAACTTGCCTTTCTCCTGTGCGTTCAAATGCTGAAGGTACTGAGCAGGAAAATTAGCTCTGTGGCAGAATCCCTTCTATCTGAAATGTCAGTGTCTCCTTGCTCAGGGTATGTAAAATTAAAGTTATCCATATACTCCCTCAGGAAAAAACACATTTCTTCTTTAACATTTCCTTACCTGTACCCTGGCTGTTCTAGTGGAATGAGTTTTCTGTGGGGATATGCCAAATTAGGGAGGATGTTTTTAAACTTCTTTAGCACACTTGTTTTCTCTTTACCTCTGCTTTCAGAAATGTCACCAGCTCTGCAGTGCTGTCAGCAAAATTATTTCGTTTGAATCCTACTGAGTCTCAACACCTCCAGGCAAAGATGGCACAAAGTTATCTTCTTTCCATCACAGGTTGAAAGGGCTTGGCTTGCCTTGATTCTGACACCTCATTGCCTAAATCTATAATTCAGATTATTTCCCACTCATGCTGAAGTTAGACTGGGTGTAAATTATAGCAGAAACTACTCAGAAGACTTCAGGCTGAAACTGGTAATATTCTCTTTGTACTTTGAAATTACTTAGCTTAATAGATTACTTTCAGCTTTTGTGGCCCATGTAGCATCGTTGTAGCTGGCCAAGAGGACTAGGAAATCTACAGAACCCTCTCGTGTGTAACTGGGGTGCCTACAGCAGAACTGGTGTCATTTTGGTAGACTAGCAGAGTGGGTTTGTCATCTTTAGAGTAAGCTTGGCTAAGAAGCCTGGCTCCCGCATGCTGCCCTGCTATATTTAGAACCTCTTCTGGTGTGCCCACCCAGTGCTGTTCCCCTTGTTTGTTTCCTACCAAACAATGAGACCTGAAAGAATTGCTTGGAAATGGGCCAATGCTCTTGCAAACAAAACTGTCAGGCAGCCAAGCTTTGCAATGGGCCCCTTGTAACATACTGTACTGGGAAATGGGAAGAAATTGTGCCTCTTCACTTCAACCTTCACCATGGGCTTTTTCCCCTTGCTGAGAGCTCTGTGGTGTGGCCCTGCCCCAGGGACTGTCTTTGAGGAGGTGTCAGAAGACACAGGGAGACTGCCAAGAGACAACAAATCAAGATGGCAAGGAGCAATTTAAGATCTGCTCTGTGTTCTCCTTCACCCCAAATCCTGTATTCCCTGCAGAGTGCATTTTGCAGCAGGTTGTTCCTGGAAAGCTTTTGCTATCTCTGCCCTGATTGTAGCAGAAGGTGCTCATGTACATATAGGTTTACAGGTCTGGTCAGATGCCCTTCTCCCTCACCCCATTTTTCTTTTCTGTGCTCTTGTGGTGTTTCACCACCATTCTCGGCTACAGCAGCACTGTAGGGGGAGAGAAAAAGCAGCCCCAGCCCTACTGGGATGCAGAGCAAGAATAAGATTACTTCTGCTTGTTTTTAAAAAATGGAGCCAAAGTAAAAAACATAGAGGCGGGAGAAAACAAACAGAAGAGCAATCCATACAGGGAGAAAAGAGAATGAAAGTTTCTTTATTCATTCACTCATTCATTCATTCATTTTGTTTCATTCATTTATTTCACTTCACTGAGAGGTCTGCCTGATCCACAGCAGCCTAAATGATGAAGCCTGGAAATCACAGATTTGCATCCAAAATGGATTTGTTCCATTACCTTAAGCTCCAACTTTGCTGCTTCTTTTGGCTCTCTGAGCTAAAACATCTATAGCCAGAAAAGGACGTGCATCCCTGAGGGAGACTCCAGGAACATCCTTCAGAATGAATCAGATTTGGATTTTCCTTTAGACCCATAAGGACTACAGAGTTTTCCTCTAAAAATTTTTTTTAAAAATTAAAAAAAAAATTAAAAGAAATTAAAAGAAATAAAAAGAAATAGCCAGCATTTCCAGCTTGGTAAGGAAGGTGCTGAGTACCACAATTATAGCAAAAGTTAGGGGAAGAGAAAGACTGGCTAGAAACCACAAAGACATCTGCTAGTCCTGCCTGAGAAGAGGGGTATGAATCCCTTGTGAGAAGGAGGGCAGGAGTGCATGCGACCCGAGTGCCAGTGTCATACTCTCACTCCACTGATCACCCTATACATACAGTTCTCTGGAAAATTTAACAGATGATGGGACAAATCCAATGGTTTGAGTTTAAGTTATCTAGCAGCATTTGTAGCAATACCAAATATTTCCAACTTGAATATGGAACCAACTTTTAAGAACATCTTAAGAGAGTACCTGCTGTCAGGAAAAATGCAGCAGGGGCAAAAATAAGTAGATAATATTTTGACACCGTGGATGCACAACACTCACTCATGGGCTTTGTAGGACAGCAGTCTCAGAGAGAAACTGTAGATGAATGGAAGGTACAGGGAATTACTCAAGTGCTAGAGATAAATAAGTAAAAGGGAGAAATGAGCGAGGGGAAACTGTATTTCAGACTGCCCCCCAGCAGACAGGGTCTGTAGGATATAGCATGCAAGACCCTACAGTGTTGCACTTCATCTTACCACAGAAGACAATTTGAGTAACTAAAAGGCCCCTAATAAAACTGAGTCAATTGGCAATTGCCTTTGTCATAGGAGATAAGGGAGTTATTAGAAAACCCAGTATGTGTTGAGTTTTCTGGATTGTAATATTATTGTCACACAGCAACTGCCATGAAGTCCCAGGTCCTGGTGTCAGGGGGTTTCTTGTAAGACTCTCAGATTTCAGGATAAACCACTACCAAAAAAGCTACAGTGATCACTAGTGTATAGAGACATTTTAAAGATACAAACCCTAAAAACATGGAAAATTTTGGATGTCAAGCTGAGAAATAAAGGCCTGTCTCTGTAGCAGCTCCTGATCTAGTGCACACAGTCTGGACAAGAAAATTATGATCTTGGTTTGTGTTGCAATAGAGAAGGAGGTTATTTCATACTTGCTGTTTATTGCAGAGCACAGATCCACTGTGCTCAATGACTAAAGATCATTTATGGAGCCTTTACAGTTGACAGGAAATTATATTTGCATTTTGCCCTATCACTTTGTCATGATGCCATTTAGAAAGGACTGTTCATAGATATTTCAGCGGTTGCTTAGGAGATGTGAAAGGGATTGTTCTGCAGCCACATCCTTTTCTGATTCTCCAAGATAGTGCTGCAGCCCCTTACCCATAAGAAAGCTACTGGGCAACTGTAACAGGGAGATTTTGTGCTTGGGCTTCTCTTGTGACCTGTTGTGGCAGCACAGTCAGGTGGAGGAGGTCCTGGGCTACAGCTGAACATGAAACAGAAAAGATTGCCAGCAGAGAGAATCAGGAGAAGAAGGTGGATTCATGACATCCTGAGAAACTCAGGGATAGCAGTGAAATGGCCGCTGGGGTAGTTGCCAAATGTTTGAGCAACATGCAACAAAAATCTGTGTTTGGTGATCTCAAAATGGATCCTGTTTTGGGAGGAGCCTCTTGCAGAAATTTCTGTTTAGACGTGAAATGAGTAGGAGCTAGGGGTTCAATCATCACTGGTTTGGAATTTTTTTAATCGTGTTTTTAACTTTTAAATTAAATGGACCTTCCTTTTAGAAAATTAAGCTCTTTGAGAAATCATTGGGAAATTTTGTGTATTAAAGGCCAAATCTCACACCAGAAATGTGCGGTAAATCACCTGTGGAAAAACTAGAAAAATCTGCTGAAGTCCACGAGCTCCTTTCCCTACAATTTTCAGTGCTTTCTGGAAGTTCTGGGCGATTTTCTTAAATTTATTCCTTCTTTATTATTATTTTGATTCAACAACTACTGCTCTTATCAGCACTACTAAGTTCATAGCAAGTTGGAAAATCAAGGAAGACTAGATTTTCTTCTTTCATCTCACTATAAGTGAGGCTGGAAAGGTTGAGACCTGTAAGCTCCAAAATCTTGTAAGACATGTGAACCAAAAAGAACCAATTAAATTCACACCGAGAGATACTATTTCCTTTCCTTGCTAAATCAGTTTTATCAGCTTCTGTGCCCTGCACAACTACTGAGTAGCTCCATTATCAAATAAAAAGTAGAATTTAAATGCCTTCTTTCTGCATCTTAATTGAATTCCAGTTCTTATCCAAAAATAGCTTGGCACAAATTAAAGTAAAAAAATAATAAGCAAAGCCATTCACTGTTTTCTAACACAAGTAAATGCAAATTGTGGATTTGAATAAAAGTGATTAGATTGTTCTATATGCATGTGTGGAGAGCCCAGTCTAGCAAAAAAATTACCAAATTTAGAGGAAGGGTTATATTTAGTTTAAAATCAGGATGTTTTAATTACTAGCTAACAGGAAGTGGCCTTTTTAGTTCAGTCATTTTCTGGTAATTTTTATGGCAGATTAGAAATAACTACAAATATGAAGCATAATTTAAATAGATTATACCAATCATCCTTTTTTTGCTATCTGATATTTTTAAAGCACATCATCTCAAAGAGGCACAGTCATATATCTGTCATGTGGAAACTACAAACACTTTTCTAAGATGCCCTAATTTGTGCCAATTCACTGTTGTCTCCCTTTTAAACTGTCCAGGCTGCCCACAAAATGAATTTGAGGTAGATAATCTCTTTTCAGGTTAACTTTTGCAATAAGTAACACAATTGCTCACGTTTGCTGGCTTTGCTCATTCTTTATAGCCAGAGAACAAGTAGATAGTGGAGACCCCCGGCACTCAGTATGTGCTCAGCAGCCTCCAAACAAAAAACAAAACAAAACAAAACCTAAAAAACATCGCTTTTTCTGTTCACTCTAGGTTAACACTAGCTCCTGCTAATTACATGCATGTGAAACCACAGCCACTCAATATCTGAGGGTTATAAATACTTTTTGAACTCACTGTGAAATGCCACAGCGCCTGAGTAAAGGTCTTGTATCAGGGGTAGTTAGGCACTGCATTTCCAGAAGACCTTGGAGTCCCTGTCACCCCTACCAGTTCTCCTGCTCTGCCCTTTCTGGGTGCAATCTTTCCCATACTTGAGCTTTTCATGCTTTTCTTGGGTTCCCAGAGCCCTTTTGGAGACTGCAGAACAACAGCAATTGCTGAAAATATTAAATGAGAGAAAAGAAAACATCTTGGTAAAACACTTACTTACTGGGAGTAGGATATAAAAATAAGATGCGACAGCTCAGCTCTGGGGCCCTGAGATCTACAGGTTGGGGATAAAAACGGCTTCTATTTTTTTCTAGGGTCTTACTTCTTGTTGTGCTTCTGAAAAATGCCAATAAGGAGATAGATCCTCTTTGTCATCTCTCCTAGGAAGTACATTCCTCCTGTGCCAATACCATCATACCTTCTGTTACCATAAACATTCTGGATCCTTCTCCCTCCTTTTATTTGGCTTCTAATCTCAGTGAATAATTTTGCCATGAATTGTTTATTCAGCAAATCTCACTTCTTTTTCTACTTTTGGAGTATCCCAGAGCAGATTGAAATTTCCTCAGGTTCTTTATTATCTTAGACTATTAGCAAGTTCTCTGCAGTTTCTTCCTCTCGTCCATGGATTGACTGCGAACTTCGACTAGTTGTGGTTTCAGACATTTGGACCTTCTGTGACAAGTGAGACTGCAAGGCTTGAGAAAAATCAAGAGCACAGTCTCATGGCAATGATTGATTCTAAAAAGATCATCATCATTACTTTCAGGGGCTGTTAACTTTTACATCTGTATCTTTCACTTATGGAGGATGATGAAGAGAGAAAAATTTAAGTGTAAGACTGCATGCCATCAAAGGGGAATAACTTTTTCATTATATTTGGGACAGGATATAGCCTCAGATTTAAATTCGGAGGGAGCAATGATGACTGAGAAATTGTATTGACAAGCTGCCAAAAACTGCTTCATTTCATTGCTATCCTGGGGCACCCTTGTGCTCTCCATGTCCCCATTCCCGCCTCTGTTAATTTGTTGTTTGGTTGCTGAAGGCAACTTTCAAGGCAAGTGGAGCAGGTAGTGACACAGGGATAACCCCAAAATTATCCTTCTTTTAAAAACCATGTGGTTGTGTGTTGCCACAGTAAGGAAATCCCACGAAAAGGTGTCCCAGTTGGGAAGTAGGTAGGAAGGAGGGCCCTTTGAAGGAAAGTGCTTGTCTTGGCCGCTGCTGTGGTGCACTGGCCTCACCTTGATCTAATGTGAGCTTTGGTGCAAAGCTCAGGCTTGCTGCTTGCTCCTGTATCCCTGAGCTCCTTCATTTACCTTCTGTGTGAGGGAAGGAGAGGCAGGGGGTGTAGAGGAAAAGCGACATGTTTTCTTTGAACAGTCACTGTCCAAGAGCCATAGCACTTTGGAGAAATGGAAGAAAAAAGGGATCTCCACCCTTTTACCACAGAAAGGTCTCAACCACATCCCAAACCTCAACTAGCTAGAGATCCCTTCCTCACACTGAGAAACAGAAAGGGACCCAGGAGAAGTGGGATGTACAGGGACCCAGAGATATTTTAAAACATGCTGGAGGTCTGATTGCATAGTTTTGGCCTGGTTTTGTTGGCTCAAGGCCCTTTCTTTTTACTGGTTTGGTTAGAGCACACTTGCTGAGGAAATCCTCCTCATGTGTCAAGATGAAATTTTCTGCCTGGAGAGACAGCTTTAGGGACAAATAAACAGACCCAGGATGTGCTTGTTCTTTAGCCTGTTTCGTCCTCCTCTCAGACCTGCTGCTCCATGTAGTAAAGCAGTACTGCCTAGGAGGACCTGCTGTGGGCCTTGACACAATCTCTTCAGAGAAGGACTTCAGGCCCAGCCGGCCTTTCTTTCCCACACAGCCCACACAGCCAGAGTCTCCATTCCCTGTGTGAGAGGCAGACAGCCACTATGCCATGTTGGACCAGACGCTCTGTCCTTACAGAGCTGCGACTCAGGACCTCCTACCAGCTTGCCAGCCACAAAAGAGAACCACAGGAGGAGGGAATTCAGGAGGAACCAATTAGGGACATAAGCCATGACAAAACTTTGCATGCTGAGTGTTGTGGAAAGTGGAAAGGGAAATAACTGAGGCTGTACTCAGGGGGTAACTTGGGTGCCTTACACCTTTCAGAGGTGTAAGACACCACTGTTAAATGAGATGGTCAAAGCCAGATGATTAAATCCTCCTGGTTAGGCTGTGGAGGGAGGCTCTGTACCCACTGTACTTCATCACTCTTGATCCAGTGGGAGTGATGACAAGGAACTGCAGGCAGGAGAGACCCAGACACTTCCCCAGACATAGCTGATCTCAGCCCATGTCATGCTGTGGTGATGCAGTATGTTGTGGTGATGTGAGACATCCTGTGGCTCTACAACAAAGCCAAAATGTTTAAAAGTGCTGAGGAAGAAAAGCTTGTCTTGTGTCGATTTTTGGTAGAAACAGGAAGGATGCTGGTGTGTCTGAGAGCCCAAGCCATGTCCTTTCAGAAGCCTACACCTAACAAACTGTGCTTTCCAACACATGATAAAGGCAAGATCTCATCCTTTATGTAGCAGCTTTCATGGAGAAAGCATTCAGTTAGATGGCAATTTCTTCACCTCCTCTTGAGAAACAACCCTGTCTGGGTGGTAAAAGAACTGTCATTTAAACCCAAAGGTATCAAAAAGAAGCACACATTTGAGAAATGAACTCATGGTAGGTTGGAGTTCAAACTTGTCCAGGGTAAGAGTGTCATAGGCTTCTCCTGAGGAAGGAGACACAGGACTCATAGTTGACACCCTTCATTAGGGGCTACAGTGTACAGCTCATCTGCAAGGGACCACCTCCATCACTTCCAGATTAAGCTACTCAAAGGAATAAGCTGCTCTTCTGGGTTTTGTTGCATGCAGGGGAATCCTTGATCCAAATGCTGATCACGATTTTTGTGCTTCGTGTACAAATGCTGCTAGAGCTGGACTCCTAAGCTAAGGATTCCTCAGTTTTTCTTACTGATTTTGGTTTTAAAGCAACTTAAACTTGTCAAGAGGGAACAAAAGAATAATATAACCTCCCTTGCTGGTAAGTTAACTCTTTCTCCTATGGATATTTTTTTCTTTCCCTTGTATTAATTTTTTATTTCGTGAACAGTGCAAGCAGGTAGGTTTAATTTTTGAATAAAATCATAGTTAGTAGCTATTAGTAAAACCTTATCCTGCCTCTCTGGGCAAAGTAGCCTTTTAGAAATCCCCGTGTCTGCAGTAACTAATGCCCCTTAAGTTAATAATTTGTCTACCATTTTCCTCTGAAATATAATTCAAATCTGCTCTGACACAGTTACTGCATTAGAAGCAGCAGGTAGGGCCCTCCATCACTTGACGTTGGAGGCATCTGTGGGATTTGGGACACAGCTTGACATCTAGTGGTAACGTGTGGTATAATCCCAGAGCTCATACAGAGAGTGCAAGAGTCATAATCCTGCATCAGGAAAGGTGAGGTATATGCTTGTGTCCTGCATGCACAGCTACACATCAGTGTTATGTGTCTTCTTATCCTGCACTCATTTTTTACTAAAGCAGAAAAACAGCTAAGAGTAGACCCAGGTCACACTTCATTCAGAAAAGAAACATCTTTTAAGATTTGTGATTTGATCTCATTGCTTATGGTTCCTTAGTTTATTATGCAATAGCAGGAAGATCTTAACACAAGTAAAACAACAGAAGATGTTCAAATAGTTAATTCTGAAGTCTGGCAGGAGGCTGAGTTTAAATAAATTTGGGGTATTTCAGCTTCAGGTTTGATTGGTGCTGTTAATGATTGCAACCAGGAGAGTCTTCTTAGCTGTTCTGCTGCTAGGAACTGAATAATGATGCACTGATAGAAGCATCTGTATTAAAAGAACATATAAGGAAGAGCAAAATTATTCAGGTGATTTGAGCAGTAGTGCAAAGTAACATTCCTGGAGGTTACCTCTAGAAACCAGGCACAGAGCCAGAGTGGCAGGGTACACAGCAGCCAGTGACCACAACCCACTGTGCTAAAAGCAACCAGCAGGAGCCCCAGCAGCACCACAATTTAAACACAAACGGAACAGCCAGGATAGACCTGCCCATGTATTCCCAGGCAACGGTTTCCTTCACAACTCAGCTCTCAGACATGTATTTTATGCAGCAGTACAGGTCAGAGGCAGAGCCCACACAGAGGCACTGGAGGAGCAGAGCTTTCCTTGCCCTCTGGCAGGTGCCTCCCTTATACAATGCCTTTGCAGAGCAAGTGCCATTCTTGTGCCAGCTGGGCCTTGTGTCCTGCCACGTGCCTGGCCATCCTTCCCCTGAGATACCATCCTGTATCCATTTTAAAGAGCTAAACTGCAGCAGCTCCAGGACCGGAGCTCAAAATATTTTTCCTGACAGATTTTCAAAGGAGATGTCAGGGGAAGATTCTTCTCCCCATCTGTGCAATGCCTACATCAGACCTTGACATCTACAATCTCTCCTTTTATAATCAGCCACAACTAACAGGCACTTGAAAGGCATGGTTCATTTCTTTTTGCTGACTATAAAGAAAGTCCACAATGATGAGCCTAGATGCAAACATCTGCATTTAATCAAGGGAGGGAGATGAATTCCATCCCAGTGCCCAAGAATTTTGGGAGGTCTAAACATTTAACCCTGTTGCTTAACATAATTTCACTCTTTTTTCTGGCAAGCTCAGTTTTTCTGTTCTTGCATGCTTTTAAAAAAAGGAAAATCATCTCAGACTAGAACAGTGGATGCTAGTTAATTGTCTAACAAAACTGATTGATTAATTTTTTATCTACGTATTTATAAAACTCTCTTAACTCTATGAAGTGCTATAGAAATGCCATGTTGTTGTCCATAATTAATGAAGTAACATCTGGTGGGCACAAAGATGGATCACTGTCCACAAATAAGGGTACATTGTGTTAACTTGAAGGCTATTTTTAGGTAAGTGCAACTCATTACAAGCCTTCACAGAACAGTTTTGGCTAAAGAGTGGTCCTTACCTCAGAGCTTTTACTGTTGTTCTTGCTCTCAATAATAAATAAAAGCTCAAATAAAATAGTAGCCCAACACTTCGTTTTCATCAGGATTATTATAAATATTCTTCCCACTTTCTCCATTCTGCTCAATTTCTGGAGTCACCCCAGCAACTGGGACACCTTGTCTCCTGCCATTGCTCCACCGAGCAGCTGTCCTGTGAGCTTCTCCTGTACCCTCCCCAATAGGTAACTTCTGTGTGTGTGTGTGTGTGTGTGTGTGTGATGCTAATGAGATGCATGTGGCTTCATTTGACAAGTTCAGAGAAATATGTTGTGCATGTGGGTTCCAAATGATCCCTCCTTTTCAAGGCTGCAGGAAGTAAATCAGTCATGTTTTAAATTATCCCAAGCTCCAGTTGCTGCAGATTTGGAAATTGTTAATGAATGCTGCTCAGAGCATTATCTGCTTGTGGCCATATGGCTCTGTGGGGAGAAATTTCCATCCCAAAGTATTCTGTGCACCTTTCTGCCATTCTGGCAGTGCCGCTGGAAGGCGACCATCACTGGGCTGGAGGGTGACAAACAAATCTTCAGTTGTCAGTGCATTGCAACCAGGCATGAGGGAGAATTTTATTTTTATGGCTTTTAAACAGGCCACTGGGACAAATTTTGGTTTTTGTTCCAGTGTAGAGCAGATCTTAAAAGCCTTGACTCCTAATGATGTGTGGACAGCATCCTGCTTGGCATTATAATGCATGAAATTAATCCTTTTTGAAGCTGTATTCCGACTTGGAAATTCTCTTATTCTCTTCTTAAGGCTCAACAACCTTTGGAACAAGTGTCCATTCCTTATCTCTGCATTCCACTGCCAGAATTCTATCCCCATCTGTGTCACTAGTGGGAAGCTTTATTGGGTTGAATGTAGACTAGTAAAAAAGATGGGCTAAAAGGGACTTAAAACAATAATTTTACCCATCTTCTGCCCGAAAGAGAATTACCTATATCTGGGCCATTCCTGGCAGATATTTATCTAATGTTGCCATGATGGAAACCTGCCCATCCAAGACAATCTACCTCAGTGCCTCTGTAGTCTTAAATTCCTCTTGCTGCAGTTCATTACATTTCCTTTCCCCAGCAAAAATATGAAGAAAAAAAAATCCCATAGTTTTTCCAGTTGCCTTTTATATGTTGAAGATTGCATCACATCCTCCTCCTCAAGCAATGTTATTTTCTCTAGCTTAAGCAGTACTCTCTGTCTTTTCTCACACATCTTGTTTTCTTGACCACTGACCTTTGTTGGCACCCTCCTCCCAGACTCTACCCAAGTGATGTACAAACATTTTGAAGTGTGATGCCAGTTGTCTAAATGAGATCGTACTAATCACCAGTGCTGAAGGATTACTACCCAGGCTCTTCATAGGAATCTAGCCATACATCTTAGTATGGTCTTGCACATTTTCACAACAGTCTGACATTGTTGCTTCACAGTCTTATTTTGATCTGGTGGAAACCCTTCCCACCCACCATTTTCTCAAACCTCTCTGTATAGGACTGTTACATAGATAGCAACAAACAGATGCTTTTCAGTATCTAAGGGACATGCTTCTCTTTGAAAGTTGCTGATTTTCCCCTGTGAGAGATAAAAAAATCCACTGTAGCTCCCAGATATACCTTAGAGGACAAATCTCCAAATCATTTCAATGATTACACTGATTTGCAAAGTTAATTAAAAATCGACTTCTTCCCTTGTGAGGTCCTTTTAACCCCTACATGAAGCTTTCAGCCGATTTTAGTTGGCACCAGCTGAGCCTTGGCTGTCCCTGGCAGCAGGATGGAGCTCACTCTAGCAAAGGTAACATCAGGAAGGGCTTGGCTTGAATTGCAGCACTCCATGAGTAAGAAAGAGAGTTTTGTCACCTCTTCTGTGTAAGGAAATATTCTTATAGTTTAGAGGGAGGACACTCTATAAGAGCCCCCTGCTAGAAAGCTGGGGGCATGGTTAGCATCTTTTGTTGCTGCCTTGTGCTATGGAGAGCTGCAACAGTCCCTTAGACGTTTCATTGCAAGGACATTTCAAGGAAAGGCCTCTTTAAGTGTTGTTCCAAAGACTTCAGAGGAGGTCAACATTAACGGACAGGGATGATTAAACTACAGACCAGTAGAGGCAAGTTTGACACAACTGCTGATATTAGCTCAGCCAGTGTCTGTTTTTCCTTTTGAACAGAGGAGGGTTCAGTCACACAGCTTTCTAGTCTAAAACAGGGAGACTAAGGTCAGAGAGGGAGGCAGATAGCTTCCTAATTGGCTGCCTCACTATTTTCATACTGTTAGCATGCATATGTGGCTGGTGGTGAGTGCTGAGGGGAAGATCCATAGAAAAAGCTGGCTTGTTCCTCTGTGAGGATGACAGGACAATGCTCTGTGCAAAGCAATAGGCGGATTACTCCTCCCAGTTTCATGACCTCACCAAGAGCTTCCTAGCTGCCTGTGGCCCCTTTCCTCTCCTTCTGCTGCCCAGCCACTTTCTTTGACCTCCATGTTCCCACCCAGCAGAGAAGGGAACAGCCCTGCAGCAAGGACAAGGACAAGGCACAATTGTCAGGCCCTGCTGCCTGTGTCAGGGTCAGGCCAGCTGACAGACAAGAAACCTTTTGAGCTCAAGGCTTTGGCAGGCAAAATGAGCAGCCCTGGGATCAATCACATACAGGGCTGTGGATATTCATCGAGGTTTAGAGGTGCTGTCCCCAGAGGATGGTGCTTCACAGAAGACCTGAACTACATGGATAAACTTGTAGGAAGATAAATGCTCTCCTCTGTTTTAAAAAAACTTTTTTTTTCTCAACAGAAAATCTCTAAATCTTTTAAAATTAAGCTAGTTGCTGATCTAATTCCTAATGCTCTCTGCTTGACTTGAAAGTGATTTCAGCAATGCTTTGATCTACACCCAAAAGCCACTGGGAATAGTATCAACTCCTCAAATAGGCCAAAGCCAAGAAAGAAAAGGTTCCTACTTTGGAAAAAAAAAATATATCTATAAGAAAGAGAGACCATCCTCGTTTTCAGGCCTCTATGAGGTCCACCCTGCACCCAGGCAAGCTCACATGCTTTTAGGAATGCTTCTGTTCAAAAACATTAGTACCCTCTGGAAGGTCATGTGCTGTTGGGAATGATGTCCTTCTCTTTCTAGATCACTCTATCCAGACTTCTAATTACATCTGGCTAGATTATTTTTACAAATAAATTATCCAACTAATTCAAGCCTTTATCCAGCTTATGAATCATTAGCAAACAGACCTTGCTTTTTGTTGCTCTTGGTAATTATTTCATGAGTGGTTCATGCAAATAGACTTCATTCAGTGGGAGGTATCTGCAGCTTGCTCCCTTCTCCCATTCAGGCTATGTAAATGGCTCCCTCGCTGATGTGCTGAGCTTTACAGCTCTTGAACTACATGTCAGAATGCTTTTAATTACAAGATTTCTGCTTCCTAATGCAGAAATCCCCCTGCCACAGCTGCGTCCCAAACCTACTTGTCAGACAGAACTCCACTCAGACCCGTCCTCATGAATAAGAAACAAAAGACAGCAGAGGAGGAGTGGAGATGAGCAGCTGTGCAGAATCTGAATAAATATTCGCTGATTCCCTTTTCTGCAGCATCTGCTGTCTAAGTCTCCTCCTCGTGTGCAAATAACACATGAAGTGTGTGCAGAGAGAGCTCAGAGACAGTAGTGTGGCGCATTTTTCTAGGGACTGGCCCAAAGAAGTTATCAAGTCCTAACCATGTCTCCAGGCGGATATAAAGATCCCCATCGCTGCCTCATCTTCATACCTTGTGCTTCAGGCTTCCACAGTCTATCTCCTGGGGTCATGAAGCTTAGCATATCTGAAGGAGCCAGAGGAATAGCAGACGTTTTCATGCTAGAGCAGCTCTATATACTTTCCTAAAAAATAATATGACAGATGTGTTCTAAGATGTAGTAAAATAGCTGATGACATGCCTCATGTTTTCATGTATATTTTGGAAAGAAATGCCTTTCTGACTGTAATTCATTTAGACTTTGACACGCAACAATTGGCAGTGGTGGTTGTTTTCACCTACTAGGTTGTTGTACAAATTCTGTTGTTTTGCGCAGGCTAAAGTATTCCTTTCCCCTGTCCTTGATTTTTCCCTAATATCCCTTGCTGTACTGTGATGAATTCACAGCTATTCTGCTGAGTGGTGTGTAATCCTTTGTGTCTATTACTGCCTGTGCCCCAATGCAAAAAGAAAATGCTTTCTACCCTTCCCAAAAAAACTTCAGAAAAACAAAAAAACCAAAAAAACAACAACAAAAAATACCAACCAAAATCACAGCCCTAAGGCAATTGTTCACAAGATGCTATGAGCCAGCTCCCTGTGGTTCAGCGTTCACATTCACTATCTAATGGTCCTCCCTTTTTTTATAACTTTTTCTGCCATGCCTTGAGGGCACTGACAGACCTGAACTGCCCTGGATGGTGTACCTCTGCCCATTAGCCCAGACTCGAGTTTCAATAAGTCTCCTGGGTTATGTTGCCTGTGCACCCATTCTCAGTGCTGTCCTAGTTTAATTAATTCTTTTTCTGGAGATATACTGGGTTGACCTTGTAGAAGGCCTGGACTTGTTCCCTGGTGGGAACCTGGAATTTACTCATCACCTTGCCTTACCTGGGGCTGTCTGCCTGCCTGGTACTGTGGGACTATGCTTGGTCAATGAGGGCACCACCTGGGCTATGATCACCTCTGCGATAA
>VRYO01001681.1:508659-595069 GCA_009812075.1 Sialia sialis | reverse complement strand
TCCTCCTGGTTGCTGTATGCCATGAACATCACACTCCAAGGAGTTGTCATTTATTCACAGCGTTGCACCAGGAGTTCACAGAGTGGCAAAGATGCATATACATCAAGATGCATGCACCTAAAAATGTGTGAAGCTTCTGACTTTGAAATAATATTACTATCTCAAATCTCCTCCACTCAAAAGTAGCCATAAGTGGCTACAAATGGCTACCAGTGGCTACCAATGGATGCCTCTTGTGGATAATCCTCTTCTGCTGCTCTTGAGGGATTGTCAAAGTTAAAGCTGTCACCACAGTTGTCCCCTTATCACCAAACTCATCAGAAGGGATAAAAGTTGCTGGAGTCTGTCATACATTTGGAGTATATTCCACTCTCGTGTGGAAGATGGGGGATTTTGGACTGATCAGTTGTCAACGTAATATCTTTCAGCAATAATAAAATTGAAAAAGAGTGAAGGGCACTATTATAGACAATTAACCTGATTTGAGACTATACATAGCCCCTATATGCACTGCAGATATTCACAGATTCCTGCCATGGTGTAGGGATTTCTATAGCACAGTAGCCTTAAGCTAGAGATGGGAAAGTGTCTTGAGGAAGCAAGGTAGGAGCATGCTGTGCCAAGTTCATCAGTCCATGAAAAGCTATCTCAGGCAGTTATCTGTTTTAAGAGGCTACTGGGCTCTTTCTGCTTTGAGAGGATTTAATTTATTATCCTGGTTAGAATGAATTGCTAATGCATCCATCAAAGGCTTGCTTTTCTTTTCTTTTTATTTTTTGAACAAAGCTGAGTTTTCAAAGGAGCAAATGCTTGTGAGAAATGCTTGTTCTCTTAGAGATTTTAATTCTTCAGAATAAAAGAAGCACTTCTTGATTCTTCTCTAATTTTTTGTTTGTTTGGCTGAGGAAGGGGTATTAAAACAAACAAATATTTTTGTATTAGAAATCAAATAGGATGAAATTGCTTAACATGACTGATGGTCCACTTGAAATGAAACAGAAATTATTATTCAGTGATCATATCTAAATGAAACAAAGTTGGGGGTGGGGGAAGATTTGAAAAAAATTGAAAGTTATATATTTGTGAGGAGATGTCATGACTGGAAAACAGACACCGTATTTTGCTATTCCTAATGAAATATAAATGTGTTTGGGGAAAGTTGATCAATTCATCAATTTTAGTCAGATCTCTAGCTGTGAATTTCACAGCCACAGATACCCTGTTAATATTCTTTAGCTAGTCCTTTGGCTTCATTAAATGAAGAATGTTTTCAAAGTGTTCATAGCAAGGAGTGAAACTCATAGCAAGACTGGAGTCAGCTGAGAAAGTATGACTGGCTGAAGAAGCTCTGGCATCAGAGCACTGATTTGGGACCCTGGCAGCAGGATCACAGAACAATTTCATTCAGATTGAAAGGGTTATCATCTGGTCTGATCCCTCACTCTCAGCAGGGCCAGCTATGAGATCAGACTGAGTTGCTCAGGGCTTTGTCTGTTCTGGTCTTGGAAACATACAAGGATGGGGACTGCACATGAACCTTATCATCCTGAACCATTTAATCTATTTTGTCCATCTGTTTATCTCCTCATCTTCCCATCACAGCAGTATCTCTGGTCATAGCAGTAGAGTGTGATGCTAGAAGAGCTGTTCAGAGAGGAGCTGTCTCTAGCCCTGCTGCCTTACTTTAGGATTTGGGTGCATTCACTGTTAAATATTCAGATTCTTTGGTGATAAACATGAGCATGATCAAATAATAGACTGAGAAGTTCTCCATGTTGCTTTGAAATGTGTCATGTCTAGCAAACTCTTAATTCAGAGGTATTTGCATGGAGCCCTAACTTCCTTAGATGTTATTTTTTACATCCCTGTCTGTTAAGCATCTGTGCTGCCTGCTGACAGGTAGGCTGATGTCAAACACATGCTGGCTAAAATTCAGATACACTCAGAGTTAAAGATTCATACTTCTTAATTCCAAGGCCATACTAATAGCTCAGTGCTTGTTAAGCACCCAGGAAAGATCTTTATGTATAGGAGACCTGCTAACAAAAGGTCACAACTAACTAATAATGTCCTGCAAATTTCTCACGGTCATTTCTGTAGTCATGGCTATAATGGAAACTGAGGTTGCTCTCCAGGACTGGATTAGTTCTACACCAATAATGATAACTTCTGCTGACTTCCAATGACAAAAATAGACCAAATGACTTTTCATTACTCACACAGATGCCTGCTTTTATTAGGGTTAACTCCTGAATCATTTAGTGGACCATGCAGTGTGGCTGTGTATTCAGTATTGGACTCTGGAGAGGACAACAGACAGAAATGTGTATGCGAAGTCATCTTACTGCCTTTTCATTGCATATTCTGTGAGACAGGGCTCCTGGTCAGTAAGGGTGTCTAAGAGAAACTTGATGACAGTGACAACTATTGTGCTTTTCATTTATTTCTTGTCAATTTGCTCTAGCAGACAACCTCAACATGTAGCCATACACTCTTTTATCTACCCTGGCATATGCCAAGATAGATAGAGTCGAAGTGCCTGTATGTCTACAATCTTCATCCTCAAGTCCTTACAGGAAGAAAAAAACCTTAGAGTCAGCAGGAAGGCTGCCAGCATTCAATCCACAGCTGGCTGTGAGTGTGTCCACACTGCTGCTTTTTGGACACAAGGAAAATGCTCCTTCTACTCTTAAAGTCCAATTGCACCTATAAGGGATCCAGGAGATGGCAGAGAAGAGCATGCCAGAGGTGGCCAGAAGGAGTCAGTTGACTTCCTAAAAGTTCTTGATATTTATTTTCCACAGGAGATGGTGTAAAAGAGGGTGTCCTCTTAAAATTATTTTTTTAGGCATGAAAAACTTTGCAAATGTGTTGCATTCCAGGGGATAGTATACACATAGTGGAAATTTCAGAGCAAAGGCCCTAAAGAAAAAGAGGTATTTATTACTTAGTCTGAGAGCATCTGTACATATTCTGGATTTTAGGAATTCAGTTTTGCTATATATTTTTATGCTATAATATTTAAAACTGTTATGGACGACCCATATATTTTATATGAAAAAAAGAATACTTTATTTAAACAGTTAGAGATGCCTACTGCTAAAATCCACTTACAGAAATGGTTACTGGCAAAGTCCTTTAGTATTCCCTTCTTTGACATATTTCAGCCCAACAAAAGCTATTCAGCTAACTGAATCCCAGTTCTCAGGTACTTTGCAAATGGGCACTAGCACAATAAATACCAACTTTCCTGTAAGTCACACTGAAAGACAAAAGTTCACCTCTGAAAATCAAAGAAGGATATACACTTTCTGCAACACAGAGAGTTTGAGATGTGATATTTTCCCAGAGGGAGGAAGTGATTATACTTGAGATTTTCCATTTTAGTGCATTTGAGAGACATTTTTTATCCCCTAGCATCAGTAACAAGAAAATATGAATGAAAAAGATTACTGAAAATATAAAGCCATTCAATAAATCAATAGTGTGCTTTCATGTGGAATATTGTGTTCATTCCTAGTCACCAGCCATCAAGTGGTAGTACTAGAAATAGAACTAGCTCAGAAATGTGTGACATGAATGATTATCTGCTTGGGATGGTCCTGTTGCAGAAAGATTGAGAAGGATGTGATCTCTTAGTTTAAAGAAGATATACATAAGAAGAATAAGACTAGTGAAATATGTAACAGCAAATGGAAGACCAAAAATAGGGTTAGCATTTCTTGGGACTCTTCCCAACAATAGAAACACTGTGAAAATTCTAGGCCTGGATCATTTTTGCAAATGTATATTATTATAATAACTAGTGTTTAATGCAGCATTTTTTAAAACTGTGAGTTTTACAAACAGACTTAAAGACACAAAGCACCCACTCAGCATTCAGCCTCACCATCCAGTGGAACAGCTGTAGCCACTCTCAGTCAGCAGAAGCCACCACAGAATGAAAATTCTACATTTACAAACATAAGTGTTAATAAATATTTCTACCAACACGTATAGGAGTGCAGTACTGTTCTTCCTTTTCCTCTGCCTGTTTGATTAGGATTAACATTGGAATGAAGCAAAAGTTTTCAATAACCTGATTGTTAGGGACAGCTAATTTGGGTTCTGTAACATTTAGGGCCCAGTGAGATGATTCGCTTGAATGGATCAATATTCAGCTGTTGAACGTTCTTTGCCACCGTGGCAAGTATCTTCTCTTTGTTTATATGCTTCAAAGTCTTCCATAGCCCTTGGTCTTACCTGTCATTGAGAAGAGGGGTCAAACCACATGGGGCTACTGGGGACTTGATCAGTTTACAAGAAGCACTGTGATACAGTTGCTTTTGTTAGCAGGGACTGGACTGTATCACCTTGGAAAATTCTTGGATTCAGATGTTCCCAAATCACTGCACTGCATTGTAGCAGCAGGATAGCAGTGTGTCCATTATGAAAACCTGCAGGATTTTTGTCCATTTTAAGCTAAACTTCTGGTCATACTCCTGGTTCTTCCCACTGCAGGGTTAATATATGGCATATAGGACAGTTTACACACCTAAGTGTTATTTGCTATTTCTTTTATTTACCATAAATATGTCATTCCTTCTGGAAGAAAGAGAGCCACTAGTGATGGACCGAAATAGAACCACATACTGGGGGAATTGGTGGAATTTGTGAGATCTAGTTGAAGATGCAAACTTGTGATTATTATCTCAGAGTCTGGTAGAATAAATCCAGACACTTTAGACCTGAGGCATGGAGCACATTTGCACAGGAAGGCTTGGGATGTAAATCATGTTTTGCTCAGAGCTTAGGCAGTAGGAACTATGGTGCCCATGTCTTAAGCCGTCTCCCTCCACAAGCGCTCTTTAAGCATCATCAAGGCATGTTGCAGTGCAATGCTGTGATCTTTTTTTGTCTGTAGTCTTCACTGGGATGTCAGGGTGCCAGGAAAGGTAACAGCCACCTGACACCCCTCATCATCCCAGAGTTTCAATTCAGAACCCTTCCCAGCACAGAGGAGCCCTAAATTGCTGTGACAAATAGCTTCTCTTCACCCACACTACTGCTAAACCTTTTCGCCCATAGCACTGCTGACAATCCAGCCACAATTAATACTGTTCACATGGAGCTGAGCTCCTCTCCCATTTTATCATTCACAAACACAGATGAAAGTCTGAGGAAACAGCTGATTTTACCCTTCCTGTGATGTATGCTCTTTTATATGCTCGAATCAGCAGAGAGGTGACCAAGAATCTCCTGAATGATTTGCATTGCAGGAGGTACCTGGGTTTTTCCTTAGCCCAGAGTGACACAAGTGCTGGCACTTGGTGACTTGACACTTGCAATGTATCGAATGTGACAGGGGAAGAGGTAGAGACAGGCAGAGAAAATGTTGGCTGTCTGGGGCAAAGGAATAATAAGATACCCATCCTGACATATGTCCAATGGCAATGGAAACTGTGGCTTGCAGAAAGCTGGACAACAATATCCCACATATTTTTACAGGAAGCTGTGTTGTGAGCATACAGTGGAAGCAGATTTCAGAGTAATTGCCATTTTACATATCTCATTTCCCAGATATACCTCTCATTGCCCTCATGGGTATTTATTGTTTGTTTGTTTGTTTATGCTGAACAAGAGCAAGCTGAGGCATATGACCAAATAACTTCTTTGTCTGGTGTTGCATTTAGTGATAAAACATTGTGGCTGAGAGTCTAATGATAAGCAAATTTTTGATAAAGGTATGTGTTTTGCTAGGGAGAGTTGTTTTTCCTTGCTTGGGTTGGTTCTCTATTAGCTATTGTTGGAGTGTGACCAAAGAGTCTTTCCCTTACAGAAGAGGTGAGGATGCTGGTTGAGTAGATGCTTATCATGCTTCAGGAAGAACCAATGCTGGTTCTCTCCCTTTGGCCTGCTCCTGGAGACCCCAACAAGCGTGCTATGGGCTGGGAAACCACTTGTCAATTGGGTCAACTTTTCTTTCCTGGTGATCCCAAGGATTTGAAACTCATGAGTGAGATCATAACACCTGTGGGATTGGTCATTTATAAAAAACCAAAATTTTTCAAGGAATAATAATGAAATTTCAATCTATATTATCACTCTATCTATATGTGTATATACTTCCAGGTTTCCAGTCTCACATTTATTATTGATGTTTGATGTCCTCTGCTCCGAAGACTTTCTCCCATCTGTCTGTCCCCTGCTCAGCAAACAGTCCCTGTAACCTAGGCCCCAGAGAGGCTGCAGATGAGGCATCCTATTATGATGGACATTTGCTCATCTGCCTTGGAAGCTCCTGCCTGCATGAGTTAAAACACTGCCCTCTGAAAATCCTTGGGAAGATGGAGAGATGCCACTGATTCCCAGTGTATTGCCAAACAACTGAGCATGTGACATGGCCAGCACTACTGGCCCCATTTCAACAAACCCTGTGATAATTAGCTAGAGAGAAAGCAATTAGATAAGAAAAGCATTTAGCTGAAAAGCAGGTAGAGAAATATTCTGACTTGCCTTATGGCTACTACCTAAGGGACTTCCTCCCTCCAGAGCAGCTGCACAGATCCACTGTGTCCTGGACTCAATCTCATCATCTTTGGACCAAAGAACAAGAAGTGTGCCACAAAACTCTGCAACTGCAAAAATTACAAACAAAGACATCTTTGCCTTCCTTTACTTAGCGTGTCTTGGCATTAAATATCTTACAATGACCTTACTGAAGACAGACAGACTTGACAGGTGCCAAGTTCCAATGCAGTAATTTTTATGGTTCTTACAGGCAAAAGAGCAAGCCATCTTAAAAGTTAGCCTCTAGCACTGTTATAAAACATGGATGTTGATACAATCCTGACACCAGATCATACACTCCACACCCTGTGAGACAAGCCATGAGTGCAGGACTTAAAAACTGACATTGAAACTCAACTCATCACAGACAAACTGCACTGAGATTGCAGCATATAGGGAAAGACATGTATTAGCTGCTCACATTGCAGCTCAAAGAGACTCTGTAACAAGCAAAAGAATTAGAAATTCTCATTGGTATAATTGGCATTGCTGAAACCTGGTGGGACAATTCACACATCTGGAATGTTAAAATCCATTAGTTTAATTGATTTAGGAATAAGTGAGCAGAAAAAAGAAGTGGAGATGGCAGTCCGCATTAAAGATGTCATTATTTGATTTAGAGTTATAGATAATCCAGAACCAAAGGATGTTTTATGCTTACATTACCTAACAAAACTCAGGACACATGCAGGTACAGGGATGTTCCAGAGTGCTAAATCAAAGCAGAAAATAAGGTGAGTTATTCTTTAAGCACCTGTCTCTTCTTCGTATTTAATGCAGAAGGGTTAAAAAAAATGAAAGCACTGTTTTAATGAGCTTTGATTATAAGGATATGCTGGGGCTAACAGAGTTAAAAGGTTTCTAAAATTATAGATGATAATGACTGTGAGATGATTATATTAAATGTGGGCAAACAGAGGGCAGTTGCAAAGAGCTAATTTCTCAGCAGCAGAAGAGAAATACAAGTGAATTGATGGGGAAAAAATAGACATGGAAGATGAATGAAAATGGTCAGGTTTTACAGAAAAGTTTGCTAGAAAAAAAGCACATCTTTTCAATCAACAAAAGGGATGCTTTGCCTTGAGTGCTCATCATCCTTATTCAGCTGCAAAGTCAAAGCAGCAATCAGAAACTGGTAAGACATGTACGATAAATGGGTTATACTGTATCAGAAAACTGATGGCAGTCAGTATAAATTAGAAGTCATGAATATAGAAAATTTATAAAGAAACTAAACATAAGTTGAAAACAAGTGTGTGGTAAGATTAAGGACAGTAAGAAGTTTAAGCGTCTAAGGAACAAAACAAATTCTATCAAGGTTGATGACTAGTGGAAATAACATTTTATTATATATTGGGGAAAACGGAGACTAACTTAAGTACTTCTTCTGGTCTGTATTTTAAAAAACACAGCAACATTTTAAGAGGATGAAGAAGTGGTTTCCAGTCCATTAGTGTCTTGAGCTATCTGCTATGGTTAGATATTTTAATGTTTCTGAATTACTGATCTGAATTACTTTTTACCCAAGAGTCCAAAGAAGTTCGCTGTGTCACATATTGATTAGAGTCAGTAATCTACAGTAAATAAATCTTGGCATGGAGGCAAAATCTCAGAAGACTGAGAAAATTCTAATGTTGTATTAATGTAGAAAAAAAAATGCAGGAAACTTTTTCCAGTGGTAGGTCAGATAGCCAGATGTCCGCTGTTGATAAAGTAATGAGCAGGAATATAATGAATGACAATCAACAAGTCAAACTTGTTGTGATTTTCCTGGACTTGCAAGTTTAGCTGAAGAAGTTAACCACACAGACTTTTCTTCACTTAGTAGTGCATGATATTCTTATTTTTAAAAAAAGACCTGTGGTGATTTTACAACATCCATAAAGCACATCATAAATGGATTAAGAATAAACAGCTGTAAGGCCTTTAAAAAGAGTTGTCAGGAAGAACAACTCTTCAGATGGGGATGGTGTCTCACACAGCCCCACAATCAGAAATGGGCCTGTTGGCTAATGATCTGGCAGTAAATAAAAAATCATAGCCAGTAAAGTTTATAGAGAGGTAAAGTTTGGCAGAGTAGTAAATACAAGAAAAAAAGCCGTCATGGACCCTGAATTGCATTCAATAGCAAGGGGATGCTTACAGACAAAATGCATTTTGACATAGTTCAATAAAAAAACTAAGAAGAAAGAGAACTAGCTATTCCTACCACAAGGGTCTTGTGATACGTCAACTCTGAAATGTATCTAGTGTCAAAGCCAGACAAGCAATGATCATCTTGTATCACCTTTTGACAAAGAGAGATAATAAGAGCTTCCAATGCAGAAGGAAAAAGTCTTTCTTACTTCTCTGTTGTAAAAGAGTTATTTTATGTTTGCATGAGAATATTACAGAATCATAGGACATGATGAGTTGGAAGGGACCCACAAGGATAATGGATTCCAGCTCCTGGCCTTGTTCAGGAACACTCCCAAGAGTCACACAACGTTATCCAAATGCTTCTTGAACTCTGTCAGGCTTGGTGCTGTTACTGCTTCCCTGGAGCCTATTCCAATGCCCAACCATCCCTTTTTCTAGTATTCAAACTAAACCTCCCCTGACACAACTTCAGGCCATTTCCTCAGGTCCTGGTTGCCAGCAAGAAGAAATCAGTACCTGTCCCTCCACTTCTCCTCACACAGAAGCTGTATACTGCAATGGGGTCTCCCCTCATTAATCAGACTAAGTCAAGAATACCACTTTCAGCTCTGGTGTCCATCCTTTGAAGGATGCTTAAAAATCAAAGAGAAAAACAAATAGCAACTAAAATCTTTAGAGATCTGGAGAAAATGCCTTTCTATGAGAATCTCAGAGTTGAGTTTGCTTAGTTTATTAAAACCAGGACAGAGAAGTTATTTGATTGCCACTTACAAGTACCTTCATGGGGAGATCAAACTGTGATTCCTTTTAGCCTGAAATGTGGCAGGCCCTGGAATTGCATTTGTGTTCAATTGGTCAAATGAGCCTCACTGTAAAAATCTAATCTCCAGAAAAATAAAAATAGGGTCTTTTTCTGCCACTTGCAAATGTGTTATTCCTCTCTACTGACCATCCACTGTGGAAGCAGATGGGGACCTTAAAGAATGAAACCTAACACTGTGCTGCTCCTTCATCTGTCTTCTTTATCGTTGCTTTTAGAGGTTTGAGTAGCAATCCCTAGAAATCAGCAAAACAAGCACAAGATCACCTGTGGAATAGCATTGTGGAGACAGTTGAAACAGCTTTGCTCATTCAGAAGTCTGTCTTTTAGCAAAAGTCTCTGGCATTACTAGCTAGTATTGCATTGTTCTGTAGTGTAGCAGGGAAGGACTTTGTAAAAAGCAGGACCAGCTAAAGGCAACCGCAGAACCAGGAAAGATCTTTAATTCACAGGGCAAAACAGCACCGATAATACTTCCAAAGCAGTTGGGGGCTGGCTTAGTGGTCAAGTCAGGCTGGCTGCACAACCCAGACAATAGAAGGGTAGGAATTGCCCAGATTTATGAGGTATCCTCACCAGTGATACACCACGTGGTAGTGCCCACTTGCCAGAGGCCACCACAGCAACTCACCTCCCATTTGAGGTATGAATGCCTGGACATTGTTCCTCTGCTGCCAACCCAGAGGCTGGCTCCTGAAGATCAATCTGGTGAACTTCTTGCAGTCTGAGTAATGGGAAAAGAATGGAAAAAGCCAAAAGGAAAAAAATTCAACTCTACCTTGCAGCTAGTTATTAATTATATGCAGTTTCCCAGAATTTCTAGAGTAGTTCCTTGATCCCCTCAGGACTATGTGTTAGCCTTGCAAATCAGAAAAAAGCTTTTCTCTTTCTTTTGTCACATAATTGCTACATATTTTTCCATCCTTTTGCCTGTTTTCTCCTCCCTATCATCAGTACATCTTCATTCCTTTCTTTGATCTTTCTTTCCCCAGCTGCTACTTTCCAGTTTCTGTTCCCTATATCTCTTCTTCCATCATCTTTTTTGCTCCATACCATTTTCTCTCATATTCCCTCTCTCATAGCTCTACCACAGCAATGCCCTGACACAGGAAAAGTGATCTTTTTCTATAAGTACAATACAGCTGCAGCCTCAGCCTATTTAATGAAAGCCTGGAGTTTATGGCAAAAGCAGCTTCTCAGTCCCTGAGGTAGAGGCAATATTTCGTATTAATATTTGATATCTTATTTAGGACAGTAAATCAGATGCATGAAATGTCTCAGGAAGAATTGAAGGCAGAGTTCTGTTTAAATGATATAGTGCTAAGCCAGGCTGATGGACCACCCTTTCTTGTGCTCCTGCCAGACCTCTCTGAGCTGTCCTGGGTTTAGATGGAGCACAACTCGGTGTCAGTTGAAGAACCAGAGGAACAGTATTTATGAAACCGTTTACAGCTTACATTAAGATTCCCTGCAACTGTGTCGCCTTCCAACTTTTGTCTTGAGTTACTTCAGTCTCTGGTGGAGTGCCTAAGCCCAAATGCTGAGTCAGATGCCTTCCCACATACCTTAGACCAAGTAAAGAAGATGACTGTGTATTTTTTATTCCCTCTTTCTCACAGACACACATAGGCATATGCAGAAGGACATTCTACCACTATCTGCATCCATATATGTAGCTGGGGAAATTAAAAAAGACCTTACACTTATTGTTTCAAGATGCATAAAGCCAAAGTGATTTGGATCCTATTGAAGATAAAGATTTCCCAGCTTTCCCCTTTAAGCCTTATTCAATTGATGCTTGTACTTTCTTTCCTGTTTGCCCCAAAAAACAGGTTGTCTTTTCTGCAGAGCTTTTGGAGACCCTCATCTCCAGAGCAAACTCATTCTTCCAGATCTGCTCCTGCAGCTCCTGGCTGAGCTCTTCTCTCTCCTTTCTGAAACTCTGCACCTCAAGGTGGCATTAGCAGTAGGCTATTTCCCTTCCGAAGCCTAAAAGGGCTTGGTAAAAGTAACTCAAGGCACAATTTGCTCTCATTGCAGTTTTCTGTGCTTGAAGGGGAGGATGAAAGGTAGATGCATTCCCTATTTGTCTCTCATCTTCTTCCTGAGAGAAGATGATGGGATGCAGTGAAGTAAGAAAAGAGGGGCAGAGGAAGAATATGGCTCTTTTAAGCCCTCACTGCCTTTTCTGCTCCAGAAGAAGATCATGCCACAGGCATGGCTTGTGTTAAGACAGACATCAATGCTGCAGGACTTGCAGTCAGACAAAAATCATGAGGCTTGGAAAAAAAATATTTCTCTGACCTGGAGTTTTGGTCTGAAGAAGTCAGAGCTATAAAAAGCTCTGATCTTTGTGTACTGCTCCTTGAAGATAACTTTTCCGCTACTCTGCCCTGGGGAAGCCCTGGCACAATGACTCCTCTCTCCATGTCTGCGTCTGCTACCCTCCACAGAAACTCTTTTCAAATAGCTATACTTGACTGGCTTCCTTTTTTCAGGATGCAGTATCTCAGCATGACAGACATCTCAGCAAATTGGTCCGTGGAGAAGTCAGGTTACCTGCCCCACAAATGCCCAGACGGGCAGTAACAGGAGTAGGGAGGAGAAAAAGAAAACCAGCTTTTTTCCTCCTTTCTGGGCTTGGGCAGACTGACAGGCACAATAAAATGTGGGTGTCACTTGGCAGGTGTGAATCGTTCAGACAAGCTACAATACACATCTCTAGTTGTTTTAAATTGTCTTCATGCATCAGACCTCATTGCCCGTTACACAGATTTCTTGCCACAATCTTTCACTGAAAGGATTAATGTCACCTGGCCACTTTGGACATTTGCATCAAGGCTGACAGCCTGTTAGCCAACTTTTCCTCCATGGCCATTTCTTCCCCAAGTCATTTAGGAGATCAATGCAGGAAAAGGGAAGTTCTGGCATCTTTCAGGTGAAGTAGTTCCTGTCAGCAAAATCACTGACCCTCTGCAGCTCCTCTCTGCTAATGCATTGCCTCACTGAGCAAAGAAATCCCACCCAGTGCCTGGGACCAGGTTTGGGGAGGAACTACAGCCAGAGGTCTGGGCAAGCATCTGGAAAGTCATACATTCTCTGGCTAAACTCTGAGGCTGACTCACTGCCTGATCCCCAGGCAAACCACTCTCTTTGCTGAGCTTGTTTTCCTATATGAGTTAGGTCTGATGCAGGGGCATAGCCCAGGGAAAGATGGCGGGTCTAAACTTACTACTGTGTGCAAAAGACCATTGTTGATTTTGAACAATTAGGTGTGCATTTGTGTGTAGTGTTTGGCAGATTCTGGTGTTAGATCTGGCTTCATGCAATCAGAGGATTATTTTTTTCCCTGAGGAATGAGCAATCAGCTTTATCTCAACAATAAATCAGAATAGCTTTCCAGTTTTTTCAATTTCCTCATGAAAGCAACACAAGCATTTTCCCACCCCAGAGCTAGCACTTCCTCCTCTCTCTTGCTCACTGCTGGCTACACAGGAGCCCTGAGAAATTAGATTTCTTTTATCAGGCTGCCTGCCAGCATGATTAACCCACCACTCCTCAGCAGAACTATTACACTTTTGGGGAAGCAAAAACCCATTGCCACTACAGACAGATGGTCCTGACTCTTTTGCTCTGTGCAGTGCACACCCACAGTGGCTCCCCATAAGCATGGATTACATCCTCCTGAGGATTAATCTATTTTTTAATGGCTTTTTTGGGCTTTTTTCACCTCAGGACTGTGCAACTGAGTGGCACCTTGCTCTGTGTGTATGCATGTCTCTCTGTGTATTTAAGTGAGGCAGAGAGTGCTGGTGTCTCACTGCAATAAGCACAGACCTAAAAGCTCTGCAGAACTGTGTCGGTGCCAGGCAGCCTCTCTACAGTACTCTACCATGGCTCCCAAGGGCAAATTTTCTTGCTTATATAAAATACACAGTTCTTCATGTCCTTCTTTTGGCTACTGTGACCAGTCCTATTTTTGTCATATACATTTTTGCTATAAATGGTATCCTGAAGTCAGAGCTTATCAACATTGGGTCTGGTCTCAGGGCTTCTTTTCCTGCATCAAAGGTGCATTGACATTCATCCATCTAATTTACTTCTCTCATTTTTCACTTTTTTTTTCTTTTTTTTTTTAATACAGCAAATTGGTCAGGAAACATGGTACTAAGCAAAAATTCAAAAATAGACATCTGATAATGATCTTCTACCACTAAAATTGTCTTGCTTTTTGAAGCGAGTAATTCAGAACTTCCCCTACAATTCCAACTTTAGAAACTACTTAGGTTTGATTTTGCCAGTGTCCTTAAGATACTTTAAGTATTGACTCTCTGTACCAGTCAGTGTATATTTAACAGGAATGTAGAAAAGAAAGCTGCTGATAGTTATCCCCACTTTGACTGTTTAGTTTTCAAACTAATTCCACTGAGGTTGAACATTGCTGCAGTCAGTTCTGTAAGAGATCATGTCCTTTAGGCTGCTGTGTACTCCACTTGGAGCTACAGAAATAAATCCATGAGATGCTGGAAGTCCACCTGTGGCCTTGAGAGTCCAGACATCAGTGTAATCTTGCAGAGGTGGCAAAGCAGATTTCCATTTGCATCCCAGCTCCATGACAATCAGCCATAAATCCTGTCAAGTTCTCATATGCAACTGCTTCTGTTTGGCACATCTAGCAGACCACCTCAGTGAAGCAGAGGGTAGCTGATGCTTCAAAGGGAAGCACCAGGGAAGCACCATGTGCTGTGAAGATATAGAAAAGGCAGTGATTCTGTTCGCTGCAGACACCAAAAGCTGTGCGCTTCCTTCCTTCACCCCGCACTTGGAGGAGTGTTTTGTGGGAAGAAGCATGTCTTTTTGATATGATGCATTGCCCTGCATTGCTGCCTATTGTACATATGTACAAATGTGTTGACAAACTTGCTAAAGATAGCAACTTCCTGCTAACTCTCTCTTTGGCTATATATCCCCTGTTCCCTCCACAACTATGTATTTCTACCTACAAAAGACTTTAAAAAAAGGGTCTTCTTTTTTTCCACATTCGAAGTGCAGTTCAGAGCTTCCTGGGATTTCATTCAGGCCAGAGACATAGTAAATAAACTTTAAAACTGCTCCATCCCATAATCTTCACAATCTCCTTCCCTGCTCAGCCCAAATAGCTCTTGCCATTTTGCCTGCAGTTTATCTTCAGTTGCAGGTAATAACAATAAAGCTGTTCCTCATTGCCAGCCTGCCTTGCTTTTTTTTGTCTGGGATTTTTCCTTACATTTCTCTCTCTTATCTCCAAACTGTGATGGAAGTGTTTGGGGTTTAGCTTTGGACTGAAATCCACAAGGCTTTAGATTGTGTGCCATTCAAGACATCAAACAGAGAAGGTCTCGCTGAATTATGTGCAACCTCCCACTGGGCACAAAAAATGTAGGACAAAAATCACCTGAGCTCCATTCCCCTGCTTACATTTCTTCTTAGGGCTTGATTCATCCTCTTGACTAATTTTTCCATCCAGTGATGGTCAAAAGAACTTCAAATGGCTTTTCTTGGGGGGAGGAAAGATTGAAAGTACTACTACTACATCAGAGTTTCTCAGCCTACTCAAAAATGTGTAACCAAGCTTTGCACAGCTCTTTCTGCAGTAGTGCTGTGTAGTGGAGGTCCCTCTGGCCACCAGGTCTTATTATCAGAGATAATCAGAGTGTAAGTTTCTCACAAAACTCAGCTGAACAAGCAAGGCAGGACAGTCTCCAGTGTGCTGCATATCTCTTACTCGCATCACATATCATTTTGCTTTTAGCGAAACCACCTGGTCACAGTATATGATGTACAGTACCCATCTTCTTAGAGGGCATCAGTGACAAACAGGTTATAACTGTAAAACATTTTATTCTTAAGGCTTACTTATTATTTCTATCCTCATTCTGAATCTGAACACCTCAGTATCTATCTTTATGTGTTTGTTTAGCTTTGTTTCGCTGTCATGCCTCAGAAATCACTTCCTTCTGCTCAGTAACACCAGGCAATAGAGTTTTCCAGACTGCAGCAGGGGAGGAACCAGTGTGCCACAGTTTTGATGACCTCAAGATAAGCAAACACAGCTGGGAACCAACATGGTGCAAGCGGTTTCCTACCCAAAGGGAAGTCACATGAAAGGACTGTGTTCTTCATCTAGCTTCTTCCCCATCTTCCAGACTGCAGAGAGCAAGGAAGGACCATGTGGGATCACAGAAACATGATAGGATGTTACTCACAACTGGGGGTTATGGATGTTCTTTAGAAGGACAGGCAGGGGCAAAGAAAGAAACATGAGGAGCTTGCTTTGGGGTTCCATCACAAACCCCTTGACCAAGAGGAGGAAGTAAGTGAGGCTTCTTAAGAACAGTTAACAGAAATCTCAATGCAGATGCTGATCCTCACAGAGAATATTGACCATCCAGACATCTGCTGGGAGAGCAATAGGAAACCCAGGTATGTCCTAGGAACCTCAAAACACTGCAGGAATAAAGCAATGCTCTTCCTTTCCACAGACAGGGGTAATAATGGTGAATGATGTCACAGAAAGTACAGTAATTTCACGATTATAAGCCGCACCTTTTTCATTGAAGAATCCAGCCTACCCCAGTAGTGCAGCTAATCATCAGGTGTGGCTAATTTATGGACAAATCCCAGCAAAATGCCAACCTGGAAGTGAGAACCAGCCGGGGAGGGCACCTGGGGCTGCCTTTAAAGGCTTTGCTGGTCTGTGAAAACTGTTTGCAACTTGAGCACCTGACACCAAACCCAGCTGGTGTGATTCTGTTACTAATTTGTTACTTTTTTACACATGAATCATGGCTAAAAAAAAATTTTAAAAATAAAATTAAAAAATAAATGCGGCTTTTATTCGGGTGCGGCTTATATATGGACAAATCCCGTGGTCTACTGGGAGATGCAGCTTATAATCAGGTGCAGCTTATAATTGTGAAATTACTGTAGTTTGGACCACAGGGACTACTGAGTTTAAGATCTAGAGAATGTTTGGGAAGGTAAACAGCAGTTAATGCTCTGGATTTTCCCAGAACTAATTTTGATTTTATTTTTTTTTAGAGACTTTCTGGGAAGAATCATATGAAAAAAGCTGCTGTGAAGGGCTAAGATACTGATAGGGCTAACTGATTCTTAAAACAACATTATATAGGAACAAACAATCTTGTTCAGCAGGAAAACTGGGTATTTTAGCATAGGGCCCATTTGGATAAGCAAGGAACTTCTCAACAAATTAAAATGCGAAAGGAAAGTATACAGGCAGTGAGACAAGGATAGAAATCAAAGGAGGACTATAGAAACCTTTCATGGTTCCTTGGGGATGAAATAATGAAGACCAAAGCAAATCAGGAACAGAGCAAGAGAGACTGGAAACTTCAGCAAGAAACATCCAGATGGGATTAATTTTTAAAAATAAAGGTTAAAATACTACTAGCACATACTCTGCAAATAGAAGATATGTGAAATGTTTCTGGTAACAGCATAGGTCCTAAGGAGAGGAAGCAGCAAGTAAACAGAAGGTTTT
Source organism: Sialia sialis (assembly GCA_009812075.1). Taxonomy (NCBI): domain Eukaryota; kingdom Metazoa; phylum Chordata; class Aves; order Passeriformes; family Turdidae; genus Sialia; species Sialia sialis. The sequence goes on along the minus strand of VRYO01001681.1, from coordinate 578,018 downwards.
AATACAAAAATGCACTGAAAATGGTCCTTGTTGCTTTGGGCACCTAAGAAAGAGGGGAGGGAATCTGACAGGGAAGAGTTTACATGAACTGTGTACCTGTGGCACTTCTGGCAATTTCTGGAACTGGAGAGCAGAGAAAAATTATGAGACCAGTCAGAGAGCTAGAAGGTCAAATTTGCAGCAAGTATTACAGAAGTTGAATCTATATTTGTGGGACAATAGATAACCAAAAGCAAACACAGCTATTCATTAATAGCTAAAGGATAAGGTTACTAGAGAGGTAGGAGACAAACCAGTAGCAAAAGAGGATATTTACAACTCAGTATCAGGCAAATTTTATGGCCAAAGTCCCACTGGGTTGTGGAAAAGTTTCCTGATGGTAGAGATGGAAGCTCTCTCTACTTCATTTCTCTTGTATAGAGGGCCTCTGTTGTGGGTAGGACAGAGTGATCTGTGGCAGCAGTGGGTGGGAAGTTTTGGAGTCAGGATGTGAGAGGGACAAGGAGAAAATAGTGTAAAGTCCTAATAAGGGAATGGCATTGATTGCCTTGGGTTTCTGCCTGCTCTTCTGCCTTCACCTGAACCAAAACACCCATCAGGAATTGCTGCAGGAAATCAGGATTAGGCCCAGGATACAAACCTGATTTCTTGTAACCCTCATTTTTTGGTCTCACTGCAACAGAACTGACTTATTTCCATATAGAATGACAAGATGACATCATAGCAAGAGCTTTGCGCATCTCCCATGAACCCATTCCCTCTCTCTACACAAGATTGAAACTGAAGTTTCTCTGTTCCTTTGCAGTTTCAGTCAGACAAAAGGGACAGAAACAAGATTTGAATTAAGGAGGTGTTGGAAAGGAGTGGGCAAGAGTGCTGTATATATGGGAGAAATTAGTTCTTCCTTACTGGGGCCATCTGTGGGGGGACAAATCAGAGACCTTATAGACACAGACCTGAGCTGAGATCTGCACACCAGGTGAACTGAGTGCTGTATAGGGTAGGGAGAGGCGGCATCATGATTCCCCAACCCTGTCCCCTCTCCCCACCACAGTGACCATGAACTTTTTGCATCCTGTTTCCTGGCTCTTCCATACCAGGCATGCGACTGCAGATTTAACTCTCAACACACTTCAGAGAGAAATGGCAGCTTTGGACAATTGCAGTCTGTTTAACTGGAAAGCTGTGCTATCCATGCAGATGGCAAAAAGGAGACAATTCTCCCCCTCCCCGGACCAGCTCATACCTTGCAGCATCCCAACCAAGTGCTGAGCTGCCAAGAGAGTAATCCCTCACTCAGCCCTGGAAGCTGCTGAGCCACTGGAGAGAAGAGCACTCAGTAATGATATGTAATGCTCTGCTCTGTCAACACCAAGATTTGTCCCCCTGCTACCCTCCCCAGCCTCACCCTGCAGCTGGATTCCAGCTAGTGGAAGACCTTTAGAAAATGGAAATGGATGCATCTTTCACAGTCATTAGTGTGGATTGTGCTAATGGGATGTCATTGTAAACACTGAAGTTAGCTGAGGGCAGCAGCGTTCACTATGACTCCAATTAAGAGGGCAGCAGATGCTACAACAAGCCCCAAGTGTGGTAGTTGTGGAGGGGGAGGATGCACTGGGAAGGCAAAGGCAAACTGATGGTCAGGCTGGCTGCTGGGGAGATAAAAGAGCTTGCTGCTTCAAGGTCACCAGCCAGAGAGCAGTCCTGGGTCCTGGAAGTGCTGCAAATGCAGAACATGGGGGTAAGGGATGCAGTGGCTAGGGATTTTGCTTGTTTGGAAGGTGAGGGTCTAAAGGAGCCTCAGGGGAATCCCAGCTGTTAGCATATGTGAGTCTGGGAAGAGCAGCCCAGGGAGCTGCATAGCAGGATCAGGTAAGTGCTACTGGTCACCATTAGCGAGGGTAGTTACAAGGAAGAGTTCATGCCCATGTTCAGGGGAGAGGATTACTCGACTTGCATTATCATTTGAGCTTACACACACACAAAGAAATGAGCTTAGAGCTTCAGTATCTCAGGGAACTGACCAGCATAACTATAGTTAGATAATTATACTATTAAATCTATGCTAATACCACTAACGCTGGTCATTAATTTTTTAACAAACCAGTGTTTCATTGAAAATACCAACTGATTTTATCAAAGTTGAAACTTTTCTTAAAGATAAGGACACTTCAAATTAAAAAAAAAAAGAAACGAAGAACACAGTAAGAGTCAGAACATACACTTACCACAGTGAAGTGTTCTCAGGACATTTCTCTCTAAGCAGTAATTTCACAACTATAAAGTGCACCTTAAATCCTAAAATTTGATCAAAACCCAGAAGTGCGCCTCATAATCCCGTGCACCTTATATTTGAACCTTGAGTATTGAAGGGATCTCAAAACAATTTCTGTTTCACATTGCGCAGCAACAAACATGAAGCTCACAATCAAATGACTTCAAGCAGACATCGACACATGTTGAAGGTTGGGGGTTTTTACTTTTTCCCTCTGTGGAGAAATTTTTCCCATTATTATGCTAAGAAAGCTGGCAGGGCAGCTCCCTTAGCTTTTAATTGCTCAAGACAAAAGAGATGGGTTGCTGCTATCTCAATCGCTGGGGGGAGTTGAGGGGTAATGGTGGATGGTCATGTGTTTCTTTTTTTTCCTTCCAGGTGGTCACTCTGGCACTCCCCGGCCGCAATGCGGAGGGAGAGAGGTTTTTCTCTGTGGTCGGATCTGCCCTGCCCCCTGCTACCACCTCCTGCTTCTGAGAACAGCACTGACCACTGGGACATAAACAGTGAGCGGAGTCTTTCTTCACCCTTCTCCCATCTGGGACACAGCCCTGCCTCCTCGCCTCCCTGCTCCCACTGTTGCTGCTGCGACTGTGAGGGGCCCGCCCCACTCTCACCAGGACCATGCAGAGAAGAAGAGTGTCTCTGACTGGAAAAGGGACTAAGACTGAGTTTTTTTCTGTTTTGTTGCTGGTTTTGGTTTTTTTCATAGCTGATGTTGTTCTTGTTTGTCTTGTAGATATATCAGTAAAGAACTGTTATTCCTAAACCCGCATCTTTGCATGAGCCCCCCTTAATTTCCAAAGTATAGCAAACTGGGAGGGAGGGGATTTCCACTCTCCATTTTAGGAAAAACTCCTGCCTTTTTCTGGCAGTACTTGCCCTCTAAACCAGGACAACACATCCCTCGGGTCCATCCCTCCCTCTTTTACGCTAAAAGTTGTGAAAGTTGCATGCGGATCAATGTCGCAAAAAAAAAGTGCACCTTATAATCTGGTGCGCCTTATATGTGGAAAGAAGTTTGAATGTTTCCTGTTAACAGACGCTGCGCCTTATAATCTGGTGCACCTTGTAGTCATGGAATTACTGTAAATGGATTTCCATCCCTGAATCAGAGAGTCAAGAGACCTCAAACTGTGGATAGTCCACCCACAGCAGGTACTGATCAGTAGGCTGCTGAGGAGCTCTTCCTGATCTCACTGATCTATTTTCACTGATAAAAATTACAAAGTAATCTGATTTTTATTCTGGTGCTGATCAGAAAACAATTTTTACGTCCCAAAGTCTGCTAAGACAGGAAAAACTAGTTAACACTCTGCTCTCAGTATAATTAATCCTTGGGGGGTACTATTCTAGAATAAAAGCATTTTCTTACTTTGGAGCAATTATTCTTATTCCAGAACAGATTGTGCACGAGGGACTTTAAATAACAAAGCTAGAGCAATAACTGCTATTCTATTGCCACACAACTCAGCTTCCCAGAATAGTCAAGTCCTGAAGGATACAAAAGTACGTATGTAGTCTTTTTCTCATTCAGAACATTAGCTCTTTTTAGGACAGTGTTTCATATATATGCCCTATTGACAAAATCAATCTTGTCTGAAAAAAATTAGACCTTCAAATACAGGTGACATGTGACCCGTGACTTACTCAAGAAGGCATCATTGACTTTATTCCTTGTGCAACATAGGTACAAACAGACATGCATGCACACTTACATGGAGCATGTGCACATCTGTGCTCATTTCATATCCCTCACCTGATCCTTTGCTACTTCTGAAATGAAAAGAAAATAAATAGCAAGGAGGCCTTTCATCACAAATGAGACTGGAATGAAGACTAGGGTACAAGGTGCAGGTGTTGTTAGCACATTACATTACATTCACCCATTCCTTTTCTCCCAATATTTCTCTCTGGAAGTAGCTCTGAAGACATCACAATAATGACTATTGGCAGGATTTGTGTGGGCAAGGTGCTGAAAGCTGAGCAAGCCCGAAGTCTGGATTAACTTTTTGAATCTCTCACACAGAGTGTCCTCTGCAGTGCTGAGATGAAGTCAACAGATGGAGTAGGATGGAGGGGAATGGACTTCCCTATCAGTGCTCATGAACTCATCCCATTTCTTTGCTCATAGAATCTTTCCACCTTTTACAGGTCAGGTGGCACTCTCTCTTGTTCTTAAAGACAGCCCATCAGCAGGAGTATAATCCTTTGTCCAGAGGTCTAAAAACTTTCTGAGCCGTCTTATGTCATTGTCACGTCACACTGGTCTAGCACACTTTGCAATATTTCAGGGCTGAAATATAGTTTCATGTTGCAAAAATTATTAACTGGCCAAACATTACAAGCACCCAAAACTGACAGCTTAGAGGTTGAGATGTCTTTAACAAAGAGCTCAGCACAGTGGCCTTACTATTTGCTGGTGTAGCACAATACAGCAATCACCAAGAGTCCTTAGTATTTCTACAGGCAGATTTGCAGCCTCTTGTCCTGTTCATATCCTGGTTTTCTCCATGGACACAGACTTCTTCCTTGCTGACTGACACAGAAACAGGCTGTCTTGGCATTTGGCTCAGGCTTGGGCTTTTTTTGCTGTTCCACTCAGCACAGCTGTAATCATCTTGGCCTGAGCAGGGCTCAAGAGATTTCGAGAAAGCAAAGAATGTTAAATGGACTGAATCTGTAATGTCCAAGCAATCTTCCAAGCAGAAAACTAAGTAGGATTACACTGGAGTAGCAGAGGCTGTTGTGATTGAGGGAAAGCTTGCAGGCTAAGAAGAAAAGCATTGCAAAGAAAACTGGACACCATGTACTTCTCTGCCTTAACAAATTCTGCTTTCTCATCGCAACAGAATCAGCCCTTCTAAGAAAGAAGGCTCTGCCCAGACTTGGCTACCCAGCCTCAGATGGCTAGCATCAGTAGCTGACATAGTCAGAGGGCCCCATACTAGAAGGCCCCCACTAGAAGGCTGGACGAACAAACATCTAATTGCTCACCAGCAAAAACCAGCATGCATCTCTCTGTGATGCATAACCTACAGCAGAAGGCAGATTCTGTTCTAGCAGAAGATGATCAAAAGCTTCTGTTGCATTTATGAGATGATTTTGTATGCTTGTGTTAGAGGAGGCATGTGGCTGACTCAGAGAATCCATAGGGATTTCTGGCTGCCTCTCATTTGAAGACCAAAAGTTGCAACTAGAGCTGTTACCCAGATCAGAACATCACCACATCAAGAAATTTCCTATCTGACCTCTACATGTAGGTCTTTCATACAGGACTTCACAGCTGTGACTACATGGAAGCTGGCATGCTCAGACTTGCATTCAAGTACTAACCCAGGAAGTGGGAGACACCAAGTACAGAAAAGCCCTCCACAGGCAGTAGATGTTGCATAGATGCAGCACTGGATGTTGCAGAGGGCAGTACTGCCCTGACATTTGCCTCCTTCCATGGCTGGATGTATGCATGGACTCTGCTCCCTGTGTCCAGTGCCAGGAGGGAAGCCAGCCTTGGGGGCACGTACAACTGATGGTGATTGTGTGTCCCCAGGACAAACACATACTGTGTGAGGCAGGTCCCAGACTGGGCAAGCAGTGCTATTTGGCCCTTGCATGGACCATTCATTTCCCTCGTACAAAAGAAAGTCTTGTTCAATTTGATGTTGATGAAAGATGTGGAGCAGAGAGAAGCTCGGAAACAGAAGCCACTTTCTCATATAGCCAAGGAGCTGGGTGACAACTGCACTCTGTTCTCCACCCCCAGCCTCCCTCCACCTCCCAGAAGGAATAGACAAAGGACATGTCACAATCAACTTTTGGAAAAAGGATTTGACATCACTGTCAATAGAGCAGTTATGGAAAGCAGGGCTGTTCACATCCTTCTGGATGCAAGATTAATACTGACTGTTAGGAATGGCAGTGCTGTAGACAGGGTGTTTTGAATAGCAACATCTCCTTATCGAGGCCGGGGTCTCTATGACAGTGCTTTCAAAACTATTCATGCATCGATGTAATGGGATGGAGGATCCACCCATGCTTTCAATAGATAGCTCACTTAAGATTTAGTTTCTTACAAAAGCAGTTACTTACCTTTAAGAAAAGTCTTATGGAATTTAATGGAGACAAGGCTGACAGAAGGGCATAGAAATAATTCTTAAAGCTGGCAGTTTAACAGAGAGTACCTTCCTTTTTTAAGTTGTTCTATGGAGATCAATCCTCAGGATAAAGCTCTCTGCTTGACACTAAAACCTGGGTCATAAATAGATCAAAAGGTATATCATATTCTCCCTTTGCAAAACTTTTACAGAGGGGCAGAATGCTGAAGTGCAATCTTTGGGGTTCAAAGGGAGCCCCTGTGCAGGTTCAGGGCTTCTTTAAACTTCTCCATCAGCACGACACTCCTTCTCACCTCCCTGCTCCCATGCTGTTCACTCCCTATCACATGCGAACATTCTCTCCTGGAGGGATGAGACCAAAGCCTGGGACTTTCTCTAGTTCTGCATTTCTTTAGCTGGTGGGCAGGAGGATCTGAGGAAAGGCAATCACTCAGACTCTCTCCAGCCTTTCACGGACAGATCCCATCCCTAGGGTGCAAGGTACATGCAGAAGCAGGCAATTACTCCCCCACACAGAAGTCGCGTGAGGGCTCTGGCCTGCATACACAACTCTTACACATGGTGTGCGACTGGAAGCTGATTCCTGAGGGGCTGCAAGTTCTAAACACCTCTGCAGTAACACTGCCTTGCAGGTGGCCAAGGAAGGAGCAGAGAGTTATGGAAGCACCAAGCCAAAGCCCTGTCAGAGGCTGTGAACAGAGCCCTCACAGCAGCTCCTTGCTGCACCTTTGGAGGAGCGCTGCCAAAAGCGCTGCCTCCCAACTGCAGAATAGCAGATGTGTTTATCACACATCAATCTGTCTCTGTCTGAGTTCATACCCAGCCCCCATCATCATCCTATTCAAGGGTCTGCAAAATATTTAAAAATAGCATTAACACTAACAATCTCTCTTTCTTTCCTCTCAAGCTTGTAGCAGAAATAGCTTGATTAGTGTACAGCTCTGGTGCTTCAAGGGTGAGAGAAATGAAACTGCAGAGCTTTGCAGAGTACCTTTTCAGCCTTCTTCAGGCAGCAACTGCTGGCTGCTTCGCTGAAGCACAGATTCTTCAAAGGATGGCAGATTTTAGATCAAGGACTGCTTGTTCTGCCACATATATTCTCAGGCAGATTTACAATGAGGAGAGTGAGTCTCTGCTGCAGCTTTGGACCTTGGAAAAGATGCACCTGACATCCCTCCTCATCCCCTGGCATTACTCTTTAACCACATCCAGAAAGTTGGGAAGGAGTCTGGGAAGTTGGGAGGGAGTCTGTCCTGGGACAGAGGTGTGGACTAGGCAGAAGATAGTTCAGCAAGCTCTCTGAAAGTACCATCAGACTGTATGTAGCCTGACCAGGGAGGGGCTTGGCAGGCAAGATCTGTGGTGTCTCATTGCATCCCTCATATATGGATTTCAGAAGTGACTTTGAGGGAATAAATAGTCTTCTCCAGGACTTATCCTCCCTCTCAGCAGAAAGGGTGCAACCTTCCCAGTTCACACATCACTTTAGTATGTGTGTGCAGTGTTTTGAGATTTGTATTTACCAAGACTGTGTGATGCCACTACTTAGAAATGCTTCACAGACCATATGAGGTGCAGGCATGACTCTTGACTGACCTTTTCAGTAGGTTTCCCTCCCAAATCCATACCCTCTACGTGCCTTTCTCCAGGGATCCCGCCAGCTTTTTTGTTTGTGAAATACACCATGCCAGCTGGGAATCAGAAATGGTTCTCTTTGCTTCTCCCATACTTTGAAGGCACTAAAGAGGCAAGTTCTCAGCAAAGCTGGGAACAGACGGTTCCAACAGCATAGCACCACACACATTCCCATAACAGAGGACACCAGTGAGGCCCCTGCTGCCCTGTAGACAAATTCCCTGTCAAAAGGAAGGGTGGGTGGGTCAACAACTTGCTCCCCCAATCCTATAAGGTGCCTCAGATACATACTGCAGCATACATAGCTTCTAAGAGCTGCAACAAGAGGGGTGAGTCAGGAGAGTGGGGAGTAGCTGCAGTCACTCAGCCCAGATGGAGTAAGACCTCAGGAGGTTCACAGTGCTGCAGCACAGCTTCCTCCTCTGCAGCACGAGTCAGTGAACATCCTCCACAGTGTTTCCTCTCCTGTGACTTACTGCTGCAGGATTCAGGGATGTGGTCTGTGGGTCTGCCTCAAGGGTGACACTGCATCAGGCCTCTTAGGGCATGGCATGAAAAAGCAAGAAAAGCAAATTGCAGGAATAAATTTCACACAGATTGCAACCATAAGCTACCCTCTCCAACAGCATCTCTCCCAGGATCTTGAAGCACTTATCACTTGGGAAGGAGCTTAGCTACCTTAGTGGCAACCTCAGGATGGAGGTTTCATAGAGTTTCACATCATGTTGTACTTTCAGTGGAGGAAGTATGGGCAGAGAGAGGGGCAGATGGCCTAGGCAAGAATACATGCCAGGGAAGAGCTGCCACCCAGAGCACCACAGTGTGCACTGTTGCATATGTCTGTGCTGAACAGAGCTGTTGTGGCAGTGGAAGGAAGAAGGTCTTACCAGGTCAGCACCTCCACTGCCATGTGGCTAGGACTGCTCCAGCCACTGCTTTCAGGAGGGATAAAGAAGACTGTAGCACATTGGACACTTCACTGTCCCCTCCAACAAATCCACTGTGGATGCCCTATCCAAGAAATATATCCCTGCACAGACCCACTTGCACAAGAACTGAGTCTCATTGCAGAAGTGTGTAGCTTTTACCAGGAGCCAGCTATGATTGTGGCATGAGGGGAAACATCTTCCTGCACTGCTGACTCTCAGCACTCCAAGTTCAACTATGGGACAGACTGACTAAAACTGTGGCTCTGTGTGTAGCAGTGATACAGCCATGTCAAAGGTTGTGGAAATAAAAAGGGAGAACCTCCAGCATGGATAAGAAAAGCCTGAGTGGTTTGGGCTTCCAGAGCTTCCAGCAGCCTTGGATCTGATCTCATCTTCATGCTTTTCCACTCCAGAGAGAAACTAGGAGTCCAAGTCCTTAGCCAACCTCTCCTAGAGAGGTCCCATGGTTAGGGTGTTCACCCAAGGATTGCCTGCATCTCCCAAGAGCTAACCACCCAAGATGCCTGTGGTTAACAATCAGTCAATTAACTCTTTCTCCAGTTCTTTCCCTAGCCACATGAGGATAAAGTCTCTGCCTTATCCCAGAGAATTCTGAAAGATCCAATGCCTTGCAGGTGTAGGCAATCAATTCTTTTGATGCGGATCTTCCTAAAGTCAAGCTGCTGCAGAGCTGGAACAATCCAGCTAACTCATTCTTGGAGCTGGGTAATGCTTCTGCCAGAAGTGCAAGAGGAATTCAGGCTTCTGCTGGGCCATCTGTGGGGAAGCATCTCACCATTTCCTGACACCCACATGCTGGCTTTCATCCACAAGCACACAGAACTCTTCTGGGCTGACTGTGCAACCTGGGGACTTTGTGCCTCCAACACTGAAGATGGATGGATGGATGGATGGATGGCTTCTTACCATTAAGGGCAGCCTAGGATGCCAGAGCAGAATAAGAGCAGCCCTCAATACACTTGGTGAAGAGCAGCACTTCATGTCCTGCTCAGCTGGGGGAGAGGTGCAGAAGGACACAGCCAATGGGTCTGTATAGCCATAAGCATAGTAGTGGTGTGCATGGTCATAGTCCTTCTGGGCACTGAACACAACGCTCAAAATGTCCCCTTGGTAAAGGAAGAAGTAGGTGAGCAAAGGCACTGGCACTGGCCTGCTGCTTTGCCTGTGCTGGTTCGCCTCTGTGTTCTACTTTATAAATGTCATTTGGGCTGTAAAATGTCACTTGATATCTTTCTTTCCAAGGTGTTTCCAGAAATGCATGCTCCAGAAAGAAACATGGCCAAGACCTGTCAGCTATCCTGAGACTACAGACTTCTCTTGTTCTCCAAGAAGACTTGCCAGCCAAGGATCTCATCATATTTTGTCCTGTTTACTGCATCCCATGGCAGGAGGTCTGTTACCTGAAGCCAAAAGTGATCAACAACTCTCCACCTGAGCCTGGGACTGTGCTACCTTCTGTGCCTCATGGTTTGCTGAGAGCTGTTTTGCTGAAACCTCTTCAGAGAAACTTCTGCAATATGGCAGTCACAACCCTCAGAGAGGTACGGGAGGGATAGATGTGTGCTGTGCAGCCCAGTGCAAGAGGTCTACAGCAGGGGTGAGGTGTGACAGCCCCCAATTCTGCTCTCTGTGTATCCAGCCCCAGCTGGGAGGCTGAAGGAAGAACTGCTTTTCACATCCCTCTTCAAGCAGCATGGTTGAACAGAGATGGCTCTCAGTTATGGCTGAGAGACAGCTCCTGAGGGAGGCAGGAAAGGGAAAACTGAAGCGGGCCAGTCTTTTGCTCATATTTGACCTTCTCGGAGGCAGAGGCATAAAGACACTGTGGCTGTTCATGTGCCCAGAGCAAGGAATGGCCTAGTGGCTGCTACAGTGACAAATGCTTGCACCAACATCACCTTCAACCCCAACTCAGGGAAACTGAGGCGCGCAGTGGTGATGCGCGCATCAAGCAGGCAGCTGGGGGGTCCAAATCCCAGAAACACTGTGGCCGCTGGGTTCGGGCTGTTACTTCTAGGTTGCCTTATAGACAGCCAACCCGCACGGGCTGCAGTCATGGCAGGTGGCTCTATCTTGAAGCAGCCGCTGTAGGAAATCACCCCAGCACCGGTCAGAGGCAAAGAGAGACCCTCTTGACAGGCTAAAAAAATCCCGCCTTCGGCGAGAAGAGCAGCGGCTGGCCCGGAGCAGGGAACCCTCCCCATTCGAGGGCGCCCGTCCCCGCTGCGGGCGGTGGGGACAGCTCTGCGGCTGTGCCTGGCCCCGCTCGTCTTTCCCCCTTTTCCCGGCTTGAGTCGCCTCCTCGCCACTCCTTCCCCCCTCGCTGGATCGAGCTCGCCCCTTCCCCGCTTAAGGTGGCCCCGCGGGATGCGCGGGGCGCAGGAGCCGCTGCGGGCGGCCCTCGGCGCTCCCCCCACCCCCGGCACGGGGTGGCCTTAAATCGGCTCTGCGCCGCGCGTAGCCGCATCGCCGGCACCGTCTGAAGGAGGGCGCCGCCATCCGCCGGCAGCGCCGACGGGCCAGTGCCAGTGCCAGTGCCGTTCCCGAGGCGGAGGGAGGACACGCCTCCGCCCGGCGGCGGGCGATGCTCCCCCGGCAGCCCCCGTAGCGCTGCCGCCCCGCGCCCGGCGCCCCGGCGTCTCCGCCGTGACCGGCCCATCTCACCAGGTGAGCGGAGATCCCGCGCTCGGGCACCGGGGCTTTGGGGGTGGGAGCAGCTACGAAGATACAGCGGTGACCTTGCGGTCCACCGGCGTTTGGCGCTGGAAGAGTGCCCTGCCCCACGACCGGCTGCTGTATCCACGAACTTCATCCCTGCTGAGCGCCGGAACGGGTTCCGCGCTTGACGGGGAATCCCTGTCCTTGCATCTCCCCGCCCTTGGTCAGGACATGTTCCAGGGGAGCGACACCCCACTCCCGAGCTGGAATTTTCCAGCTGCGGGAAATGCCCCCATTCCTGGTGTGTGTCCACCCGGGAATCCCGCCACCGGGATCTCCGAGCTAGGGTACCCAAACACAGGTCCCGGGCACACCGCTGCTCCGAGAGAGGTTTTATTCGTCTCTTGGTGACAAATACCAGAGAAGCCAAATTACAGAAGGGCGACAAGGGGGAGTGTGTGCAGGCACAGGTAGCCTCGCTGGGAACCGACCCCAAGTTGGCGTCCCAGTGAGCGCCTCTAGAGAGGTGGGAGAGGGCAAGAGTAGGAGGTCTGGGGAAGGGTTTCTGCCTGTTTCTACCACTACCTCGCACACAGGATTCTACCGAGGGATGCATTTTCTGGTTTTCTGGAGCAGTTTGGATCTTGCTAGGTGAGTTGGAAAGTACTTTTTTTCGGCTTCCCACTCCAGCCACTCACCCATCCAGTCTCAGGCCAGAGGAGAAGAGGGGGAGGTTCAGCAGCTAATGTCTGACGGAGAGAAACCCCTCAAGGTGCTGCAAAACTGGAGAGAAGCAGCGAGTTTCTCAGTAACTTCTTAGGGAAACCTGTCAAGGGGCAATTTCTGTGCAGCTGGAGAGAAGGGGTGTTGGAATCAGCAGGGCAGCACCAAGCATCACCACAGCAGAACAATAAAGACAAACTATAAATACCCATCGGATAAGTTGAAGTGCACACAACTCAGCAAATAAGTGGGGGAGAGTGAGCGATGCAGTCCCTGCAGGTGCTTTCAGCTCATTTCTTGGACCCAGAAGAGCCATCCTTGTGCAAAGCGCATATGCAGAGAGTGCAGCAAGGTACAGCAGTTTAACACATGAGTCTGATCACCCTGTTCTGCTTGGGCTTAAATCTCATCAGGTGCAAAAAGAGAAAAATAGGTGGGGAGGTTCACACCTTGTGCCTCTGGACAGCTAGCAGAAGTGCAAGGCACTGACCTCGCTAGCCTCAGACAGGACTAGGAACAGGGGGCATATAGCAGTTCCACAAGCTAAGAGACAAGTGCAGAGACAGCAGGATAGGAACCTCACAGAAGGGAGGCCATCATTATTCTAAAATGTGATTCCTCAGTAGGAAATTATTGGGACATCAGTCTCAGGCAATAGAGAGGGTTACAGGGCAGGAGAAGGCCACTGGCAGAGCTGTGTGTGACAGCCTGTGTCACATCTTTTTGCAGCCATGCATGATGCCAATCCCCTTTTTTCCATGCCCTGGAGCAGGATGTGGGGGCTCCATCCCTTTGGTTGGTGCCTGCTCCATGGTCTCCTGGAATCTATCTGTTGGCAGGCACACCTGGGATACAGACCAAGCGTGAGCACCAGTAGCTGAGCACACACTGTGCCTGCCCGGTGGGAAGCCAGGAGCTCAGTGACTGTGATTCCTGCCCTCTCTTCCCCCGCTCCCAGGAGTGACTTTGGTGTTGCTTTCAGGGCACTTCAGTCTGCATTGAATTAAGGCTCTGCAGAGCGGTTAGCGTACAGAGGTAGATGTGCAGCTAACACATCGTATCGGGTGTTTCAAGAATCTGGTGAGACCAAGCAAAAGCTCTTCTTTGGCATTTTCAGTGTAGCAACAATAATAGTAGAAGTAATAATAATAATAGCAAAATCATCTAGACAACCTGGCAATTCCAAAGCAATTCAACCAGCTGACAGAGCACAGCTGAGATGCAGTCACCTTTACAACAAAGGGCTTCAGCTTGGCTTGCAAGACACTTTAAAAGCCACTGGATAGAAAGCAAAGAAGCTGGGCTGAGGACAGTCAGCTCCCACAATAAGGGTTTGTTTTAATGAGGGAAGCTCCTGCACCTTTGGGCTTTGTTACAGTGTCATCTGGGAAGACTGTTGCCTAGGGAGCTGTACAGAGCTATACAGCAGCTAAATGTACGCAAGAGAGAAAACACTTCCACAATGTACAGCCCTTAAATTCATATTTGTTCCATGGTTAGGGCATATTTTGGTGCCTTGTGCCTGTGTTCTCTAATGGCATCTTCCCTGCAGAGTGTCAGAGGATGTACTGGACAGCTCAAGGCTGTGTCTCTTGTGTATCCAGCATTCTTTCTTTTTCACTGGTAAAGGTGCTTTTTGGCAGGGAACTTTCCTCTGCTTCAGCAGCAGGCCAGGAGGTGTTCTTAGTGTCTGAGACCAAAGTCATACTAGCAGGCAGTTTGCTGGCAGGAGTCTGGGCTGGACTACAGCTGGATTACACTCCAGCAGTACCCCTGGATGGCTTTCCTTCCCTTTTCACCCAGTAATCACCTGCCAGTGACAGTGCTCTATACATCCCTGTGTTTCTCAGTGCCGCCATAACTCCACCCTTGGCTGCCCTTCTCTCCAAGGGTGATGGTGCTGCAAGCACAGCCACTTCCTGCTTTCCTCCAGTGCCTCGGGAAGCAAAGTTCCTGTTCCAAGCCACCCCATAGCTCCATCCACCTCCTGAAACTACTTCCTCTCCTTGAGCACTTTTGATGGTCTTTCCTGTTCACAATATTTAGGATGTCAATAAAGACATGTGCTGCTAGCCTTTCTATGTATGCCTACAAGGGGTGAGATATTTGATAGGCCTCAATGATTTTACTGAGCATGCAAAATTGCTCTGAGAAAGCTCTGCAATTATTCTGCAGGATGTACACAAGAAAGATGATATCTGTCCCCTTCCTCCTTGTATCTAATTGGTCCTAATAAAAGAAGAAGCCTAAAAAGGAGGTAATAAGCCAGACTGGAATCGGGGTCCCACACACCTCCAGGGCCCTGGAGAAGACTAAAATCACTCTACCCTTTTTGCTCCTGGCCTTTCTGCCTAATAATAAGCATTATGCTTTTCTGCACTGCTTCCCATCTCGAGATCTCCAAGTACTGTGCATGTGTGATTAAGAGCACTCCCTGCCCACATATAGAGCTGTTTGTCAGGATGACTACTCCCTCTTTACAAGGGAGACATGGCAGTTCAGCACATCAGAGCTGAGACAGCCTCAGATCATCTGTCTCACAGGCGAGCGGCCCTTGTGTCTCTGGGAAGCACTTGCTGGGAAGCAGCTCAACCTAACAGGACTGCAATTTAAAACCCACAGTACCACAAAAGACTAATAAACACAGGGCATTGATGAGACCTGTGGCTGTCAGCACCCTCATCTTGGGTGCACACATGACTGCCTAAGGCCAGTTCTTCAAAGGGACACTGGTCAGACCCCACTGATTCCTCCAGGTTGGGGTACGTCTCTAAACAACACCTCAACCTGTGGTCAGCACATTTATAAAAACTTGATATTTTAATCTTAATCTGCATACGCTAATAATTAAGAGCTTGAAGTCCCTTCTAGCTTGCTGTCATGCAACATTAGTGCTCCCGAATGCCTTTCTGTAAAACTCAAATTTATCTACTTTGCCAATGTTCCCAATGTTCAACTGCCTTGTTGGCTCCTTCCACCATGCAGTGTATGGGGCTGTCTGATCATCTTTCTCCCTGAGATGAAAAAATTGCACTCTGCAAATTCCTGAGATTTATAAAACATGAGCTAAGTTTCCTCATGAGACACAGCTTCCCAGGTCTGAGATACAGAACTGGGATCCACAGCCCCAGCACAAGGACCTTCAGATTTTGTTTGCTGTTCATCCCTGTTCTGATCAGGTAATCCCACTAATGCCTGGTGCACATAGAGAGATTCCTTAAAATGGAGTTAGTTAGCTCAGGAAGATACATGAAGAGGAACACTGGAGTGAAAAACAAAGCAATCAACAAAACAGAAGAGGGAGAATGAATGCTTCTCTATAGGTCTTTTCTCAGTAGAGAAACTGGACTGCATTCAGGAAAACATGAAAGGTAGCAATTTGATTATAAAAGTAAGTATTTTGCCATGCTATGCACTGTGACATAAGGAACTCTGTGCTACAAGATGCTGCTGGTGCTGAGCATAGGATTCAGAAAGAAGAGAAATTGTGATTTTGATAGTAGGTTGTTCGTCACTGGACAGGGCAATCCACTTGAAATAGATCTAAATCTTCAGGGTTAAACCTCTCACATCCTCTAGCACTGGATTTTTTATACCTTCCAAAACTCACAATGATCAATGTAAGACAAAGGACAAAAGGACACAGACATGTTCAAGCGAAGATCACTGGGGCATATTTTAATTTCCAGGCAAAAGAAACTGTTTTCCAGCCTTGCGCTGATACTTAGCTCTTGTAGGTTTGGGTTTTGTCAACTGGATTGGGTTTAGGTTAACTTCTGCTGAGATTTGAGCTGGTCCAGTGGTGTTTATGCTGGAACTTCCCCTGCCCATGCTGCAGATTTTAGCAAATTGCCAGCATCCTGGCAACTTTATGTGGTGATCTATGAATAATGCTGCTTTGCAAAAGGAAATGGTTTTCTTTGGATGTTACCCCTTGTCATTGAGAGCAAGGGCATTTATTCCCGGTACAACCAACCTCTAGCCAAGCAAAGTGCTGGGATTACTTGGAGCTGAACAGGGTTAACCATTGGGCAATCTCAGCTGTGGATAAAAGATTTTAGAACAACAGTGTTGTCTTTTTCTGTAAGTTCACTGTGGGTCTGTGTGTGGGAGTACAGGGCACATGGGAACTGTGATTTGCTAAGCAAAGCAGGATTGCTCCTTGGCAATCCTTGTGTGGGAGAACTTGTAGGAAAAGCCAAGGATCAGGCAGGTATCAGTGACTCGCAGACCCTGCTTCATCTGAGGTAATGCTTGCCTGGGGTGTTGCAGAGTGGTTTGGCTTCTAAAGATACCGTAATTAAGGGCAGGCTTTTAACAAGGTCCTCTGCTTTCAAGAAAAATTTCCCAGTGCCTCTTGGTAGAAACAGTTGATCCTTGCCTAGCAGGAGTAGAGGTTGCCAGCTCCTTTCCCCCCTTATGCCCTGATTGTAAAAGTAGGATAGTTAACATGCACCTTGTCCTGACCCTTCCTCATTCTGAAAGCTAAAAACAGTTGTAAAGGGGTATTTCTTCTATGACTGGCAGATTTAACTTATTTTTATGGTTATATCCATAGCTATGAGTTAGACAACAGTGTTAGGCTTCATGAAAGCCCTGACTGTGACCACAGCAATGGGACTGATGTTCATTGGGGTAATACTGCACAAAGTGCCACTTCAGAGACCAGTGCTGGGTGACCCTCGGTGGCAGCAAGGGATCTTGTCCTCTCTGCTATGCTGGGGTGCCTCCCTCACTGGTTCAGCCATTGTGTTCATTGTATCTCCCCAACACTTTCTCCAGCACAAATGCCAGGGTGATCTTAACTTTCTCCCTGCTAAGACCTCATCCCCTGGATCCTTCTCTCCCGAGGCCCTTCCCCCAGCCCACATCCACACAAAGGTGAGAAGGAACAAGGAGACGAGGACTTTCCTGTATCTTACAGCTTCTCTCTCCACCTCTGATGTGAATGAGGCCCTTCATTGTTTTCTCTTGAACAAACACAGATGCTTTTGTTTTATGGGCTTGTGGGATGGGATGGAATTAATAAATCAGAGCGCCAGTGCTGTGCTGCCACATTCCTGCAATTTTAAGGCAAGATAACACACAAAAATAAGGCAGAAATAAAATAGGCAATCTCTTCAGAGAGCACTCGGATGATTTGACTGCCTCCTGCTTGCTGTCACACTTAGTCTCCTGCTCCCTCACCCTTGTTCATTCCTCCTCCTCCTTTCTCTGACTTTCGCATTCTCACTAACATAATTTCTTCTGTTCACTTTCTCTTCCTCAGGAATCACTTTCAGTCACACCTTAGTTTCTCACCTACACCTATTTTTCTTCCTTGTCTTCCTTTCATTTATGTTTACTTTACCCTTAGCCCACTTAAGGTGTGACCAAGGCTTGTGCATCCAGGTATGAAGTTCAATGTCATGCATGTAAGCTGAAGAATCAGGAATGTCTCAGCTTTTTCACTGTAGACTGAAATATCTGCTCTGATACCTGCTTTCTCCACTTCTGTTTTCCCTCCTAAGGATGTTGCTGCCTGAGAGATTCAGTGAATGACTGTGGGAACAAAACACAAAGTATTACTGTTCTCCTTTCAGATGTGGTATTTAACAGTGTTCCTTCGAGCAAAATTAGATTCCTGCCCCAGAACTGGAAGACCCTTTCCTTTCTTGAAGGATAACCAGAAATGCTTTGCCTAAAATTAATTATTTTGAGCCAAATGACACATATTAATATCTGTGCTTGGCTACCACCAGGTGATAATGAGCTAGAAGAAGATCTCCTTTCTCTCCCATAGTTAACCAACTGTATATGGGGCTTCAGGAGGACAAAATGAACTGTGCGGTTAGTACAAACTACCAGCAAGGGGCTGAGAGAGTTTTATTCATTGTACTGGTTGTTTTTTTCTCTAATAAGCTTAGGCACTTCAAAGTCATTTCCCCAGAGTGCTTATCCATTGTTGTGCTTATCTTACCTGTGGGGGAACTGAGGCACTGAAGCAGGTGATTTGCCGAGATCCACATACTGACACATAGTTGAAGCCAGAAAAAGAACCAAGAAATCTTGTTTCACAGTTGACTGCTTTATCCTCTGGCCTCAGAGGAGGCCAGCAAAGACCTTTCTCTTGTTTAGATGAATGGATAGTTATTCCAAGAGGGCGCTGGGGCAAGGATATCTTTCTGTACCAACATGTGTCTTAATGAGTCCTGTTGCTAAGCGGCTCCAACAATGCATCATGCATCTTCTTCACTAAGCATTGAAATAATTTTTTAATCATTAAAGCTAATACAAAATCCTCAGAAACATCCAAATCTCACAGCAGGGGCTGAAATGAGCAAGCAAACAGAAACCAAATCCTGATTATCCTTGTGCACCTCGACAAAGCCCACAAGCAGTGTCTGCTGAAGTCAAATACAAGCCCAGCTGAGCTGTATCTCAGGGCTCAGGCTAGGCAGTGAGATGCAAGCTGGCAAATCCTGCTGCTCCACAGTCCACAAGTATTTTTCCTCCTTCAGACATGCGTGCCAGCTTGTTCTCTCTGTGGAGCAATAAGAAAGGAGGTAGGAGTGTTAATCATTGACCCTAGATAGCTGAGGCATCCCCTGGCAGATCTTTAGGAAGGATAAATTATTTGCATTTTGTCAAGTGTTATTAAGTGGCAGATCTCAGCCTGACCAACTTTGTTCCCCCACCCTATTTTTGTTTTCTTTTTGCCCTTGGAACCACTTCCTCCATTCTACTCCCACCAACTTCTCACATTTTCTGTTTTGTGAACAATTTCAGGTGGTCTCTCCAATCCAGTCCTCTGCTCTGCCTTAACTCATGTCTGTCCTCCAGCATGATGTACCAGCACCTCTTGAACTGTAGCACTCCACAGGCTTCTCCGTAACTCCTCCAGTAATCCCAGTGTGCTTCCCATTCTGGTTCGCAACTCTCATACTGTTTTCTATTTTCCTCAAACCTACAGTGCTCAGCAGCATGTCATCCAAATTTAACCGGAATTTTTTTTACAGCCAAAGTGAGGTTTTTAATTTCTATGTTAGAGTAGGACTCTTGGAGCATTAAGGAAAACACAATAAATCTCT
Source organism: Sialia sialis (assembly GCA_009812075.1). Classification (NCBI taxonomy): domain Eukaryota; kingdom Metazoa; phylum Chordata; class Aves; order Passeriformes; family Turdidae; genus Sialia; species Sialia sialis. Next base: position 558,589 of record VRYO01001681.1, on the reverse strand, counting down.
TATTACTTGACAGGCATCAGCAGCTCCATTACAAGGGAAGTTATAGGACACCAAAAAGCATTTTGCTAAGATCATCACTGCTGATGTCTGTGCTGACTTTCAGGGGTGAATATAGTTTTACTAGGATTCTTTGGGAAAAGATAATTTAAAATTGCTCTTAGCACCTCAAAGAGCCTCTCTTGTCACCCTCTTGAGAATAAATCCAAGACTGATGCTGTATCATGACCAGTCTCCACACTTGTGCTCCTTATCATGTCAGCCTGCTAGGCAAACTCTGTACACTTCTTCCCACATAGCAGTCTCTTCTGGACATGTTGCAAAGGATGCTTGTTGTTCTTTTGTCAACACCAGCTCCTGTTCTGTGGTAGATAAGCTGCCATCTCAGCAAGTTTTATTAATAGTCCATCAAGCCATGCCAAGCCAAGCCACACTTGGATTGTCACTCTCAAACCAAGTAATGAATCTGTTAAACACTGGTGAAAATAGTCACTAGGCAAGATTTCTGCTCTTTTATACTCCCTTCTGCAGTTTCACTTACCAGACTGATAAAATCAGATATCAAATACTTCTTTCCTCACCCAAACATGGGTGCTAACCTGAGCACCAAAACAAACACAAAAGGCCTAGAAATTAGTTACAGCAGCAGAAGCAAAAATCCAATTTCTTCCTTCGTACTTCCCAAGAAATTTTTGGATGTATCCTTTACTGAGAAGGTTTTGCTGACCCTTCCGGGTATTTTTTGCAGAGCTGGTAATGGGTGGAGATAGTTCACCTGTGTATATGTGAAGCTAGAAATACCTAACCTAGCTTGTTGACCTCCACAAATATCATCATAACTAGAGAGAACTTTCCTTCCCCGAGCCCAAGGAGGGAGCCAGATTCATCCTCAGAATCAGGAGAGATTCATATCCACCTCTCAGATTTACAGCAGCAGCCCATTTCTTGTTTTAACAAGAATCCACTCTTTGTCTGCCCTGATCTTCCAGGCCATCTTGGTCTGTCTTTGAAGCTCCAAGGGCTCTGAAACTTCAGAGAAGTGTGCAAAAAAAGCCTAGTTCATCATCCCTCTCCAGCCAGAAGTATCTATTCATCAGTTATTCAAGGCCAACTGGCAGCCCATGAATGTAAGGAAGGAAGGAGAGCACTGCCCAGCATGACCTGAGGACAGAAGTCTAAGAGCAGGGGAGACACATCTCCCAGGGTTATCATGGTTATATTTGTGCAAAGACAATACTCCCATCTCAGGAAACAGAGCAGGCAACTCACCAGCCTGGGGGTAATATCAACCCCCTTTTGCATCCAGGCCTACGGCAGCCTGAAGCACACAATTTTTCATGGATAAGCCCACAAGTACAATACAGTACTGGCTGACCTCCCTCCCAAGGAAAGGTTTATAAACACTACATGCAAAGACACTTTTAGACCATGCTGCTTTCATGTGCAATTAAGGAGCATGGCAGAGAGCAATCCCTATACAAGCAAGCCCTCTGGCAAGCCCCATGCACTCTGAGAGAGCAGTTTGTGTCTTATGCTGTGAGCTCATCTGCCCTCAATTCTCTCACAGCCTTCCCTGCCTTCCCAACAGACTCTTCCATTTTAACTGTGCAAGACATGGAAAAACAGAAACCAAAACCCACATCTTTTTTTTCTGCTTGGTTTGGATTGTTGTTAGGGGCATGTGGCTTTTGCTACTCCTCAGTTGCATCTGTTCACCCAAATGCATCCACTGCTTACTTTTTCTACAAAATAAAGCTTACTCTGATCATGATGCATGGATATATACTAGCAGCTGCTGCTAGTGTCCGAGTTAGATATTGCTCCCCTGGCATTCCCAGAAGATGGCACATAATTTAAATGTGGCCTGCCAGTACTCCAGAGTCAACAACTTCTCTCTTAGGACCACTGACCATCAGCTTCCTGCCCCTGCTTTCTTTTGCTCTCTTCTTCCCTTTTTATTTCACGAGCAGAAGGCAGACAAATAAACACTGTCTGCTGATTCTAATTTTCATTCTAGTGTTTCTTTAAATCAAGCTACACAGATCAGCTGTGGCATTTAAGATACAAATCAAGCAGCAGTCCATAACGCGTATCTATGGTGGAAGACAATTCTCCAGGTATTAACTTATCCATTCTACATTTGTTTCTAGAAGTGTCTGCATGACACTTGGATGCTGCAGAGCAAGTGGCAAATACAATGAGTGCTGATCATTTTTTTGGATGAAGAAATCAGAATTAGCATTTTGGACCATCTCAGCCAGTTAGAAAGGAAGCATATTTCACACAGCTCAGAGAGCTGCAACAGAAAAATGTCTATCAAAGACACCAAAGTGATATTTCTCCTCTCTAATCTCACACAACTACACCTGCATGATGTGGCATCAGTGCTGTCCAGTGCCCTCTTTGTCTTAATCCGTATGGAGCAGTCACCCACACGAACATTCCACACAAAGTTGCTGTTTGCACAATGCTCTTACTGATCCCATAATTTAGCCAGTATTCCCAAATAAAAACTCAGGGGGCTTCTTGCCTTTATACTGCACTCTTTCTCTGCCCACAGTTCTTTCCATACAATAACAGATCGGGGCTCTGATTCTTCAGGGGGCCAGCACGCACATGTAACCATTAAAATGCCAGTATTTCCACAGATTTTTGGAAGACAGTAGACATATCTAGCTCCACTGGTGTTATAAATGGCATAACTGCTGCCCCACTCATTTGCACTGTGATTTTAGCAGATTCTCCTTTGCTTTCTTTTGCTCTCCCTAGGAATAATGGGGAAGTCCAGCAGGGAAGTGCATTTCAACATCACCTTTGAAAGCAGGAGGAAAACAAGCTGTCTAAATCAATCAAGAGTGTGCATTAGTGATAGCATGTTCCTCTGGAGGTCTGCATTTGATGTCATGTTGACACATAGCTGAGATCAAAGCCTGTGGCTGCTACCAGAGGAACAGCATTGGCCTTTGGGCCCATATCTTTACAAGGAGCTCATGATCAATTTTATTTTGTTCCCCCATAACAAGAACCTGTGAAATGTAATTATCCATCAAATAATGCCTAATGCCTTTTTCTCTGAAAAAGTAATTCCTCTCCATCTTTAAAAATGTTCTGGAAGGAAATACTATGGGTTTTTCTTTTCTGCTTTTGTAAAAAAGCTGTATAATGACAGTTCGCACTCCTGTTGAACAGGCATCAGCTGTTAACTCAGTAGGGAAAGCTCTGAATGAGATATACAGAAACTTTGGAACAATCCACTATTGTTTTTGCTTCCTTAGAATTATTTTGCCTCCTTGGAAAAAAAAAAAAAAAGCTTTTGTTTTTGTTGGCTAATGCAGATATTGGGCTGATTCATGCTGATACGTTTGGAATTATTATTCTGTAATAGTCATCAGCATCTATAAAAGACCTCAATTCTGCCAGAGCTCAGCAGCAGAGAAGAGAAACTGACGATAACTCTAAGCTTAGAGGTGTTTTAGGAGAGAGCTAGCATTCTCTGGAGACATCTGGTATCCCCTGCTTCTCTTCAGGCCTGAGCTGCTAATCTTTCTCTGGGTATTTCTGGCACCCCTGGATTATGGCTCTGCAGTTCAGGGATATTGTGATGGGGCAGAGGGCTGTGATGACATGTTATATGGATCAACCGTGAAGGACATTTGGGTCTGGGCTGATTAAAAATAGCCTGGCTTAGAACTCCTTTTCCAGGCTCTGGAAAGCCCCCTGCAAGGATGGGCTTTGCAGCCAAGTTCAAGGTCTAGTCTCTATTCAAACTGGGTTATCTCCGTTCCTGCTGATAGCCCAGTGCTTGGATACCCTTGATCTACCTGGGGATAGCATGCTGAGCCACGTGCTGTCTCTAAAATATTGGCTCCCATGGGACCTCGCCAGCAAATTTAATTAGCTCCGTCAAAGTTTCTTTTTTGTTTTCTGTTCAGTTTTTTGTGGGTTTTTTTATTTTACTTGGAAGAAATCTCTGTATAAAGCATCCCCCTCCTCCAGTCCAGGCTCCCACACACAAGCCACATGTCTAGGACAAGGATGCTCTTCAGAAATGTGCTATGTCAAGCTGTTTACGGACTAAGCTTTGAAGAACGGTCCACTTGGCTTCATGTGGGCAGTGGAGGGATGGGGGTTGTGCATGGTGTATTCCTGAGTGATAAGCCTGGTTTCTGGGCTGAAGTAACTATGCTCCTGTTTGGTGAAGGGATCAGACCTGGCAGGAGAGGTTAAAGCCTTTCTTTGCATCTGAGGAAAAGGCAAAGGGGCTTGGGAAGGGAAGCTGTTTCATTGCGAGTGACTCACTTCCTGGGGAAGTTGTCCCCACAGGAGCCTATGCACCAAGGGACAGAGTATTGATGGGGCTGAGCCTTAAAACTACACAGCTGCTGGTAGTTCTGCTCTTCCTGCTGAGGGGAAGGACCTGGCTATCCTTCCCTGTATTGTTTTATTATTTGTAGTTCCCTGGGTTTTGTCTCTCCAGGGGACTTGGTTAATTTTCCTTTGCCCTCTCTTCCCATGAGCAGTAGGGGAGTGGTCACCTCATTCACATTGCAGCTGTCATTTGCCTGCAGCCCTTCACCAGATCTAGAAGAGAAATTATTAAAACCCCCAGCAGAAGGGCAGTCTTACACCTTGGGACAGAACCTACTTGGGCAGTCTCCTACTGTTCCTGGCTTCTGGGAGGTCAAGATCCCAGTTGTGAGATCAGAGCCTTTCTCTTCCCTGTTCTATCCACCTCTCCTATGAAGACAGGCTGAAAGAGTTGGGGCTGTTCAGCCTGGAGAAGAGAAGGCTCTGAGGAGACCTCAGAGCACCTTCAAATGCCTAAAAGGGGCTACAAGAGAGCTGAAGAGGGACTCTTTGCAAAGGCTTATAGTGAAAGGGTAAGGGGGAATGGGTTTGAACTGAAAGAGGGTAGGCTTAGGTTAAATACTAGGAAGACGTTCTTCACTTTGAGGGTGGAGAGACGATGGCCTAGGTTGCCCAGAATTGTTGTGGCTAGCCTATCCTTGGAAGTGTCCAAGGCAAGGTTGGATAGGGCGTTGAGAAACCTGGTCTAGTGGAAGGTGTCCCTGTCCACAGCAGAGCGGTTGTAACCAAAACAGTCCATGATTGTATGATTAATATTTCCCTTCCTAGAAAATCTGCTGCTTTTTTTTTTTTCCCCTTTGCTTTTCAGTCACCCAGTTCCAGCAGAGTTTAGGGGAGAAATTGCAACTTTCAGAGCAGAAAACCAAATCTGCCTTTTCTCTTCTCTTTCCCACTTCACAAGAAACACAGCTGGATGTGCAGCCTCAGGCACTGTCCTTTAACTCCAGCCTACCCTTTCTGTCCTACAACAATGCCATGATCCCATTCCTGAAGACCTGTCTGGGGGTCGGACGAGTCTCAATACTGAGAAATACCATTTTGGCTGTGTTTGCACAGTAATGTTTATCCCAGAGCAATCCATTCCACCCACTTCTGTGGTTCCTTGAATCCATCCTCCCACTTTATGATGCCCATCTCAAACAGGACAGCAGCTGCCTGGTGAGGGGAAGTGCTGTAACATCTCAGCCCATCTCAGTTTTTAGTTTTGGCTGAAGGCTCTGATGAGCCCAAGGGAATGAGGGGAGAGGGGACAGTGGCTTCCTGTGCATTTCAACAAGGCAGAGACCTAGCCAGTGCTACTCACGACAAATACCAGAGTGGTCATGAATTATGCATTCCTTGTTTAAGAGAGGTCGCTCTCATCAATAATTGAAAGCTCCCTGCTCTGCCTTCAGCATCACATCTCCCACACCGGGAGTCAGGGAACTAATGAAATCTGCATAGTCTTCCTCAAGGTGGCTAGGGGCAGGTGGAGAGAGGCAGTAAAATGCAGGCAAAACAAACCAAAAACCCTGCTGACAGCTTTGGTGTGTGAAATTAAGAGTCATTTGCATCTACCTGCAAGTCTACTCCAGCCCTGCTCCTCACATCTCTGTCTCCTCCCCTCTCCACACCTGTCTCCTCCCAGGGCACACACAAAACATTAGGCTTGCAACATGGCTGAAACCAAGATTAGGGAGCATTTCTTGAAACTTTTGGCTCCGTTACCTCAGAGTAGTTTGCTTTGGGTGCTTGCCTAGAAAATCGTTATACTGGATGGTGGAATGTTCCCAAGGAACAGTTTGAACTGTGAAATTTGTCCTTTTGGGAAGGTCAGGATCTTTAGAGCCTGCATCCTGACTAGAGTCGTACAGTCCCGGGGCTGGGGTTGGTCCAGCATCCAGAGTCTAGTAAGCCTGGCTCAGACAGGCCAGCTGCCTTGAACCAGAGGCTGGAAAATCACCTTACTTTCAAGAGTAAGGTGTGGTTCTCATTCTGGATCAGGTAGACAGAGGGCAGAACCAAAACTTCTGAGGAGAACTAACAAAGCTAGTGTGATCCTAGCCATTTCTGAGTTATCCAAAAGGATGTAAATTGAGCAGCTTCTCAACAGGGCTATTGGAAAATCAGAGGCACTGGAACATGTCAGCCTTGTAATCCTCAGTCAGCTGCGTCTCTCCCTAACTTTCACCTTTCTCCCATTCACGCAGCATGTCCTTTCAAACACTCTACAGCTTAGGGAGAAAGTCACTGCCTGGGTCATTTTGCTGCCTTGGAATCCTTATCCCTCTCTCAACATCTGGGTTATCCTGCCCAGTAACAAATTGTACTCTGTTGTTAATTAGTCAACAACAGATGAAGGGACCAGTCACATGCAATGCTCTGAACCTCAGCCAGATAGATCTTGCTTCTCTTCAGCATTATTCTGGGGAATCCAGCTCTTCCTCCTGTATGCCTCTCTCACTGTCTTCTCCCAAATCCTTTCAGAATAATGCTCCCTGCGTCAGCACAGGAGCCTAAATGGAGTCTGAATGGTGTTGCACCCCAGGAGCTGAGAAGTCTGACAAAGCAGTGTGAAGCCAGAGTAGTATGAGAAACATTTTGTCCCTATCATACTCAGCTTTGTGCTCTGTGTGTAAGGTTCTTTTTTTAATGGAGAACAGAAGATTGATGGGTAAAATTAAGAAGAGGGATGTGTAATTGGAAAACAGGCAAGAAGGCTACAAGAAGGCTACAGGAAGCATATTGAAGGCATCCATCAAACATTCAGCTAATGTTGTTGAGGGTGTGTAACACAAACAAGGGCTGCAGGAGACTAGGGAAAAAAAATAAAAGGAAAGATAATGGGGAATAGACAGGACAGGAGAAATAGCAAGGGCAGAGAACAGCCAGCAAGAGAGTACAATCAATAATATTTGCAATCACATCCAAAGGCTCCTGTTGGGATCAGTGCCGGACTGTATAAGCACATTAAGAGATGATTCCTGCCCTCTACAGCTTAAACCCAGGAATTACCAGATGAACGCAGGAGATGGGTTTAGATGATCACAAAAATTTCTTCTGATCTTGAATCTCATTTAATAGGATCTGCTCTGAGAGGGGTTAAAGGCAGAAGGAAGGTAGTTGGTTGTGCCAGGAATACACACTGTAATGTTTGCCAGCAGGCATGCAGTTAATCTGAGCCACTTAGGAGACTTTGGTTTTAATTATAAAAAGTAGGTAAAAATATGTGCAGTAAGCCTCTGTAAGCCCCACTGGGGCCATCAGCAGGTTACCCAGAGGCATCCATATGTGACTGAATTTTGATGCTGTGTTTTCAAAAGGATGGACTGATGCTTTAATGGACAATTTTGTGGGAAATATTCCATGAGAGGTGGACATTAAGAGAATGCAAAGGGCCTTTGTGTGGGTAAGGACAGAAGACAAAGGCTAAAATTATTAGTAATCCAGGGGATTCTTGTAGTTCTGGAAACAGGGAAGAAAAGAAACTCTGAAGGACTAAGAAAAGGCAGGTGAAAGCTATAAAGCAACAGAGAAGGGCATGCAATGATGGATGCAGGGGGAGATGGGAGGGGAGACAAGGTAACATTTTAAAGAGAAAATAAAGTATTCCAATAGAGACTTTTTAAAAATGGATTGAAGTCAGCTCATCTTGTGTGGTTAAATTACCTGGGACTTTATGCAGAGTTTAATTTTTTCAGCCTTGCTTGCTTTGGAAAAGCAATAGAGAGAAAGTGCCTGCAGAAATAAATGAGCACAGAGCACCAGGGGAGCTGCACACACAGACAGCATCTCCACTTGTTTGCAATATTTGGGAAGCATGAACAGGGCTGGCTGGAAGAGGGAGGAGGAGAAAGGACTAGAAGGGGAATTAATTAAAAATTCTTCTAATTCTGATCCCCTCTCCTCTGTTCTCTATTGGTAACACGGCTGTCAGGGCTGTGTCCTCCTCTTTTTTCCTCCAGAAGCAACCTGAGTTTGCAGCAGTAGCAGGTCTGCTGCATAGAAACTGTGTCTGTATAATTAAGGCCTTTTATTAAAGGGAAAAGGCACTGGCTGCTTGACTCTGGTGCAGAGACACTGGTAATTGCAAGCATACTAGAGGAAGCAAGGAGCTGTGATGATCCTGAGCCAGGGCCTGGGTGGGCCTAGATATCTCCAATTGTTAATAGCAATCCTTGGAAAAGCAGTCCCTGGTGCGGGTAACACCATCCTGCCCTGTATCAAGCCTGGATCTGTAGCTTATGAAATACCTATGCCTTTGGCACGAAAGCTTGAAGGACACTCTTATACCTGGCCCCAGACCCAGTCATCAAAAAGCAATGAAGTTAAGCAGAGCCAATGTTTGCTGCACAAGGCTCCTACTCACATCACCAAAACACTACTGTGTGCCCCTGGCCACACAGCTTCCTTGGTCCATTTCATTAGTTTTCTGTAGCTTGAGAGCAGTGAAATGGGCATCATGGTGTTTCCTGAGTGAGAAGGTAAGAAACATTAGATATTAACACCATTAATGGTTGGCTTGGGTAGTAGTCAGTGGGAATATGTTTCCCTAAGGGATTGCTCCAGCATTGGTACCATTGGTGTTTAACAACGAGTGAGCTTGTGTTGGAGTAATTTCCTTGACAGGGCTTATGAACATTCACTTGCCCACCAGAGGACTTGCTGAGACATGCTAGTCTTCTGTCAGATGTGGCTGAAATAGTTAATGGTGGTAGAGCACTGATGAGCCCTGAAATTGCATAATCCTTGTTTTTTTCAGGACACCAAGGCAAAATGTCAGAGAAACAATTAAAGACAGATTCTAAGATGTCCCAGAGGATGAATTTAGAATAGCATCTCCTAATATCATTCAGGAGTATCCTGTGGCTGCTGTCACTGCAGAGCACTTACAGACCAAGAAAATGAGCAGTTGTCATTTTTCTTCTCACACAACTCTCTAAGGCTGAAACATGGCCATCATTCCCCTCTGAACAGATGAGGAGCTGCTGGACCCAAATCCTGGGCAAGGAGCTGCTTTTGAACAAAATGTGCCTGTGTCCCTTTGAGGACCTTGGTTTTAGCTGACTGGCCCTCAGTACACTTAAAAGTCCCTAGCAGAGCGGGAATTTAGAGCCAACCAATTTGAACCTCCTTTCAATCTTTTCTATCAGCATGATGTCATCAATCTCTTCCCTCAAAATGCCTTCAGCCTAGGAGAGCAGGGGAACTTGGCAGGGCTTGGTACTCCAAAGTCTGTAATTTCAACCAAATGCTGCAATGGCCAAACACTGCAAACCACAAGCAGAAAGGGATGTGGGATAATTAAGCATTCAGCAGGCATCATCAGCACAGTGGAATGACCAAGGCAGGGCTTTCCTGGAACACTTAGTAGGTGATACTGTGCATGCCTGATTGCCTCAAAGCATCTGCCTAAGGACTGTGAATTAACCCTGCAGAAGTGTTAAGAGGTGCTGGCTATCTAGAGGATGCCTGACATCTGGCTATGTTGTCCAGTTGCAGATATTCAGGTACACAAATCTTGCACACAGTTCTAAAAAGTTGTACAAAAGAAGCAAATTAAATGGTCACCACAAAGCTCAGGAATGAACACAAGCCTTGAAGAGTGGGGACAAGTAGCAGTCGTCTCCAGCTTCAGAATCAGCAACGTGAACAACCCTAGCTCAAGGACAGCGGTTTCATCGTGGGATAATGGGAGGTTCTTTAGAGCAACAGAAATAGCTAAAAGCTTCTATTCCATAGCACCAGAGCTCTCCAAGTTGGATAATGGTTTGGACCTGAAACGTTAATGCAGCTCCTTGTAAACTTAAACAGCACTTCACTGCATTGGAGCCGAACATTTGTCATGCCTCTCTGCATTTTTGGTGACTGGTATTTTGGAGGCCTTATTCTTTTTCCTTTTCTGAAAGGTAGAGAGATGCCTGGGCATTGGAAGCTCCCTGCAGCATGCTGAGGAGACGTAACCTTCTTACCACGCTCCTGATTGCCTTGCCATGGGCTCTTCTCCTAACCTTGTGGCACCAGTACCCAACCACACACTACCTCAGTCTGCTGAGAAGTAAGTGTAAAAGTTCTGCTGTCAATGTGCTGGCAGCCATGATGACTTCTGTTGCAAACTCTCAGCAGGGATGCTCTCTCATGGGAAGGGTTAAACAAAGACAGACTTGCCTGAAGGCCCCCTCGGGGTTTGCTGACAGCAGGAACATAAACTGATCTTAAGAGCATGTCAAACATGCACCTTAAGCTGGCTTTGGAGAGAGGATGCAGCACTAACTCCAGATAGATGTGTGCCTCCCTGGATAAGAGGTAGCCTGTTAGTTATTAATCCTCTGACATCTTCTTTTTGTTCCTCTTTCTTCCTTTGTTTTGTCCCAGAAGAGACAGATGAGAACGTGACCTCTAAAGCTCTCCTTAACGGTACATCTGCACAGAGAGAAGAAGGCTTCCCATCATGCACTCAGCAGCAGCAAAGCATAGGGGCAATGCCTAAAATCATCCAGAATTATGTGTACTCCAGGCCTCCCCCATGGTCAGACACCTTGCCAACGATTTTTGTTATCACCCCTACCTATACCCGGCCAGTGCAAAAAGCTGAGCTGACCCGTCTGGCCAACACCTTCCTCCACGTACAGAACCTGCACTGGGTAGTGGTGGAGGACTCTCCGCGGAGGACCAACCTTGTATCCAACCTGTTGGAGAAGGCTGGGCTCAACTTCACCCACCTCAACGTAGAGACACCCAAGAGCCTGAAGCTGGGTCTGTCCTGGATTCCATCCCACACCCCAAGGGGTACGCTACAGAGGAACCTGGGGCTGCGCTGGCTGAGGGACAGCCTCAGCAACACCGCACCACCAGAAGGCGTAGTCTATTTTGCTGATGATGATAACACCTACAGCCTGGAGCTCTTTGAGGAGGTAAGAGACCTAAACTTACATGGGACAGAAAAGCAGGCTAGAGTTTCAGATCCTCTTAAGTTGCACTTGCAAAGACCTCACCCACTCTGCATGGAGTGGCAGCTGGGTATACGGCAGATGCAAGCTGAAAAGGCAAAGAACACATTTGCCATTCTACAGGCTGCAGATATGAACAGCTACTCACACACCATTGCACCAGCTAGAGTTCCTCTTGCCAGGGACCACAGGATATGTACCTCAGAATTTATACCTCTCCTCAGGGAGAGCTGACCTAATTTAAATAAGCATCAAAGACAAACTTCTGGCAAGGTGTAAATCTGCCCTGTTGTAGGGGTGTGATGGGTAGAGGATGATAGAAAAGTTGTCTGACTTTCTATCCACTTTTACTCCTTGGCTGCTCTTCAGTTCTCTAAGTTCCAGTGACCACAACAGAGCTGTGCCTCTGGGATCACCGAAGCTTGCCCAGACTTCTGCTGGAGAATTGGCGTTTGTGAGATGCCAAGCTTACTGCAAACTTGCAAAAATCCAGTAAACTCTCTTGTCACCAATATAAGCCAAACTGTACTAAGCCACTTGAGGAGCAGAATTATGCATCAGAAAGTATTTCCAGTTTTCAGAGTTGTTAGGTCTCTGTAAAGCTCATCCTTTCTTACTTCCTTCCATGTCCTTTCAGAAAATTTCAATAAACCTCCACACTTCTAGGCAGTAGCAATGGATGGAAAAACAAGGCAGGAGGTGGGGGGAGAAATTAGAATAGATGAGGACAAAGATGAATCAGTCAGGAGGATTACTTGCTTGAGTGTGAAGCTGGACTGAGTGGAGTTGATAATACAAAGCTAGAGGCTGGGTAAAAGTAGTATTTGGCATTTACAAAATGATAAAATTCTACCATAAAAGGTAAAAGTTCAAATGGGATGAGAAAACCAGAGGTTTTTAATCTTCTGAGGGACTGAATGTGGGCACAGAAAAGCAGTGAGTTTGTTGTTCAGAGAATAATGTGCTAAGAATTTGCCTTGTGGCTGTGGAAGCTCTAGCTTTTTAAGCAGCAGCACAGGTGAACTAGAGCTTGTGGTGCTGAGAGCAATTGTGATTGTGTAGGAAATCAATGGGAGAGGACAGGGGCCAATGAAAGCAGAGCATGGTGCATTAATGGGTTGGGGCAAATGTGGTGAGGTTGAATTCTCACAGCACTGTCTCTTTCTGGCACACAGATGCGCTACACAAGGCGGGTCTCTGTCTGGCCAGTGGCTTTTGTTGGAGGACTGCGGTATGAATCCCCAAAAGTGAACCCAGCAGGGAAGGTGGTGGGCTGGAAAACCGTCTTTGATCCTAATCGTCCATTTGCTATTGACATGGCCGGATTTGCTGTCAGCATCAAGTTGATTTTGGAGAAGCCTCATGCCAGTTTCAAGCTGGAGGGAGTTAAAGGAGGCTACCAGGAAACCAGTCTGCTGAAAGATTTAGTGACTATGGATGGGCTAGAGCCCAAAGCAGCTAACTGCACAAAGGTGAGTAGGACAAGAAATCTTAAAGATACAGTCTTCTTGCTGGGTGTTGGCTACTTTTACAACCTTCTGCCATACTCTTCCATCTGTTAGTGTGCCTGCCCTGTGCTGGCACATGTCAATGCCAAATGATGTTGGGACAGATGGACAAAGCCTGCTAAATTCTTCACAGATGTGAAGCTCAGAGAGAACTGAGGAGCAGTGCTAGGCATTATGTGTTATAAAGAATCTCAGATGTACAATTTTTGCCCAGATTGCTTCTGCAAAATCCAGGAGGATTGGCAGAGGGTTTAGTCTGTAATTTTGCTCTAGAATGATTCCTCCTCCTTATCACATTTCACGCGCCAATGAAGTGTCTCCCAGGATCAATCCCTTTGAATCACATTCTTCAAACTACTGTGAGCTTCACTTCTCTGAGGCTCCCACCCAATAAGAGCAGCACTCTCATTGTTTCCATGCCATTCAGAATGCCTGTGCTTCCCTCTAGGTGTTGGTCTGGCACACAAGAACTGAGAGGCCCACTCTGGTTAATGAAGGCAAGCGTGGGTTTACAGACCCCAGAGTAGAGGTGTAAGGTAAGCAGAGAGCCAGCTCTAGAGTGTGAGTATCTTTGTCTTTATTATTTTCAGCAAGATAAATAATCTGTACCTGTTTCCTTATTTCTGCTATTATTTCCTGAAAAACTGCCTATGTGACTATTCTGGTAATTCACCATGCCACCCTTTGGACAAGAAGTAGATTATCATCTTTATCCATGTATCCTCTGTGTTTCTTGCTCATTCAAGCCTCTTTGCAGCTCATATGGGAGTTTTGTCTGACAGAGAGAAAAGTGACAGCAGAATCTCCAGTTTCACTCAGGTATTAATGACAAGCCAAATTCCTTGCCCCTGGACTCTTTCATCCAGCTCCAAACTCCCTTTGGTGTGGGAGTTGTCCTATGAGATCACACTTCACCAGGCAATCTTGTTTCCCAGCAGCCCTGCCACCTCTGCAGTGCTTCATGTATCCCCCTTCAGTTTTTATCCTGCATGAACAGCTGTGGTGTGGGTGCAGCAGGGAAAGGCTGATGGAATGCTTAAAGCACCTCAGAACAGGAACCAGCAAAGCACAGCCTACACAGACTCTCAGTTTGAGGTGCTTGGTGCTAATGCTACCGGAGCTAGGAGTAAATCTGCTGCTGAGGAGAGATAGTGAATGTAATAGGAAGTGCCTTTGCAGTTCACAGAGCCAGGTTCAGCAGCAGGATGAGGGATTATGGCAATCACCATGGATGAGGCAGAATGTATCAGAAATCACTGATGTTCTTAGAAAGATGCCATGCCCTCTGATCTCAGGGGCAGATTGCTGCCCCAAAAGTCCCAAAAGAATAAAAGTATCCCAAATTCAGAGTACCCAGCTCTTTCTGAAATTACTTATATCAGTGTCAGGACAGAGGATACTGAACGATTTAATCCTACTTTGGAAGATATTCCAAGAGTGCTTTTAGTTTTGACCTCAATATACACCTCAGCTCAGCTCTACCAGTAGAAAAAAAACCTGTCAGCTTTTATACAGGCAGTCATGAGTATTTCAACTCCTGCACTGATCTCCTGTGTGCATCACTAGTAGCTGCACTCATGCCACAGCTCCTCATGATCTCTGAGTGGCAGTCACACAAATAGTGCAAAGCAATCACAGTGCCTGCACACCCAGCAGCAGATGGAAGGGACTGGAGTCAGTTATCTAAATACAGATACCTGGTGCCACCATCAGGACCCTGGCATAGCCTATCTGTCCCTCCTACAGGGCACAAACCCTGTACCATTTCTGACAGCTTGTTATTGATATTACAAATATCCTAGAAACCCATAAATTATGCAAGATACCTGTGCTTAGCTGGCAGCTCCTCTTTTCACCAGTGCTTTTGTGAGATCCACTAGCAGCAACAGGATCATTTTGCACACTCACCCATGCTAGGTATGCAGTTGCCCAAACTCGGCTCACAAGGACTCACAGTCCAGTTAACTCTGGAGAAATCACTTGCTTTGTACAAGATGAACAGGCCTATAAAAACTGTGATAGATTAGACCCTCCTTGCCTACTTGCCAGAGGAGGGGCTGACTGCTCCACTGGAGATGCACAGTGTAGATGTGATGTTTTCACAAATGTGCCATTTATAGATGGGCACTTTTTTCCTCACCTCTCTCCTTGGTGAAACATTCAGCCATCCTCCATAAGAAATGCAATGCACCAGCTATGGAGTCCCATGAGAATGGCTCCCCATGAGTCATTTGTGGGAAAGGAAAGCAGCCAATCTAAAAGATCAAGACACTGTCACTGATTCACTCAGCAGATAACTTGTACCTTTGTCCAAGCCATCCTCTCCAGTGGTTTCAAGCAGATTGTTGGCTGGATCAGCCCTGCTGATTTTTAAGGATCTTTGCACTTTCATTAGCAGTCAGTTTGACCACAGTCCCTTCTGCACCACTGTCTGTCATGTGGGCCAGTTGCTCTGACATATCAAGTTTGCAGGTAGCATCTACTCCAAGAGACACATGCAAAGTAAATTGCTTGACAATCAAGGGCAATCAAGCAAAATTGTTATATTGCATCTCTTAAAATTTTAAATTTATATTTCTGCTGAAGTCTACAGAGTGTTGGAGGTCCTTACTATCAAGGCTGCTGAGCTTCAGAATCTTGATAGACATGATCTAGATAAGCCAGTGCTGAGAACAAAAAAGAGGCAAAATTGCTCCCCTGAGGATCTTTTGTTCTTAGACCCAATAGGAAGAATATTTCCATCTTTCCCTCCTGCCAATTAGTCTTCCTTGAGGATCAGATCAAGCCAGTTAAGTCCAAAACCTCCCAGAGCCCTCCTTCCCTTTAAATCCTGCAGATGTGAGACATTGCTTGGTGTGGGATTTGGTATTCCTAATCTCTAATTGGACTGCTTGCATGGCTGCTTGCCACAGAGCAGCCAAAAGCTATCACAGCATACATCCCTGCCAACTGTATTGAAACACCCTCAAAACACAGGCTTTGCCTTCTGCCAACAGGAGATGGAGATTAACTTCACCTCATATTTTTCTTTGTTAAAGTCCTGTAAACTGTCACAGAAGACTAGTGTTAAAAAAATTACCTAATCTTATTGCTAACATCTATTTACAGGCCTCAAAAAAAGAGCATGCTTAGGTTAGCATGGGATTCCTGTTATTGTGAAATTTGGAAACAGAGAAGGTTCATCTGCATTTCAACAGCTTCCAGACAGACTGAATAGAAATCCTCAGATCTCAGTCTTCTACCCTTTAAAAAATATTCACAAAGTTAAAATAATGACTTTAAGTGCAGACAAAAAAAAAATCTGTCAGAAACAATCTCTAATGCATAAATAAAATCTCCTAGCTATGACTCTAGTGCAGCTAGAACAGGCAGCTCTTCAGCTAGATCCCAGCCCAAAGCCATGCACAGTGTCATTGAGGAACATGTTTACTGATAGTTGCAAGGTGTTTGCCCAAGCCAGGGAGATAGTCCTGTTACACTGGATGTTGTATTTACGCCTTCTTACCTCACCTTGTGTTTGTTTTGACAGAGGCAGAGGGCTGTGATTGTTCCTGAAGTTCATCAGCAACCATATAGTAACTGTGCACCCTGCCTGTCCTGCCCAGCACTCTGCTCCACCACTGGAGGATGATAAACACCCCCAAATGTTACCACACCAAACAGCTCCCTTGCCCAAAGAGGTGGTAATAAGGAGGGACAGAGCTGAGGTGGTGCCCTGAGATCCTTCCCACCTAGGAGAGGAGTGCTTCCCTTCCCCACTGGGCCCTGGACTTTTAACCATTTGTTAAAACTTACTGGACATGATCTTCATTCTCTGCTGTGCCAGCACAGAGGCTGAAATCCAGGATGGGTGCAGGTGCCTCCAAAGGTCTCTCTTGGCATATTGTGAAACCTGAGCTTCAGTACAGCAACTGTGAAGCACAAACATTGACTTGCTGGCCTGAGGCTGGTGTGCTCTCAAAACAACTTTAAAGCAAAGCTGGCATGACAGTCTCTCCCTCGGAGGGATGCACTTCGATATGTACACAGATCAGCCCTCAGCCTGAGAGGAAGCTGTGCTGATGAACCTCATTTGGGATTTGGGAGGTCAGAAGGGATCTGGTGCCTATCCCTCGGCTCAGATCTTCTACTGTCCCCACATAAGATTGTTTTGGAAAATGCCATCTGAGATCCCCAGGCACAGAACCCCTCTGGATGAAGTTCCTCTCCTGCTCTGGGAGACACAGCAGGTACTGTACCTCAGAGACCATGCCTCTGTGTCTTGCTGCAGAGAGCAGAAAGTAGGGACAAAGATGGGTGGACTTGAACGTGTTCAAGGCCTGGAAGCCTGTTGCAGCACCATCAGGTGCTTCAGGAGCCTCAAATCACGTGCATGGACTTGCTTCCAAGACCTCCAGAGAGGAAGACAACCCTCTGAGAGGGCGGTGGATGAGAAGTGGTCAGAGAAGAGGAACCTTCAGCCTGCAGTCATCTGCTGTAAGAACATCAAGGAATGTGGAGACATCATTAGGAAACCCATCTTGAGCACATACATGACAACTGAAATAATAAATGTGGCAAGGTTTTCCAGCTGAACTTTGAAAGGAATGTGTGGTGCTGTGAAGAGAGAGGAGTCAGTGTCATGTGGAAGGGTTTCCCTTTCCCTCAATAAAACAGGAAGACAGCCAGGTGGGAGGCAGCCTACAAAACAGGAGGTGCAAATGAGGAATAAAGAAAGGATGAACGGGATTAAAAGCACAAGTGTTGGTACCATATGTGTGTGTGGGGAATGATGTTACTGTGACTTTTCCAGGAAGATTCTTTGAATGACCCAGAAACCCCTCTGAGCAGATCTTTAAAACCTTCTTCACTCAGGCCATGAGAAACAAGGCTTGAGGCATTCAAAACATATCAAGGATTTCACAGCCGGGAGAAAGCTATAAGCAACTGAATTATTCCTTGCCCAAGAAATTCAGGGCTAGCAGGAAACTTATTTATTTGTTGATTTATTTAAACTAGAATTCTTCTCTGCCTATTCCTTGTTTAGTTTTGGGTTTTAGTTTAGGTCATATGACATATTAATGAAGAAAGAATATTTTCTGTCTTGCCTCAGAACAGTAGAGCTTGGTATTCACTGGAATGTTCTGTGCTCCTTGGGGTTTCCTTACAAAGGTATCTTAAACTGGCAAAATAATCAGTAATATAGCAAGGGGAGCAGTACAGCAAAGGAAAATACAGTTCTTTTGTGTTACAAATGTGGGTGGCACTAAGTTTCTGGCTCCCAAGCAATCACAGTGGGATAAAAACATGAGCAAACTATTGCCTCAGCAGACAGTCCCCACAGGATCTCAGGAAGCCTCCATGGAGGGAGGTCTTTGAAGAGTATCTGAGAGAGGGAGTTGGTCCATATTCCCTCAATGGAGAAGGAGCAGCCAACGCATCCTGCTATAACAAGGGGCCAAAGTATGGGAAGGGCAAAGGGGATGAGATGCCTCCTTTCAGAAAGAGACACAGGAGAAATCAAAGAATAGGCAACAACTGGAGAAACAGAGACTGCATTTAGTGAGGCTAAGGCCAGGGTCTGTCTGGATGAACACACCAGCAGTACAAGGCCACCCTGCCAGCTCTCTCGGTATGAAGAAAATACTGAATGGGCTGAGAAAGCAATGTATTCTCTGGACTGCAGAGAGGTCCTTACAGAGCTTACTGGCACCAGATTGCATGAAGGAAGTCGAGCAATCACAGAATGCTTTTCACTCTGCATTTGTCCAAGCTTTCCATCCTGCCCTCTGCAGAAGGTAGCAGGGCTTGCACTCCAGTGGGCTTTGCCAGCCCATCCTGCCACCAGGCAGGTGGGCTCAGTGCTTCTAACCAGCATTAACCCAAGGTTAAGTCCCTTTCTTTGTGGTTTCAATGAATGAGCAGGAGCAAAGGAATAAAGAAGTTGATTTATGATCCTCCATTTTCTCCTCTGAGATGGGCAAGGTTTCTGCCCCATATGAACAGGAGATGTGGTGAATAATTCTCTGGCCTTTAATCCCACACAGGTCCTACATAGGGTTTAGGCACTGCCAGCAAGTGTTTGTAGCAAGGATCTGTTCCCATTGCAACAGATCCCACCACGCATATGCTTTTAAGAGAGTTGTTCTGGCTACATCCTTAAAAGAAAGCAAAATTACAGTAATTTCACAACTGGATTATAAGGCGCATGTCCGGGTTGTCGGCAATTTTCCAAACTTTGTCCATATATAAGGTACACCAGACTAAAAGGTGCACTTTTTTTTGCAGTGAGGATCCGCCCTCAACAAAGTAATGAATTAATAACAGAATCACAGATCACGGGCTTTATTGTCAGGTGCTCAATTTGCAAACATTTTTCACGGATTGGCGTAGCCTTTAAACACAGACCCAGGTGCCCTCCCCGTGCCACAGGCCCTGGCATTCCCGCCCGCCCCTGGCGTCAGCTGGCTAAGCTCTCGTGGCTCAGCGGCTCGGCTGCCATGGCTGCCACGGCTTCGGCGGCTTGGTACTGCGGCTCGGCTCGACTCCTTGGCTCTGCAGCTGCCATGGCTCGACTCCTCTGCTCCGCAGCTTGCACTTCCAGGTTGGCAAATTTCTGAACTTTGTCCATTGTATAAGGCACACCGGATTATAAGGCGCACTTCTGTGTTTCGATCAAAATTTTAGTCAAAAGGGTGCACCTTATAGTCGTGAAATTACTGTACTCCTTCTGTCTGTACTACGCTGTCAGTTCAGTGTTGGTCAGAGTCAGCTCCCAAGACCAGCCCTATTGCACCATCTCCATTCTTGCCCCAGCCTGGCCCTGTGGAGCAGACCTTCTGTGAATCAAGAAGTTCTGTCAGTCACTACATTGTGCAGAACTAAGACTTTGTATGGACAGCATGAATATACACAGCTGATATTCCACACTAGCAGACAGATGGACCTGTTCAGCACAAATACTCTTTTCCCTGTAGAGCAGCCTGGTACAGCAGGGACTGCTGCTGGCCAAGGTGCATCAGCTAAGGACGATTAAGTAATAGGCACCACAAGTTAAGATGGTTGTTCACCAGCAGAGCAGGGTGGGAGAGCCCGAAACAGAAGCAGCTGTCAGGGTTACAGGCTTCAGGAGAAGTGTGTGCAGTAAGGAGGGAAGCTGCAGATCAAGCCTGAAATATTTAAACAAGAGAAGGCATCCCAGTGCCTGGTTTTTACTAGCATATTTGTACCTGATATTCATGTTCTCTGAAATTCATCCAGTCACCAACCAATGAATATTACTAAACTTTCCTGTTACAGAAAATACTATTGATGAACAAAAGTGAAGGTTGAGAAAGTAATTTTTAATGGTTATTTATTTATATTGAATGGTACTAGAGCATTATTAAATATCATGTGAATGGTATGATATTGCATTGTCTTGTCTGCAGCCTAAGTGCCTACTCCTTTTCCAGGAAAACACAGTGGAATCTATCATGGGAAAAGTATCTATTTTAGGTGTTCTCATTTCAAGGCTACTCTTCCTCTGACCTAAATGTTACAAGAGAAAGTCAAGCAAAAATATTTCAGGTTCCTGAGACTAGTGTCTGCATTATGGAGATAAAGGAAATAGGAGACAGCAGAATATCACCTAGACTCCATGGTCTCTCATGATCTCTAGCAGTCATTTTGGGTATGGTGCTCATCCCTACTGAGATTGCCCTGTAAAGGCTCTGACCATAACTCAGAAGTGAGTGGTAGTCAAAATATAGGCCAGGCAGTCTGCTTTCCATCCCAAGAGGAAAGGGTGCCACAAGCTGTATTAGTGTATTAGTCAGTTTGACAGGAACCCACTGTCAGCCAGTCCACAAGCCTGGGAGAAGCTTGGATATCCAGTCCTGTTTCTAAAGCACTCACTAATTTACTCTGTCACTGATCCAAGTTACATGACATCAGCTATCCAGGTTTTTTAACAGCAGGGCACCCACCTCTCAGAAATATGGAAGCAGTTTTAAAATTCTTCTGAGGAAGACTTGCTGAAAATTTAATATTACCAGAGAATAAGCCAAATTCATATCCGTGTAATAAAAAATCCACAAAGTTGTTGCTAGAAGAACAATGTGAAGTTTACAAGCCAAGATCCTGCAAAAGGCTGAGAAAGAGCTGTTTGTCCAAAGTATTCGAAACATCCACCTCACTAGAAAACACAGTGTCATGATTTTAAAACCACCTCACTCCCCAGAAATGAGCGACAGCTCTGCTTGGCTGAAAGCATCCACCTGTAGAAGGAGTAATGTTACCTTCCTCTTGCCTTAAAGGAAACCCTGGGGACTGAGAGGGCACTGGATGATGCACATTGACCAGCACTGCATGAGTACACAGCCTGGGATCAATCACTGTTACACCAGCTGTTCCTCCCCTACTCAGGCCCTGCATTTTCAAGGCAGAGCTTCCCTAAGTCACTTTGCTGCATTTTCAACAGTAATCTAGTGTAGCCCCCAGGAGACAGGACATGAAGGAGAATGGGAGAGAAAATGATCAAGCAAGAATGAATCTTACTAAACAGAGTGAGGCACTTCTCCCAGTCTCTCATCATGTTCAGCCCTGATTGGAGGTGAAACCACATTTGGAGGGAGGGAAAGCTCCCTCCCTTGGGACAATCCAGAGGCTCTCGCACAAGCTTAATTTCAAGCTCTGTTGAAGTGTGTGTTTTGGTTGGGGTTTTGGGGTGATTTTTTTTGGGTTATTTTTGTATGCATTCAATTTAATTTCCCAGGAAGCTGTGTGACCTTTGACTCACATCAGCCCAGTGCCTGGTTCTTACAGATCCAGTCTCACGTTGTATTCCTCCATCACTGCCCAATAAATCTCTGCACAAAGGTTGCTAAAATGCCTGCCACCTCCCTTCCACACTTCAGTAGAGACAGTTACTTTTTTTTTTTTTTTTGCATTTAAGCAATCCAATTCATTTTTAATTCAAAACATAACCTATTTTCCACAGCTCTGTTTAAAACAGGAGCACTGTGACCTTTTGGCACCAGGAAGTTCTGACCTGTACTTTGCTCTCCGGTCCCAGCTTGTTTGCTTGCTGGTGAGGAAAAGGATCATGGTTTGGTGTATGATCCTCTCATTTCAGTGCTGATAGGGAAGGAGAAGGACTGTAGTTGGTTTGGAAGGTTCCTGAGGGAGACACTCCTCGAGATTTACCTCTCTGAGCCTGCACAGAAACACATGCTGGCTGGCACCTCTGCAGACAGCTATCTGCCTAGCTGTATTTAGTTTTCCAGTGTGGAGAACAAATATACACACAGGTGAAAATACAGGGGTAGGCTGTTTCCATCTGACCTGCTTCTGCCAAGAACTGGCACAGTATGGCAATTTTTACAACTAAGCCCTGACTGCAAGGAAGATAGCAGAGCCACTGATGTGGGGCAGTTCTAATAGGCCTAGCTGCTCCCTTCTCCAAGACAGAGGGAGGCAGACATGCTTTGTCCAAATCTTTTCTACATTGAAATTTCCTACTGTGACCCAAGGAGAGATTGCAAGAGAAACATAAAGCACTGCTGGCCCTGAAACAATGGCCGTCTGCAGCCCCAGGTCATACCATGAAAATCTTGATTCCTTTCTTTGTTTCACTGCTGATGCAGAGATTAATTCTTTCTTGTCTTTGGCATTGTACTTGATGGAGCTATCAGTAGAACCGCAAGTATTGCTTGATTTTATGAAGGTGAAGGTAAGCAGGGTGGGTTTGCCCTGATTGCAGAGGGAATGGTGCAAGGAGAATGTAGCTGTGGTGTACAAACAAAGCAACCTTTGTGGCAGCAGCATCGCATGGATTTCAGTAAAGCAAGACTGCCTGGGGGAAAAAAATGTTCTCTACATTTTTTTATTTTAAAACCAAATTAAGTTAAAATTTAATGTGAAATGATGACAATTTGCATCCAGGCCTTAAGCAATCCACTTCAATTGAATAATGCGTTGTTCTGCACAGGAGACTGAAATCAAGTTTCCCATAGATGCGTCCCATACATCTCAGTCCAACTCTGAAGCAAGAGTACTCCCAACTCCTCATAAAAGTGATAACACTCTCTCTTGCTATTTTCTTCCCATGCCATCCCGTTTGGAAGGCAAACAGCAACACACACTTCATAAATCACTTCACAGATGAGACCGGAAGGGACCACTGGCGATCATCTGTTCCAACCCTCCTGCTCTAGCAGGGTCCCCTAGCTGTCTGTGTCCAGAAAGAGACTCGCAGTCCGTCTGGGCAGCCTGCTCAGTGCTGTGCCTGGTCTGGGCCAGCACACATGGGCTGGCTCCCTGGCCAGGGGCTATGCCTTGGAGCAGGATGCTGAGCTCAGGGAGCCTGCTCCCCCTCACAGGTACAGATTTCCTCTTAACTCTCTCTCCAGTGCAAACATAGCAAATGTCAACTCTTCTTTGAAGCCATGTAGGAATTTAGTGAAGCGCGGAAAACCCACAAAATAAGTTAAGAGTTGGTATGTATTTATTCAGCACTGAGGTGCATGGAGTACATGCACACCTTTGGCGACCTTCCCCTCTCCTGTTATTCTCTACAAACTAGGAATACACAATTCGCCTAATACATATTTATTTCCTCTCCCTGCTTCATATGGAAATAAGTTTCACGCCTCTTTGCGACTGCGCATTGTTCCTTTTAGGTTGCTCTGGCAGTCTGTGGGTCTTTGGGATGAAGTAAATAGTATTCCTCTCAGTTTGAACTTTTCACCTTGCCTCCTTGTGCATGCTCTCCTTTGTTCATGTTCCGGACTTTGATATCAGTTTTCCTGGTCTCAGCGGTCTGAGGACCCCCTTATCCTGTGGTGTCTTTGTCCTTGCATCCTGTTTGAGCATTCTAGCCCTTGACCCCACCTTGTAACCTTGCTCTCCTCCTGTTCTTGTAAGCACCTTAAATTATAGCAAACAATACAGTTTTATCAGTCCCCCTTTTAGTCAAAGCATTTCTTGATGCTTGATTCTTAATTCTCAGTTTCTCTATTTCATTAGTATCTGTAAAATGTCTTTTTCTCTCCCTCATTTAAGCAAAAGTGGGCACATGAGAGCAGGCAGTGATTGACAGCACAATCTAAGCCCCATCTCTTTACAAAATCAGCCAGAGAAGAGAGGGGCATAAAAGCTGAAATTTTTCGGGGCAGCATGGCTGTGGTAGGAGGCCTCTCAGTGGCCAGGCTGCTGTAGTCCCTTTGGCACTGGCTGAAGTGTATCCATTCCACAGAATCACGTAATCCATCAGTTTGGAAAAGACCTCTGAGATTATTGAGTCCAACCCATGACCGAACACCACCATGGAAAGTAACCCATGGCACTGAGTGCCACATCCAGTCTTTCCTTACACACCTCCAGGGATGGAGACTCCACCACCTCCCTGGGCACTCCATTGCAATGTCTACATTTCCATTCATCTCTCCCTGACCAGTTTAATAACCAATTTAAAGTGGAAACAGCAGTCGGCTGTTGACCAAGGAGACAACACGGAACGCAGTCCAGCAGCTGCCCCATCCTTCTCCCACACCGCCCACAGCGGCGGCCGCTGAGGGAAGGGGGAAACGACTACATCTCCCAGCATGCCGCGCGGCAGCACGGCCGGCCGAAGCCCGCCCTGCCCCGCCCTGCATTCTGGGAGCTGTAGTCTCGCCGGAAGCCGGGCGGGGGAGGGCGGGTGCTGCGTCTGTGCCACAGCCAGTTCGTGCCGCTTCCCCGGGGCTCTGAGCGGGGTGGCTTTGGGCAGCTCGTTCCGTCCTCCAGGCCGCCTGGCTCGCACCGGGAAGGGAACGTCTGGCTTTCGGCGTTCTGATGAAGCCTAGCTAAGGGAGCACTCTGCCGCCTCAGAAAGTTGGAGGAGAAGCCCAGAACGTGGAACGACAGTCCATGGAAGGCAACTCATCTCCTCACCGCCCTGATCCTGGAGCATGGGCTAAAAACTATGTTCATCTCCCGTATGGAAAATCATTGTTTCCTGCTGTTTGTGTTTGTCTTCCAAGTAATATTTATCCTGATCCTCTACCGAGGTGGACTTTCGAATGTGTTTCGCGGGTTTTTAGAGTCGCCTCAGGTGGCGGATTACTCGAAGCCCCATGATGTGTACACAAACCTCAGCTTGTTCACCCGGGTTCCCAACGAGGACATGATGCCGTACTGCTCAGCGCAGTCCCCAGTCCTGGGTAGGTATTAACCTTCAAACACGATGGAAAAGTGATTTGAAAACCTCTTTCATAACCCTGAACGTGTCATAAATGTAGGTTGTATCTTTGTCAAAATTCGAAACGGGTGTGCTGATGTACTTACAAATGACTAAATTTTCTCGTGTTAACAACTCGTGTTGTTTTTATTGCTTATGAAAGGAAAAGTATTTTACTGACCTACAAATACGCAATATTAAGAGTTTGATTACATAGATGTCAAGATTTTAGAGCAAGAGTGAAAACAGTGCATGGTGATAATACCAGGTTGGTAATGCTTTTTTTTTCTTGGCAGTCCTGTGTAAAATAGCCCAGTGATTCAGCAATTGCATAATACCGACCTCTGACTTTGACCATAACTCCTAGGTTCTTTGTCTTAGCCTTATATCAAGCTTGTAGTTCAATATAAATTGATTAAATTGACTTTAAATCAGCTTAGGGAGGTTGTGTGAGGATGTAGCTTGGCACCTTGCTCTTCATGGTGATCTTTTAGTCTATGGTTGTCACACATCCTATAGGCTTAGAAACTTCTCTGGTCACAGGTTAATTTGCATTCACAGTAGGACCAAACCAGAGCTGATTTTAGATGCAGCATTCATCCAACTGTTGCACTACTAAAACAGTTGAGAAATTTTAAGTCAGTACGAAGTCAAACCTAAAAAGCAGGTGTGTTCCTAGTAAAGTGGTGGTGCTCAGGCAATAGTGAATTCCTTTGACTCAGCCAGCCGTGAATGGATTAGGTTCCATCAGCATGCACTGCTGTAGCTGCTTTGTACTATCTTCTTAGAGTACTGTGTAGTAAGTTATTCTTGTCAGGATTTTCTATACCACACAGGTTTCTGAATGTCTAAATGTTGTATACACCTAGCCTTGGACCGCTGCTCAGTAGTGGCCCTGCTTTTGTAGGAAAGCCTGTGGAGCCTATTAGGAGCAAATGGTTGACCTTGGTTCACGTGGAAGTTCTGTGAGAAGCTAGTGCTCTTGTGTCAAGTATCTAACTTAAGGCTGGAGAACTCTGCTGGGATCCTTTGGATGAGCCTGCTCAGTCTGCAATCTTTGTAATGATGCTTGTTCTTTTGAGATGTTTTCTTCCTTCCCCTGTTGCTCACAATTAAATTAAATACACGCGGTATGTATGATGAAATTGTAGGATAGCTTTGGGTGTGTTTCAAAATTTCCTCTAGAAATGTCTCTAGTAAATCCTGAAATCCTGATAGCACAGAGCCTTTTTGCCCAGGTGCCAGGTGTCATGGCCTCAGTGCACTGCAGCCCATTAGTTCTGGGAAGCTACAATTCCTTGTTTCAGGCTGAATTGTTTTATTTGAAAAAGCTCAGCAGAAACATGACTGCACTCAATTTGTCTCCACTACTGATGAAAATTCTCTGTCCTAAAGAGTCAAATGAGACAGCTTTAGTGTCAAAAAGAAAGAACCAAACAATTCTGCAGCTTGCCTGCAAACCATCAGATAAGTAAAAGTAGTGACATATATGGAGGAGGCAGATGAAAAGTAGAATTACACTAATTTGTGCTCTTATAGCTGGGAAATCAAGAACTTCTGCCCTTCACTGAGTGCTGAGAACAGGGGACGTCCTGCAGGCAGTACTTCAGTGCTAAAATGGAAACATAACGTTAGTCAGACAGAAGTAAAACGTAAGCTGTCTGGGAGGAAAAAAAGCAGCCATGACACTTTGCTGTATGAAAATACTGAGTTGGGCATATGAACCATTGTTGAGGTGAAATACAAGTAATTTGGAGCACTGATACAAAATTCAGCTTAGGAAAAATTACATCTCTACTACAACTTAGCTTTTACTCTGTGATATTTCTCTGTAAATATAGGAAGTAAGTTATTACTTCTATCACTGCATGCCAACCTCTTCTGTGTGTTTTGCTTTTTTCTTAACTGAGAAGCTTGCTGTTTTGGGAGGGAGACAGATATTGTGATGGACAGATATGAATTGAGATATAAATATTTTATAAATGTCTTGAATAGTTGTTGGCATCATCTCCCATGAAACTGATGTTTCTTGGAAGCATTATATTGGAGAGAGCAATACCTTTTAATATTAATTTCATAAACTGTTACTGTAATTTTACATATATAAGGCGCACCTTTTTGACTGAAGTTTTGATCCAAACCCGGGAGTGCGCCTTATACACCGGTGCGTCTTAAATATGGACAAAGTTCGGAAAGTTGCCAACCTGGAAGTGCAAGCTGGGCCAGCCCAAGGCGGGACCGCCCGGGGCTGTGCCGGCCTGAGCCAGGGCGAGGTTGCCTGGAGCTGTGCTGGCCTGAGGTGGGGTTCGGCTACCCAGAGGCAGATCCTCGCTGCAAAAAAATAAGCGAGCCTTATATGCCGGTGCACCTTAAATGTGGACCAACTACAGGGACTTGACGGCTACCTAGAAGTGCACCTTATACTCCAGTGCGCCTTATAGGCATGAAATTACTGTAAATGAGATTTCAAATCAGTTCCTGAGGACTGAGCCTCCAGTTCAGAGCTGATAATAAGTCACTGTGCCCACTCTAAAATCTGTTAAAGTGCCTGAAGGATGCCAAATGCCTTAAATGGTTTCTGCATTGGGGCTTTTATGAAGTGCAACACTTTTTCCCTTTATATATGTAGTAGATCATTTGGATAACTGTTTTAATGTAAATCAGCTTGCAGATTATATGTCTATTTCCTGTCTCCTGAATCTGCAGCAACTTGGTTCTTCCAGGGCTGTGAAGTAAGAATTAAAGTATAATTGCTAATCATCTCTGCCTCAGAGGAACTAGACTCCTGCTGACTAGTGGTACTTTTTAAACACTTAGTGGTATCCACTGAACATTTTGTGACCAACAGCTTGAAAAGCATTGGAGGTATTCAGTGTCTTCACTAATATTGTGAATAAATTACTCAAGTTTCCTCAAAGGTTAAAGTTTCTACACAAATAACCTGTTCCCTGCTTCTTCCTCCTCCGTTTTTAGAAAAAGTTAAGTGCTTATATGCCAGGGCTATACTTTGTTAAATATAACTAAGTAGCTTTTAAACTCAAAATCTGACTTTCTCACATTGCATGCAAGATGTCTTGTTTCAGTTCACGATGAAGAGGTTTAGTGCTAGAAGACTTGGCTTTATATTATTATTTCTGTTTTGGTCTAAAGGGGTATCTTTCTTCATGCATGGTATGTGCTGAACAAGTTGGTTTGGCCCTTGAGGACTTTAATAGCTGAAAGTTCTGTCTGTGACTCTGCTGTTTATAGTTTGCTCATGCCATGGAAGGATTTGTTCCAAGCCTTTCTTATAGTAGTTACTGCCTTTCACTTCCATCTGTCATAACCTTTTCATGAGCAAGACCATCTGTTGTATTGAATAGCTCTTGCTACATTTTCTAATGCTGCCAGCATTTCTTCTCTTGGATTGAAAGAGAAATAAAAAGGTGGCAGTGCTAAATGCTGAGATTTATTTTCAGGTGCCATTGAAGCAGCCTTGTATTCTCTTATTAGAAACTGATGTTTAAATGAAAGCTATTGGTCTGATTTTTATTTTTTTTCCCAAGCACTGGTAGAATTACATAAATATGACTCTGTTAACATAGTGTGTGATGCTGCAGTATCTGAGTGCAGCATTCACCCATGCTACTGTTCCTCTTTGTTCATCCTGTGTAAGTTCTGATTATTCTGATTGGACTTGTAATTACAGCTGCAAACTCTAAATGTATAGCAAGGAGTTCAGAAGTCCTGGAGTTACTTTCATGAGGTGAGATAGATATGGTCAAAGTCAATAGATCCCTCGATAGGCAAGTATGTTGCCTAGAAAGTGAAGCAAGCAGGGAGTGTGCTATCACTGGCACCAGCTGACAACACAGCCAGGGAATTATGAGACCTAAGTCTATACACTGAAGTTTCATATTCATTAAACACTCTCTGTGTGATGGTACAGGCACAGAAACATCTTAGGAACCAGGCCATTGAAAAATTGCTTGGGCACTTCAGGATATTGATTCTGTACCTTGCCTCAGCAGGGATCCTGTGCTTCCTAATATGTGTGAAGATTTTTTTTTCCTCCTTTTCCAAGGCTGTGCTTTGGCAGCTTTATTTATCCCGCTTTGGTCCAGCCTGCAACTACTCTATTCTCATTTGGGATTTAATTGGATTAGATTGCATTAGCCTTTTGTCAGTTGAATGGAAGAGAGACGTGAGAGCTAGAATGTAGCTTGTAGCCAAGGAGTGTAGGGCAGCCAGAAGTTTTGGGAATATAAATCACACTGGTTTTCTTTTTCCTTCCCTTGGTATATTCTAGATTGAGTTTCTGAGCTCATTTGTTTGCGGTATGGAGCCAGCATGGGCAAACACGATATCTTGAAAAACCTGGAAAATGCAAATGTTACACTCCTGAATGGTATGCTTGGTAATGATATGCTGTGGAAAGAGACAGCAGGAGTGAAGCTATTCACATTATCTTACTCATACCCTCATGTTCAAATTAAGACCTTATTTTTTCTGGAATTCAAGGATTATTGCTGCACAATCTCACTCTGCAATACAGAGTCCCAATTTTTTAATAGAAAACAAAACCCTGTCTTTGTGGGAGAATAAAAGGTATTAATTCCCTTTCTTTTATTTTCCATAGAGCAATGATTTATAGTTGAAATCCATGAATATAATATATAATACTTCTTTAGCAAGCTCCATTTGTCATCAAATCAGTGGTTAATG
Source organism: Sialia sialis (assembly GCA_009812075.1). Taxonomy (NCBI): domain Eukaryota; kingdom Metazoa; phylum Chordata; class Aves; order Passeriformes; family Turdidae; genus Sialia; species Sialia sialis. Next base: position 528,905 of record VRYO01001681.1, on the reverse strand, counting down.
GTGTTTAGTTTGAAAGATCTGATAATTAGGTGAGTCCAAAAATCTAAGCAGCAACATGAACTACAGGTTGATAACATGGTTGGACTGAAATGTGGGGGTCTTAAAGGTGGAAAGGGAAACTGCATGTAGAGGAATAGGAAATAACATCAAGAAATCTTCACTGTAAATGTGACCTAGGTTCATAGCCCACAGAATAATTCTCTGAAGAATCATCCTTCTGTTTTGGGTACAAATATATGGCCTTCCTGTTGCAGGTAATACAGTGAAAATCAAATTCTTCTGTATTTTAAATAGTTGGAGAAGGACCGGAAAGTGATATTTAAGAGTCAGCTCTTGCAAAATCTTGCTGACAAGCAAAAGTCATGCTTTCTTTTTGAAAACAAACTAAGAAACAGAAACCCATGAACAAAACCCATGCAGTGGAATTCAGACCAGACATTTTTGACAGCGTTAGAAATGGGATCAGTGGCTCTTCTTACTGACCTTCAGGAAATGCCATTTGTGTGTTCTTTGAAGAAGGAACCAACCCAAAACCAACCAACCAAACCTAGAAAAACCCAAAACCAGTGGAGGGATGTTGTTTCCTTCTGTGTCAGTTAAACAGGATGTGGGTGTGGGCAAGCTCAATTCTTTTGTTTGTTTATGCTAGAATTGTAGCAGAGACTTGAATATAGGATGGATTAGAAGAAGCATATTCTAGTCTTAAAACACATCTGTACCTTCTTCTGCTCAAATGAAAGCTTCTAAACACCAGGTCTAAATATTTGCTCTCTCTCAGGCTTCATTATCAGAATGTTTTTAAGAGAATAATTATTTCAATGGTTTAAGAAGGAGTCTGACTTAGAAGATACTGAAAATAGCCATAGCATTAATTATCAGCTTGGAAAAAAAAGAAAATCTTGTTTCTAGCTATTAAAAAAGAAACAAAACACCACCACCAACAAACTTGCCTTACAGACTTCTGGTGCAAAAAACCATTTTGCCTTCCGTAGCATGGCCTGCAAAGAATGTTTGGATAGAACTGTCATTTGAAATTACCAGCTTCTAATTATGATTTGGGTGAAAGTTTTTCCCTAGTTCATTTAAGCATTGGATGTTAATCTTGCTCTGCATCTGTGTTTTATTTTCTTAAAAGTTCATAGTTGTAGGAAACCATTAAGATACACTGATTTGCGTATAAATACAAGTCTTCTGCTACGTCTGGAAGTTTTTCTCACTACCCAGGAGGACAGGCATTTAAATAATTGTAGAATTTGTTTATTCATATTATAACAATGACATTTGTGTTAAAATGGGTATTGACAGTTTAGATGGATTCTTTTTCACTTATGACTTGCTAGTATTTTTCCATCTGAAGAATGGAAGAATTCATGAAAAATTGCAGATTTTTTTTTTAATTAGGAAAAAAACTTGAACATAGCCAGTATATTTTGTATTTAAAAATGAAGTGCTGAGTAGAGGAACAATCATCTATAGTTTCTTTTGCTGTCCTGTTCCTGAAAATATAACATCTTTCTTCTTTCGTAATTCTGTCATCTGCTTCTCCCAACATTTTGAACTACTGCCTGCTTATTGCAGTGTATAAAATGAAATAATATGGTAAATTCAGCCATTGTGGCATGTGATTATAACAGCAAACTGAAATTGAAATGCTTTTAAAGGATGAGCTGACATTTTCTAAAGCAATTGTATTCATCCAGGCTTTAAACTGTTTCTCCCCTGACCTGCTGAATAGCCACTTGCACATCTTTTGAAATAGGCTTAGAGAAATTTTCCAAATGGTAGCAAAAACAGCTGTGTCTGTTCATCTTGAATATTTTTCAACGGTATTTCTTTCAGTGAATACATTTATTCAAGGATCTAATCTAAGCAACACAAGACTATAGTAAACAGCCAGTCCCAGGGAGAAGCAGGTGTGCAGCAGCCCAGAGGGACTTGTTGGCCATGGCAGGACTCAATGCCTGGCAGGCAGTGTGTCCTCCTGGTGCTGAGCTGGGCACCACTCGGTGTGGAGCAGGGAGAGGTGGCCATCAGGCAGCAGTGAAATTCATCAGGGAGCCACATCTGCATAGATGTTGTTAACTCTTCCCTGGTGGGGCTGTGTCTGAAGGAGCAAACATGGGTAGCTGATCTGGTAGGTCTGAAAAAAGGTGGGGAAACATCACTGATGTCACTTTTTTCTGTCTCTCCTTACAGTTGGTCCATTAACCATCACCTTCAGGGTGCTCCCTAGTGAAAGGATGATCATGGAAAGAAATCCTTTTGTTCAGTCTGGTGGCCACTACAGGCCACCTCACTGCTTTGCCCGCTACAAATCTGCCATCCTTGTGGCCTACAGGAACCAGGAGAAGTACCTTCGTCATCTTCTCTACTATATCCATCCTTTCTTGCAGCGCCAGCAGCTCAGTTACACGATCTACCTGATTCAGCAGGTAAAGCCAAGTCAAATGTACCTGCTGGGAAGCTCAGCTACACGACTTAAGCGTTGGTTTCTGAACAAGAAATGCGACTCTTCTGATGTGGAAATACTATTTTATGCATGGGCTGAGAGGAGGTCAGATATGCTGTCCTATCTCCATGCCTGCTAAAGTTTGAAATACCATACCACTTGTCAAGATCATCATTCTGCTGTTAATCCGTTCTGTTGTGGTTTTTTTTTCCTGGTAGTATAAATTTGTCACTAAGTGGTTGTGCTAGTTTGAAAGTAAACCAGAGGGAGAAATTATCCCCACACAATCACCTTGAGAAAGATTTCAGGTTGGCATTACAACTTCATAGAAAGATTACAATAAATGCGTTAATACAGAAACACTGGCTTAAAGTTACAAATTCAGAGTAACAGTCCTGTCCCCCATTGGTCAGGATGGTGGTCACAGTCTCATTAAGTAATGGTTGCAGTGTCGAAAACGGTGATCCTATAGAAGATCTGGTCCTCCTCTGGGTCCCTCAAGCAGTGGTGGTGTCCCAAGGCAGGGAGTTTCACAATGTAGTGATGTAGTCCTACATTTTTTAGAGTCCTTGGTGGTTGTTGCTGCCCGCTGGACTGCTGCTTCACCGGGAGGTGGGGGCGGGAGTGGGGGGGAGGGGGAGGGGGCGGGCGGCCGCGTTACCACAGCTGAATCGCTGATGTGAAGAAAAAGAACATTATCTTGCCTCTACAAGGCTTCGTCTTTTTTTTCTTATGTGATTTAACAACCAGCTGTAGCCTGAGGGATGACTGTGCACTGGGTGGCTGCTGCAAACGACCCATCATTAGGAGTTTGTCCGAAAATGAAGAAGAGGAAAGTAGAATACAGAGTTTGGTTACACCCCACATTAGCACTTTTCTTTTGTAACCCAGAACAAAGATAACTTGTGCTTTCCTCTTTTTGAGATTTGTATGTGGCTTGTCTGCGTGACTACTGAGCAAAACCTGGAGTCTAAATGCTGAAGTGAAGCTGGATATCTTTAGTCGGTATCAAATACAAACACGTGGCTTGGCCCTGCTGTGGAGCCTGTGCAGGTCAAACAGCTTTTTGTACCTGACATGGACTGTTGTTGCAGAAGATGAGTGGCAAGGAGCAAGTTTTTGAGTCATCAATTAAAACCAATAGTTTATTGGGAGGGCAAAGAGGCTTTTTTGTTTGACCAAAGATCTTTTTCTCATTTGTAAGTTTTAGTAAACAGTAGTCAGGGCAAAAGTGTTGCTGTGCAAATGTGCACCTGAGGATTGGCTTATGGGTCTCTTGAAAGTCTGCCTTTTTCAGGTGCCAAATGTGCATAGCCCCCGTTGGCAGACACAGCAAAGCTGACAATTGTTGAGAATGCTGTGAAGAGAATGGGTGACATTTTCAAAGCTGGGAGCATGGAATTTGCAGCCAGTATTAATTCATTCAATTGAATAAGGCTTTTTGACTAAAACAAATTTTATCGGAATTATCATCTTTGTTTTTTTGGTGAAGAGATGTATGTTTTCTTTTCCAGGTGGGGACTGGCTCATTTAATCGAGCAAAACTGCTTAATGTTGGTGTCCGGGAAGCCATGAAGGATGAAGAGTGGGACTGCCTTGTCCTGCATGATATTGACCTAGTGCCTGAAAATGACTATAACCTCTACATTTGTGATGAATATTATCCCAAGCACATGGCAAGTGCCATGGATAAGTTTCAGTACACGTAAGTGCCTCCATTTGCTTTCTGTGGATATATTCTAGCTGGTTCACTTTCTGTTAGAAAGTATGGTGGGAGCAGTGAAAGACACAACCTTTATGAGGTTTTCTGTGTGGTTTTTTTTTGCTGCAGTGACTTCCTAGAAAAGGATACTTTAGACCCAGGCATAAAGACTTGAATGTTTCCTTGCCTGTAGTTCCCTGTGCCACAGTTAGCTTAGCTTGGCAAATGACTGGCAGGTTTCTATTTCTATTTTTCCTTCAAGAAAAAAAGTATAAGGTGGGATTATCAGATCATGTGGAATATGATGTGACAGGATACAGGTACTTTAAACTGATCCAAGATAAGAATTTTTAAACCAGTTTTACTTTGGTCAGTTTTAGGGGAAGGTGGTGGGAAACAATGAGGAACATGATGGGAATTACACTGGGTTTACTCTTTCAGGATTTGGCATTGTCATACAGTACCTGCAAGTATATAATTAATGTATGTGTGACTTCGATCATACTATTTGTTGTGGAGGACAGGCATTAGTCTTCAATAGTGAACTTTCAGTAGTAAACTGTTTTTTCTTGATTGGTTTTTTTTTGGAGGATGGTGTTTGTTTGCCTGTTTGTTTTCTCTTTTAGTCTGCCATACAAGTCCTTTTTTGGGGGTGTCTCTGCTCTGACTCCAGAACATTACATGAAGATGAATGGGTTTCCCAACACGTACTGGGGCGATGGTGATGAAAATGATGACATTGCTACAAGGTACCAATGCACAGGACAGGCTTGAAGTGAATCTAAGCTGGCAAGTGAAGCCTAGCAGCACCATAGGAAAGGAACCAAAGACATTGTTCCTTAAAGTGCTTGCAGTATCATTATAATCCCAAATGCTGTTGGTATTGGGAATGCTTAATGTAAGAAGATGCTCAGAACTTCTGAATCCAATAACTATGTGCTGGGAAAGCAAAGCTTTCTCATTTCTGGGGGGCAGAATGTTGTTTCAAATCCTTTTGCCTTGAGTGCAAGGGGTTATAACCACTTGTGTTATAACCACAATTGCCTCCACTGATGTTGACAGCCCCAAGGGAGGGAAGAAATCTGTAAGCTTGAGGAATAAGAAGGTACTTAAATAATTCTCAAGATAGTTGGGAATTTAAGTTAAGTGCATTTAGGTTGCTCCAAGTGTTACCTAATCACTGATACTTGGCACTAAGGAACGGGAGGAATACTGTCTTTTGTCTGCAGTGCTGGATGATGAAGGAGTCTGTGTACCAGTGTGAGTCAGTGACAGCAAGAGTTGATGGTTTTTCTTGTACTTCGGTTGCTATGGCAGCAGCATTCTATAGAAGAGTTTAGTTCCAGGTGCTCTGTCTAATGCGAATTCTTCAAGTACAGAATCATGGCTGCAGCTTCTCTATTCAGCTTTGGAATTGGACTGTGCACCTTTATGATCCAGCACTGAGGCAGGCTTATACGGAGTTCATAAAACTAAACTGACCGTGGAAGCCTTTGTTATTTTTGTCTTGTATAATATGACAAGTTACACGGGTTTTTTTCAAAGCAGTATTCATCTGGGAATTGAAAGCAGATTTTCTAACATAGAAGTCCTCCTTTGCCTTTCAGAGAAAGCCAACTAAAAGGTTGTAAGGTTGTTTTAGAGAGCTGGCATTTATGAAAGGAATGGAATGCCAGGAAAATAGATCTTTAAATCAAGTACTACAATGCTGGGTCTATTCAGCTGTTCTTAGTATATCTTAGGCATCTAATTTGGTTTTTGGTACCCAGGGTAGAGTCATGCCAGTTATGCATAGGAGTGTACTCCCTTGAAGAGAATGTGAAGGCAAGTGAATTATATACCTCCCAAAATAGCCCTTTCTAGAAGGGAATTAGAGCCTATGTTGTCAGAGAAAACTTACACTAACGATTAGCAATGTTTTGGCCCCAAAATACAGGGAGGCCATCGACAATGCCTGTTAATGATTGATTTACATTTTGAAGTCTCAACCTGCAGAAGTTAGGAATGAACTGGCTGTTCTTCAATGACCAGCTGGGATCTGGATTTTAGGAGGTGCTCAAGTCCTTCTTGCCATGTAGCAAAAAAATTAATGAAACTTTTTTGACATTTCAATGTCCAATTTTTTAGAATTCTGTGCAAAGATTAATTTTTTTTTCTGGGATGCTGTTTATTAAAAGCAGAGTTAATTAAAAAAATTACCAGCTGCTACTTATAGTTGGCAGACTTCAGTACTCTATAATACAAGGACATATAATACAAGGATATAATACCAGGATTTACCTTTTATAAGAAGAAGACACTATTCCAATTGGAGCTACTCATACGTTAAGATTTTCAGCTACAGGAGAGTCTGTTGGGCTGTTCTTAACAGTAAATGAATGTATTAACAGTTCAGTTTTAGTCTTACTTGCAATGTAAAAAACTGTTACAGCAAAGCTTTTTTGTCTCTTTATGATTGAATGTGCCACAAGTTTATGTTCAGAAAACAAGAAACTTTGCCTAAAATTCCATCTGAAATTACAGAACTGTAACACTGTTAGTTAAGTGTTATAATCACATGATGGCTCTAACCTAACTAATATTTTCAATTGTGTAGCCTTTCAGCTTTATAACATTCCTGCTATATCAGGTACTGATGGAACCACAGCCAAATGCTGTAAATATGCCAGTTAGATAACCTCAGTTGAGTAAACACTCATTCTTACATACACAGGAATTTTCTCTGCCTAAGAGCTGTCCTGTGGCAACAGAGGTTTGGTAGCCCTGGCACTATTAAAGGCATCTTTTATTGGCAAAGTAACATAGGTGCTATTGGCAGGGAGCTGTGGGTTACTTGAAAGTCGTCCAAATGCTGGGTTTCAAAGCTGTGTTCTGGAGCCTTCAGTTCTTCTTTTCTTATCTAACCCCATCCTGCAGCTAAGCTTACATATGTTTGTCTGATGCCTGTATTTATCCCTAATCTTTTATGAGCCAGTCTAATCAGGCCATCTGAATGAATGGCACTTCTCAAAGAACAGAGAGGCTTCATCTGGTTTTGAAACTCAGAACTGGCTTCCTTTCAGAAACTGTAAGGTCTTTTTTTTTTTTTTTTTTTTTTTTTTTAAAGTTCAGGTGATGGACCTCCAGGCAGCAAAAGCTCTGCTCTTAGAAATTCCTCTTGAAATCTGTGTATGTTGTAGTTCATTCCCTGCTTGCTCTAATCCCCTTATGACCTGTCAAAGTGCATTGCAGCTGGGAGCTCTCTAGCCCAAGCCTGGCCTATAGCTCGCTACAGAAGATCACATGGCCCTGTGCTGCACTTTGTTTTTATTGCATTAGCACTGAAAATCATGTCTGACCATAAGCCTGGAAGTGGCATCTCTATGCCTAAGCAAACACTTTTCTGTGGTGTTTTAAAGGATTCATTTAGCAGGAATGAAAATAGTCCGGACATCACCTCACCTTGGACGCTACCGAGTGATAGACTACAATGAAGAGACAGAGATCCAAGAGCCTTGGAGAAGGTACCTGGTGGGGCTGGGGGCAGCTCAGGGCCTTGTGGCAGGTTTGTTGTTGCTGTCATCTTCCCCAGTACAGGCTACATATGCCTCATCACTGCTGCTTTTTCTGCTTTAGGCTATTTAAAAGCAGCCCCCTGTCAGTTTCAACTGAATCATTCAGCTCCTGTCTTCACAGTCAAAGTTTCTGCTAGTTCCTGCCTTTTCTTCCTATTGTGAAGGACACATGCCACCAAGGAAGCTAACACATCAGATTTAAACATGAAATCATACAGGAAGTGAAACTTAAAGAAAAAAATACTGCCTGTCTTGTAAATAGGCAGATTTCAGTTTGAAGAACCACTGTGTTACAAATTCCCAGTATTAAAAGCTTGCTGTTCAGTCTGTGTGGCGTTACAACGTGCCATTAATATAGTGGAAAGCAATATTCTACTTTGAAGACATGAGACAGATGCTATGAGAGACTTTATCAAAGACTGATTTATATAGAAGAGCTGGAGGAAGGTGTTGGATCAAGTGTGGTGGCAGCTTCTCATACCGACAGTGCAGAGTTCTCTTTATCATCTCAAAACTCAGGTTTCCATAACAACCCTATCAAAACCTACCTACAGCAGCCTATGCAAACTTCTGCTTCGCACTCCCTAGTCTTTCTAAGCTGTTGACAGCTTCTTGGCTTTTGGAGACTGTAGCTGCCACCTCACTGGTCTCTGATCAGGGTCCAGTCCGAATTGTCCTCCTTATTTGGAATACTTAGTGTGAACTCACTCTGATCTGTTCAGTCTCTATTGTGTGAAAAATTGTCTCAGGGCTTTTCTGCCCTGTAGAAGATGCTTCTGCAGCTTTGGCTGCAAATGTTACCTTCTTTCTTCTAATTGCAGGTATTCTTCCTCCCTTAGGCCTCCTTCCCAACACAACACCAGAAAAACATGGAAAGCTGATGGAATGAATACATTACAGTTCAGGCTCATTTCCAAGACTAAGCATCCTCTTTATACCAAGATCACTGTGGACATTGGATATCTCCCCCCATTTTCTTAAGAGAGTGAAAACAAAAGCAGAGGTTGGGTGCCACATAGGCACTCAGTCAAAAGCTCCCTCTTTCCTGTGGAGTCTGCCCCACCTGAGATTAACCCTTTTTTTGCCTTTCACTTTTCTTCAGACTGTTTCAGATTTAGAACAGGCTCCAGGAACAGGGCATGAGAGCCACTCAGCCGTCTGTAGCTTACCGTAAAAATTGTCCAAGTTACTGTAAAACTGACTCCTGAGCCATCTCTCTGTAACAGTAAATTGATCCAAGTTTTCTGGAACCTTTGTGTCCTTTGTAGCTGGATAGCTCTGTACTGCTTTATATTTAAGTGTTAATTGGGATGCAAACCATTCTGTCAGATTGGCCTCTGACATATCTGGATTTTGAGAAGGTGTTGAAGCCAGTTACAGTTCTATAAATACCTTTTGTGAATTTGAGTAAAATAAATGGAGTTATGTGTTTGGCTTAAGAGTTTTATAGAATACTGAATAAGAGTGCAATAAAAGAGACAGTTGCCTTGAAACCAGACAAACCAGAGTTTAAATCCCTGATTATTTTTTTTCTGACCCAAACCACCACTGTTTAAATGATTTTATTGTAGCTGCAAGTAATGCAGACTGAATGGGACCTGAGGCTGTCACCTAGTCTAACCTCCTGCTCAGAGCAGGGGAATTAATCTACTATTACAGCTGTTGCTCAGTCATTAAGTATCATTCAAGGCTGAGCTGTCTTCACAATAAAATACTTCTGAAAAATTAAACAGTTTTTCTTTTAAGTCAAACATGCCAAAAGTGGAGCTGTGACCCTGGCAGGAATGCCTTTGTATTTACCTTACTGTGAGACTGACATAGTCTGCCCAAACCCTTGCCCTTGCTGTAAACTTTCTTTCTTTCTCTGCCAACTCAGTCTGTAGCACCACCCGCCATGTCCAGTTATTTTGAGAGTGTGACGCAGGGTCTTTTGGCTTGTTACTTGAAGATACAAAAATTCCTTCCTCACTGAAAAGCTGCATCTATGTCACTATACTTAAACACGTAGTTAGCCTTCTCCACAACTTGACTAATGTCCTAAAAGAAACTCTCCCAAGTCTGGCTTCACATCAGCATGTAAAGACAGTTAAATACAATGCAGTAAGTCAAGTGCTGTAATCAAGACTTCTGCACAAATCCAGCAGCACAGTGGAACAGCTGGTTATCCACAGCCTTCCACCTGTTTCTTAAGCAAGACTCACAGGTGATAATGGCCTGTGTATGTATACAAATGCACGCTCTGCTAACAGTGTGCCTCAAAGCATTAAAATATGTGGCAAGGAATTCCTCCCTCTCCAGCATAGCTGGCCACTGCCTTTCCTTCCTGATCCCTGGAGAGTAACAGACATCTTGCTGCAGAATGAGACTCATCACTGCCACAGGACATGTCAGCAGTCCCTCAGCAGGGGACACTGTGGTGTGAAGGACAAGACACTCTGGAGTTCAGTGGACTGCATTTATTGAGAAATTTGTAACATCTCCTTATCCATTACCGCCCTTCCCTCACACATAAGCAATTTTTCCTTAGGCTAGAAAAAAAATAATTTTTCTCATCAAGTTTGTAGTTCTTGAAGAATTATTGTGCTTCTAATGAGACCACAAATAACTAAAAATAGTTGCAAAACCAAATTTTTTTTCAGGGACTTGGTTCAAGTCCTTCCACTGGACTGTCCCAAACAAGGACATTTTTTACAGCAACCCGGCAAAAAAATGCATAGAAGAACACAAGGACCTGTCCCTTGGGTCAGTCTGTAACTCCTCACAAAAGGAAACTCAACCCCTCAATGAGATGCTGTGAAGGAACACTTTACTTTCTCCTGTCCTACTGAAGGACTCTTCCAAGCAGGTGCTGGAAGTCATCTGCTCTGACAGCAGCCACAAAGGAAATCTGTTGCCATTTCCTATAACCTGGGACGTGCTGGCCCCTATGAGACCTTGGGTTGCACACTGAAGTCCACCGTGATGTTGATGTACAGTGGGTTGTGTTCCACGGAGAGCAGTTTATAGGAACAGGAGTTGAGACCATCTGTCTTCCATGTTCTAGAGACCTGGCGGAGAAGCTTCATCCTGAGGACAAAGAGGAGAAAAATTTTCACTCACATGCACAGGAGAGGAGTTTTGAGCTCTTTCCCAATGGTAGTAAATTTGGAAGCAAAGCTACTGCCATTTTCTATCTACTAGGAATTCAAAATCCCATTTTTCCTGTTTTCAGCACAATCACCTATGGGGAGAAAAATCCTTTGGCTCAATGTCTGAAATAATACTTGAATCATACCTATGTAAGTGTAATTTTGGAAGTTTCTAGGGAACACTACCTAGTCAGTTCTAGGAGGATCACAGCTGCCAGCTGTGAACAGTGTTATCACAGAGGTCTTCCCTAGAGCCTCTGGGTACCACAAAAAGCCTATTTGGCGTAGAGCAAAGAACTTGTTTCCCAGGTGCCTGGCCCAGCCACAAACCAAGACAATGCAAGGTAGAAACCTGTTCTTAACCCACCTCTCTCGATTCTCCTCGTTACCATGGTCACGGTTGTGGAAGATCATTGTGTACCTGGCTACATCAGCAGGCGGCCTCACCACTTTCATCTTCTGCATCTCAACCCTGCAAGAAGCAATGAGAAGTGTTGCGAGGAATACAACACATATAAACCAGGCATTAATGAAAAACAACAATTGGAGATTTCATCTCTTGTAGATGCTGTGAAAGCAAATATAGAGAGTTGCAAAAGCTCATCTCCATCTCTTCCACAACCTGTTTTGCCAGAGAAATGAGGCTCAGAGTTGCATTCCTGGAGAATGCAGGTGTCAGAGGGATGGCAGATACACCTTTCTTTTGAACAGAAGCAGGTAGCCTACTACAGTAGAGATTTAGAGCTTTAAGCACACATTATACAACAGAGTACGCTTATATCAGTATTGATTGGACTACTCTGTACTGCCCTGTAGCAAGTCTCCACATGTTCTGCAACAAGTTCATCTCAACCCCTGCAATAAAACCCCTATAGTCCTCCACTTAGAATTAAAAAAAAAAATAAATTTAAAGCTTGTTTTCTTTTTTAAGCTGGCAGACAGCAGCAAAACTTTTATTTGTTCACATGAAGAAAATTTCTCTGAGAACAATGGCAGAAGCACTGAGCCTTATTCACAGATTCAAATGTCTGACATCAGGCACTTAGTTGGAGCTCTTGACATTACACATACCTGTGGAGCACAACTTGGCCCAAACAGCAGAGAGAAACTTTATGACAAGGGAATTAAGGAATAGTCCACTTCTTTGCTAGTCACTCATCAGTTAAAAGAAAAATAAGAAACCAATATTTGAAAAAACTAAGCTCCTTACAGATTTCCATGACTTTGTAGCAGTAAATTACCAAACAGCAAATGATCTGAAGAATCTCTGTGATACATGCATTATAAGGGAGCCTAAAAGAGACCATCACATTTGTTCCAGAGGCAGAACAGTAGAATGTGAGTCCCCGGACCTGAATTCTGAGGGTGCTGAAGGGATGCTGCCATCTGCTGACTTCCCTTGGGAAAGCTCCAAGGATCTCTGCACAACAACCCACCAGACAGCAAACTAGCCACTACCTACTCCTGCTAACTCGGTCACCGGCCAAGCCAAGAGGAAAAGCCTAAGCCAAGTCCGGTTGCAGAGTACACACTGGGTCATGATTTGGTTTCCCCAACGAGACCTCACGAGCTGCAAAGTTACAAAGTGCCACATAAAAACATCACTTGTTTCCAACCCTTGCAAACGTCAGAGACTCTCAGTAAATCCTGCTGCTTCTCTGCTGCCCATGGGAACATCTGAAAGAACAATCATCCATGGGAAACAAGGGAATAAAATAGGACCAAGCCACCCCCTAAACGATAAAAGTCAGCTCCCAAGAGATCACAGAGAAGCTGGTGTGTCTAGGCAGGAGTAAAAAGGAAAAAATAGTTGTGGTCTGCCTCCAGCAGACCTTTCAGATTTCTTGAGGTAGAGCTGACCAATCTGCTAAACTGACACCGAGAAAGTTGCTAACTTTTAACACACTTAATCCCCTGTATATTTATATAACATTACCAGGGATATAAATTTTATGTCCCCCCTATTTAAGCAACTGAAAAGGGTAACTTTAAAATGACACAGTATAAAACAATTTACAAACTGATAGGCTCTGCCAGCAGAGCTTGTGGAATTGTGGGTTCTTATCTGCTGTTTGCTTGTGGTTTTTCCTCCATTTACTAATAGCAATGCAGGATTAGAGATTTATTCCTAGGCAAAGGGTAAAAGATCAACATAAAAGCTTGGTTGATTTCTTGGTCCCACTAAACCTCTCCAGCCAACAGGTTTCTCCTACTTTGACAAGCACATCTGCAAAATGAGTTTTCAAAAGAGCAAAGGGCATATACATATATATGTAGCCTTTCTAAAATTCAAGTTATTTGCTATCTTCACTATAATCACCACCACACAAATACAAACTAAGCCCTACTTGGAGTAAATCCAGTAGTTGAGGAATACAAAACACCCAGTCCCACCAAAACACTTCCACATTCTAGCAAAGCCCTGGAACTCAACACACCAGCAAACCACACTCCACACTTCAATTATAACAAATTTCCAAGGGAGAATACAAATGCTCTGTGTCTGAACCAAAACCAAATCAACCAAATAATACACACCCAGCAAACAGTGCTGCGAGAAAGAGGATTAGGCATCAGACATCCCTAACCCTAGCAAAGAGGAAACTGCTCACAGAACTGCATCTTGCACTTCACATCTCCACTACAATACTGTTTTATGCTGTTTTGAATGAAGGTCCCTGGGGTGTTGTGCTCTTGGAGGCTTAGTATGAAGTTGTGCCAATTTAAAACTTTTTTTCTTTAATTCCTCATTGTTTACCTGATTCGAAGGTCATCATCTTCTCCACCCCAACCCCAGTAGTTATTAGAGAATCCATTCACTTTGGAAAATTGATCTCTTGTAAGAGCAGTTACACCTCCAAAATATCCCCGGTACCGTAATCTAGACATACAGGAAGAGAGAACGAAAAATTAAAAGTCAAATTCTGTCAACAACAAAAACATCACCTTGATATCCCAGATACAGACTTGTCTTTCACAGAGTTAATGGTGCACAAATCCTTAAAAGCTGGTCCTTTTTAGTTCCTCTTTTCACAAAAAGATAGTGAGTTGCTTTTGGCCAGAAAAAATTACCTCTCCACCTCAGAGAACAGCATCTTATCAGAAGCTTCTCTCTCTTTATACAATTCCCCTTGACAACCAAACAGGTACTTCATTTCAGGGACTCTGAGGTATAGAAAAGCAACAAAGCTATGGACTAATCTAATGGAAGCTCTGCAATAACAACAGCAAGCTATTGATTATTTTACAGCTGAATCTTAAAAACTTGGAAAAAAATCAATTCACAGCAAGGGGACATTTGATATACTGGATATTGCAATAACAATTCCAAGGTAAGGTACAGTGCAAGTTATTTCATAACCCAATGTAATGGAGCTCAGCTCTAAAGGAGATTAATTTCTAACTTTTTCCTTCCCCATCCTAAAAAATGCATCTACTTTTAAAAGATGTTTACATATAATGTTTATCTTCTTAGGCCATTCTGCTAATTGCTTTTTATGATGCCCTCCTCTGTTTTGGCCCTAAAGGTAACATAACACTGCCTCTATTACCTTGCCCCAGCCCATTCAGAGGTGATGGGCACATGGCTGCAGGTTATATTTGTACATGTATGTGAATCTAAACAGATGAACAAATTTCCAGGATTAGAAAGTACTCATTATGACATTTCACATGCCAGACAATGCTTATTATTATTTCTGGTTTAACCATGGCTATAATTTTAAAAAGACCAAGGGAGAAAAGAAACCAACGCAAGACCCTCTACACAACCTCCCTCAAGACTATTTTTCCTGGCTGATTTTTGCTCACAGTATCACAGAGGAATTGTGAATGTCAAAGGGACTCCTGGAGATGACTTAATCCAACCCCTCTGCTCAGAGCAGGGTCTGCTAGAGCAATTTGCTGAGGAACATGTTCAGTCAGATTCTGAGCATCTCCAAGGATAGAGACTTCACAATTTCTCTGGGAAGCCCATTCCAGTATTTGGCCACCCTCACAGTAAAAAAAAAAAAAACAAAACTTTTTCATATGTTTAAGTGGAATTTCCTGTATTTCAGTCTGTGCCCATTACCTCATGCCTTTCACTGAGAAGGGTCTGGCTCTGCAGTCTCTACTCCCTTATATCAGGGTACGTATACACATTTCCAAGATCTCACTCTGCCTTCTCTCTGTTAAACAGTTCCAGCACTCTCAGCCTCCCTCACATGTCGGATGCTGCAATCCCTTAATCATCTTCTCAGGCTCTCCTCTGGACTTGCTCTAGTATGTCCCAGAACCTGGACACAGTACTCCAGGTATCATCTCCATGGTGCTGAGTAGAAGGGAACAATCACCTCCCTCAACCTGCTGGTAAATCCCCCGCACTGGCCTTTGTCACAGGGGCATACTGCTAGCCCAAGGTCCTTTCTGGTAAAGCTGCTTTCCAGACAGCAGGCCTCCAGCAGTACTGGTGCACAGAGTTACTTCTCTCCAGGTGCAGGACACTGCATTTCCCTTTTTTTAACTTCTGTTCAGATTCCTTGTGGCCATATTCTCCAGCCTGACAAAGGCCCTGCTATATAAACCAACCCTGTGAGATTTCTGTCCTCTGAAAACCTGCTGAGGGTGCATTCTGCCACATCTTCCAGGTTACTGATGAAGACTCTTAACTAGTACCAGCCGCTGTATCAGACTCTGGTGTAAACCACTAGTGACTGGCCTCTAGCGGGACTTTGCTCTACTGATCAGAACTCTTTGAGCCCAGCAGTTCTGGCAGTTTTAGCCCATCTCACTGTCCACTTACCAGTTCATACTTCATCACTTTTTCAGTGGGGCCATTATGGGAGACAGTGTTGAAAGCCTTCCTAAGATAATGTTTATCTATTACTACACCTTCATCCAAGCTAGTCAAATCAGAGAAGGCTATCAGGTTGGTCAGGCCTGACTTGTGAACAGATTTATTCTCTCTCTTTTAGCTCCTCTCCTGGAGGAGACAAGCCACAAGGTAGAGGAAGTTCCATCAAGTTTCAATTACACAGTACTACCTTGAGACTTCTGCTATGGATAGAGGAGTGCAGTAAACAAATGGAATGGACAGCAAGGAGGTCCCCATAAACAGGAACAGGGCAGAGCCCTCCCCAGCCATGTTTTCAGGACAGTCACCTACAGGACCACATCCTATTTCAGCAGCCTGACAGTTTGGGGACTGGCTTCCCATTCACACACTCCACTGCTTGCTTATTCACCCCATAATTTCCCTACACCACTGCAGAGGCAGACACCAAAAGAGGCAGAGCTGGGGTGCACTGGGAAGAATGGGTTCCAGCAGGATGAGGGGGAGCAATTCTCCCCCTCTACTCAGCCTTAGAGAGGCCATATCTGGAGTGCTGTGCCCAGTTCTGGTCTCCACAGTTCAAGAAAGACAAGGAACTGCTGGAGAGAGTCTGGCAGAGGCCACAAAGATAATGAGGGATCTGGAGCATCTCTTATGAGAAGAGGCTGGAGGAGCTGGGCCTGTTTAATCTGGAGAAGAGAAGACTGAGAGGAGATTTCATCAATGCAAATAAATATCTGCAAGGTGGGTGCCAAGGGAATGGTGTCAGACCCTTAAATCGTTTCCACTGACAGGATACAGAACAATGGCCATAAACTAAAATACAAAAAGTTCCACCTCAACATAAGGAAGAACTTCTTTCCATGGTGTGTAGCAGAGCACTGGAACAGGCTGCATAGGCAAGTTGTGGATCTCCCACTCAGGAGGCATTCCAAACCCAACTGGCTGAGTTCCTGTGTCTAGGTTACCCTGCCTTGGCAGAGGGGTTGGACTGGATGATTGCCAGAGGTCCCTTTCAACCTCATCTATTTTGTGATCCTGTAACCAGGATAGTGCTGCCTACTTAATCCTCCTCAGGCAGCACAGAACTGGCAGGGCCCAGGAATAGCTTGCTCCCAGCTGACATCACCTGCAAAAATACATCTCTGTAACAATCCCTGTAATCACCCTTTCCCTGAGGACAAGAGAACATCAGCTCCATTGGAATTTTTAAAATTGAACTGAAGAATACGTACAATAGGAATGGTCAGGAGGAAGAGATGATGTGTTGGTCTCAAGGAAAAACCTTAATTAAAATAAGAGTTTTCCCAACCTTATTTTCAAAGCTTTAATATGTAAGTCTTCTATGTAAAAGAATCCAAAACTGAGCTGCAGTTTATGTAGCTAAAGATAAGGCACTGGATCTCCAAAGGAACATGGCTGCTGAGATTATTGCACACTGCATCACAATAGAATACAGCCCCATGGAAGAAAAATCATTTCCCCCACAAGAGGAAACTAATAAAACCGAAAAACAGACAAAACCCCAGAAACAAACCCCCCCTGCCCCCCCCAAAAAACCCAAAACAACAACAACAACAAAAAAAAACCCAACAAAAAGCAAAAACCAACAAAACCCAACAAAAACCCTCCCCCAAGACCAAACCAAATCAAAAAAACATTCCCACAACACAACCCACATTTCTGCCCAGGACATTTTGTGTTAATACAGAACATGGAAGGGTTCCGTTTTCTCTACTTCATCTGAGCAACACGTCTCAGTATGCTCACCTCAGCTGGAACAAAACACTTAGGTCACTCAACTGGGATTTCAACCTGTAGTACCAGCTCAGTTCAAGTATCATTCCTGAGCTCAGAATCTGAATTCCTTCAGACATGCCTTGGAAGCAGAGCATTATTAACCCCATTTCATGGATGTGTAAACACAAGCAGTGACACAGAAAAAGTATTAATTATAAATTCAAGCTGAATTATCAAATTCAAGCCACCAGCATTCCAGTGGAACACTTTTTGAAGCAAGTGCTCCAAAATCCTGTCACAAGCCTAACACGTATGTACTTGTTCCAGTGAAAACTGTTCACTAAATGACTGGAAAGTGAATATTATTCTGTGTCACTTTGGCACATCCCACCTATTTCTCATATATTTAACAAAGGAAATGCAGAAGCAAAGCAGAGCTTTGCTTCAAAGTACTTTGAGATCAGCTTTTGAAAAGCCCATTTCTAATCAATATTTAGAGTGATATGACATGAACTGAATCTTGAAAGCAACAAGCTCAGTGAAAACACTTTTAGTCATTAAATTCACCAAGCTCAGGAGCCTTTTCCCTCTGAGGTGGACTGAACCTGACTTTTCATTTTAAACTATTTATATCACATGAGCACTTAGGGGACTCATTCAAAAATTAGAATGATCCCATGTTATACACTGTTCAGTCAAATAATTAAAGGGCAGCTCTATCCCTTGGCAAATTCCCACACTTGAGCTCTCAATATCAGACATTACCTCTTCAAAAGCAGAAGTAAGTGACAAGTTCTGTTACAGTAAGATCACACCCTTAAATCACAGATCAGGAAACTGCAAATGTGTATCTAGCTTTGCCAGAAGGTCTCTGCACAACCTTTGGCACATTACTTTCCTATCAAAACACCCCTTAATCCAACTCCAGAAACCAGAACAATGGCAATAACCATTTGTGCAGGTGACCACAGGGTTGACTGCAGAGGTGTCTGTCCAGTTCTGTATTCCAGACAGGTAAAGTGTTACCACCAGAAACCTAGTGTGATGAGGAAGGGTAGACACACACCTCCATCAGAAGAGGAACATTATCAGTAACATGGCATTTCCCTGTTGGTATTCTTTCCAAATTCCTGGCTTCCTACCTGTATCCAGTATTGTTCCTGCCAACTACGAGGTGCTTTGGTTGTGTGTCACACATGTAAATGTTAAAGTCATTTTCTGGCACCAGATCCACATCATGGAAAATGAAACAGTCCCAGTTCACTTCTTTTAGGGCCTCTAGGTATCCTACATTCAGCAGTTTGGCTCGATTAAATTTGGTGTTGCCAGCCTGTGGAAAAAAAATGGAAAAAAAACTCTGAAGAAGGTGCCACAGCTTTTGAACCAGAGCTGCTCCTACAAATTTGTACCAACTGCCTGGTTTGCAACCACACCCATGTGGCTTTTCCAGCACCTGGAGAGCAGTAAATGCACAGAGTGCCCATAACACCAGGCACAAATGGCCAACAGTGCAAAGTGTTTCTCCAGCCTTTATTCATTCCAGGGCCAGGAAAGCCTATGCTAAGCTGGGCACCGCAAGTGCGAGTGCTCCATGGCTTAACCATCCTTCTACCCCTGGTGCTAGAGTTACCATCAGGCTCCACAGCAGACGAGCTATCAGTACAGTCTAGAAACTGGTGTTCCATACAACTGTGTCAGTAAGGCTCATGGAAGTTCTTTTTTAAAAAAGCAAAACCAAACCAAACCCCCATGTTAATCCCATGCTAATTAGTCTCTAGATGTCAGAGCCCTTGCCATGAATGATTTATGCCTATCCCCTCAGTTTGGAGGGCAGCAATGTTGGAAGAGTTCCCTGTATTTCCTCAGCCCACACACAGGTGGCAGAGTGGGAGTGAAAACCAGGTATCTTCATTTTTACCTCCTACCTATAACCTGATTATTCTGTTGCAGGGGGACATGCTCCTAGCACAGAGCTTCACCTTTTTACTAGACTTCATAATTTGCTTTTGCTATAAGTTACTTAGTATTTGCTTTTCAAAAACGTGATCTTTCACCTCTGAGGTACAAGTATATCCACACACACCTGGCAGTTCTTTAAAGCTTATAATGTCAACATTCACTTAGGAGCAAGACGTGTGCTTATTTTGCTATTTTCATTTTTTACCTGGCTGCACACCGTATGAGTATGCAGAAGGCTTTCTGCTCTCGAGGACAAAGTGAGGATTTGCACTAAGTTCTCACTTGGGAACCAGAGGGCCAATCCCTTCCCTCCCAGAAACAGACAGGACAGTTATTTTCCAGAGCAGCGAACCTGTGTACTTGAAAGAATAATAAAAATAGTATTTTCAATAGAAACTGCTTGGAACTCTAGCAAATTTTCTAGAAGGTGCCTAGACAGAAAGGGATCCATAGAAAATAAGAAAGAAGCTGGCCTCTCCAGGCTGAGAAGAATGTGAGCTGTTGAGAAAAGCTGTTATATACACAGCACGTTTTATTGTTCTAAAAAGTAACACTTTGCTCTAAAGCAGGATTTGTTCACTAAAACAATCATCTGCTCCTGAATGAAGAAGACTTATGGGATTTATGACTCAATATCTGCAGTCTGAAAAATACAATACAGTGCTCATTCTGAACAATTACGAGATGGATAATCAGTTGCATCCATCCTCTCGAGAGAAATCTTCCAGTAAAAAATGTAGATACAATTCACCCAAAATCAAGATGTCAAATTTCTGAATGGGGTGTTTGGTTTTGTTTCTTTTAATGTCCCATATATAAAAATACATCCTCTTCCTGAGGATGAAAACATAGGTTATTGTGTGAACAGAACAAATCAGATGTCTGGTAAGGTACAGTAATT